>OX451739.1:1238229392-1238657264 GCA_948472305.1 Vicia faba | reverse complement strand
AGGAGTCGGAGGATTTGGTGGAAATCAAAACTTCTGTGGTCAAGAGCCGGAGGATGGCGAAAGCGAGGATGATTTTGACATTGACAATTATACCAACCAAGATGATCCGTAAACTTAAAAAAAATTTTTTCACGTTTGAATTTGTGTACCATACTAATTAATTAGTTCTTAAATTTATAATTTTAGTTTATTAATATTATTATATTAAATTTAATATATCAAATTTATTAAATATTAAATTTATTATATATTGAATTTATTAATTTAATTTATTATATATTGAATTTATTATATGTTAAAGTTATTAATTTAATTTATTATATTGAATATATTAATTAATATTATTAATTTAATTAATTACATAAAGAAGAAAAAAATCTAGTTATTAAATTTAAATTAAAAAAAAATATTAGCGACGTGAATTTCACGTCACAAGTTGTGACGTGAAATTCATGTCGCAACTTAGCTTATAAAGTAAAAGCTGAAGTAAAATATATGTTATACGTTTAAGATTTAGTGACGTGATTTTCACGTCACTAGTTTGTGACGTGAAAATCATGTGGCAAATAAAGCCACTTTTACACTGTCTACCTGCTTTTCATGCAAAAGCAGACATTCCTATAAAATATGTTGCGACGTGATTTTCACGTCAAAACTTTGTGACATGAAAATCACGTCGCAAACAATTTGCCACCCTCTCCCCAGCCACGTGATCATTCACGTCACTAATAATTGGTTGTGACGTGAATTTTTAAGTTGTGACGTGAAATTCACGTTGCAAATGAGAGTTTTTTTTGTAGTGTGTTAGAATTTATCCAAGTAATTTATTTCCCACAGTTGGGACACCCACTAGATTTATTAGATCTATAAATGTACTAAATTCACCAATTTCTCTTAGCCTATTGTGTAAACTCTTCCCTCTTCTTTCATTAAGGCTTTATTTGGAATTGAAATCTCCCCCAACTAATTTATTTTTCCATTTCAATAATTCAAACCATAAAGCCCTTTTATCTTCTATATTACATGAAGAATAAATATTTATAAATTAAAAGTTATCACCTTTTCGATATGCATTTATTCCAAGAAAGCCATTTCCTTCTTATGTTGAAATACACTATATTCGTTGTGCCTTGATGATTTTATCCTTCCTTGAATTTTTCCCATTCAAATCTCTCGCCTCTAATTCCCTAATGATGTACTCATATATCTCATCCGCTTCTTTCCCAAACATGCCCAACGATTTGACGGTCTTCCACACCTTGCTTGCCACATTCTTCTCGATGCTGTTCCAAATACGTCGTTTCCCTATTGAACCTCTGAGTTGTTGATTGAGTCACAACACATGATATATACTCAAGAAAACCTAGATGAACATTCTCCCGATGCATCAGGATTTGTGTTAGGATTTGATATCGTCTTTTGTTAGGGTGGTTTAGGCTTTGGTTTAGGTTTAGGTTTAAGAGGGATCAATAATAAGAAGTAAGAATGATTGACTTCTACTTCAGGGGTACACGATTTCCCACTTACTTTTTTTGCAGCTATGACTCAGACTTTCACTAACAAAGGAACCTTTTATTCCTTCTTCCTCATCTTCTTCACCCTCACGCGCATTTCTCCTTATCTGAGCTCACTACTTCCTCGCCATTGAATTTTTCTTACTCACCTTTTATTGAAACAACTATTTTCTTTGATCCATTCATGTCCTTGCCCTTTTAGCGTTTTGATTGTTTTAGTCATATGCATGTAACATTTATGACAATGCCCCCGAGTCTATACGGTGGGGCTTCGATTTCATCATTGTATCCCAAGTTCATTGTTACCTTTCACAATCACCAAGAAAGTAGATATTTTAGAAAGATATTCTCATAATTTAAATGAAAATATCATGATACATTACGACGATATAATTTAGTTTTAGATAAAACCATTAACATAATTAGGTGGGCTTACCACTGCTTATTCGTCACACCGCTTGTAGTTAGATGTAATCAACTACTTTTTCTTATCTCGCTTACATAACTATTTTAGATGTGGAAGGAAGAATATTCATGTCCCTTAAATAGCACTCGAGTTTGAATGATTATTGACCCTAACTTTTCAAATAGGAGCGAATTTAACTATTCAAAATTAGTCTTTACTTTAAGAAAACAGATTTATAATTTTGTGGTTTGAAATTAACGTACCATAAAACGTGTTTTGATTTTGAATTCACCTAAGAGATTAGAGGATTGTTATTAAAAGAGAGAGTTATACACCAATAAATTTGGTATAACTTGTTAATTCGTCATAATACTAGAGGACCAATTTAAAGGAATAGACACAATTATCAAACAATAATGATTAAAGAATTCAAGAAAGGATTGGTCGCTATAAATTCTAATAACTTTCATCATTTTTCTTTCGTTTCTGTTTAAAACCAAACTTTTTGAAAAAAAAAACCCTAATTTAAACAATTCCATTACATTTCAATTGCATTGTTAAAATAAAAAGTCGATGTGAATACAAACTTATAAATTTTATTATTTCGGTAAGTTTAGTACATTTACTAAATATTCATCAATTTTTAGGCGTGGTTGTTGGGGATTGTTGATAATTTCAACAAGACAATATTATGTGATGTTTTGATTTTTAAATTTCTTATATTTAACTTTAGTCATTGTTTATTTTTTATTTTTCTATTATACTCTTATTATGTTTTGATTAGTGCAATACTATTGAGATATTGTTTGTTTAAGTATGTGAGGTTCGAGTTTGATACTAATACTATTGGGTTTTGAGATTGAAAGAACAACCCAATTAGGAAAGAAAAGCGAGAAGCACAACAAGCTAAGGAAGAATTGAAAGAAGAGATGGCCGATCCATCATGAAAAACGAGGGGAATTATTGCAGGAGGACTGATTTTTGATATATATCTTTAGGTTTTCAACCAGCTAACCCTGTAACATTTAATATAATTTTTTTTGCGCTTTTAGGTTTGAGAGATAAACAATTTGATGGGAAAGATATCAAAGACCCTTGCAAGCATCTAGATAAATTTTATGAGACTTGTTTGATGTGTAATCCGACTGATGCAACTGACGATCAGGTAAAATTATGACTATTTGGTTTTTCTTTGATGGGTTGATCTAAGGATTGGCTACAAAGTAATATGAATGGTACTGAAACAACCAACTGAATAAATCATCAAGATGAAGTCAATGAAGTTGCCATCGAACGTTTTTTATCCCACGGGAAGAGAAAGGTAAACATCGAGTAAACCTGAGAAGGGTGAAATCAAGGTCAAACGACCAAGAGATACAGGTAAGGAAGCCTGTTACGCGAGGGAAAGGTATTAGCACCCTGCACACCCGTAGTACTCTACGGTATCCACTCTTGTTGTTCTAATCAAAGGGTGTGTTCAAATATAATGCTTAAGAGCTAAAATAAAAATGCAAAGAGGGAATGCATGCAAAAGAAGAAAGAAAATAATGTAGGGAAAATAAAGTTGTGCTCGCTTGGGCCCTACCCTGATGCCTACGTATCCTTTTTGAGGAATCAGATTTACTGTAGCTCAGCTCACATGTTTTGATTTGTTCCATGTTTTTAATGAACAATATTAATTTCGCCTTCTACCGCAGCTCGACCTTGGGAGACTCACGCGTCAGTACAGAAGTGAATTAACATGTTATTTTGAAAAGTTTGAAAGAAAAGGGCCCGAAGACGCAAAAGAGTTTGCATTGATTTATGTTTTTTACCTTGAAAAACAATTTAAAAGTTGTTAGATGTTTTATGTATTTCTAAGAAAAAGGTTTTAGTCTTAATGTAATGATGCAAAAGAAAAGAAAAACATCTAAAGGAGACTACCCTAAATCTACCCCTAATGTTATCATACAATGATTGATCATAAGGTTGAGTTTTGAAAGGGAAATCTCTACCCTATATTAGCATGCATGGATCACAATCCTAATGTCTATCTTGAATCACAACCAAAGGATGAATCGAGAAGTCCAAAGGGAGCATAGAAAAGGTTCATAACCTAAACTTATGTCTATCTCAAATCACCACCAAAGGATGAATCAAGATCTCCTAAGGGAACACGTCAAAGATTCACAACCTAAGAAAACATGTACACAAGGATAGAAAGCAAGTAATTGACAAGCTCAAGAGAGCACACACAAAGAAAATCCCTACCTAAATTAGCACACCTAAAAAATAAAGGCGGAGATAACTATCCTATAAGGAACATGCACAGATCAACGTCGTTATCTCAATTCTAATTGAGTGACATCATCGATCATTAACAAAGGAAAAAAATAAAGTCCTAAGGGAGCATGAAAAGATCGAAGTTGTTATCTCAATTTTAATTGAGTGACATCATCAATCGTCAACAAAGGAAAATGAAAATCCTATGGGGAACATGCAAAGATCGAAGTCGTTTTCTCAATTGAGTGACATCATTGATCGTCAACAAGGGAGGCAAACATAAGCACAAACACAAGTAGAAAATAAGTGAGAAATGCCTTCTACATGACTTTAAATAACAACTTCGAGCTCATGCTCTTTATTCCCTACTTCTCATGATATCTAGAAAAACAGTAAAATGCAGAAAAGTAAACCAGAATCAGAATGATACCAAACAAACAAAAGTTTATAGCACAACGAGCAAAGCAGAGAAACCCGAAAAAACTTCGAGTAAGCCTCACAATCAATAGAGAAGAGTCATAAATCAAATGCTCGGAATAAGTGTCAAAGAATCATCAATGTGAAAATAAATCACCATCAGAAACTCAAGCATATCCGTATATCGTACGATAAACCTGCATAAGACTCAAATCTCAACAAGAAAAAGTGAATCATAAATCTCGAGTAATTGGATAATAAAAAATCTAGAAACTTTTTATTAATTTTAAATTTTTTTATCATGTGGAGAAAATTCAAACAAATCTAAACAATTAACAAAATTATTCAAAAGAAGTTGCAAATAGAATAAACCCAAGGGGGTGTATCCTGCTGACAGTGGTATAGCCCAGCATTGGAACTCTGGGTGCTAAGCCCATTCTGTTCGAGCCTGTGATCGGTGGAAATAGAACTGACTGTTTTGGAATGCTGGTTCGCGTTTGCGTTTGTTTTTGCAAAATGTCGCGGTAAGCAAGAGTCGCCACCGCCTTTTATTTTATCCAACTAGGAAAGGACAAAAGCACAGAAAAATTCCTTTTCGAGATGTTTCTCGGGTTCGAGAGGTAGATTATAGAAAGGGAAGGTGTTAGCACCCTTTCTATCCGTGGTTATCCACGGGCTCTTAGGTACTTGCTCATTGTGTTTTAAAAAAGTTTTGCTTTTCTTGTGTTCGTGGGTTTTGAAAAGAGTTTTGTTTGAAAACTTCGATTTAACTCTTGTTTCTATCCTCAAGAGTGTATGAAGTGTTGTTGAAAACTTTGTTTGAAAAGTGTAAGTGCGAAAAGTTTGTTTTGTTTTGAAAGAGCAAGTACCTGAGAACCTCTACCTACTCAAAAGGGATTAAACTGTGTAAATGTCCTTTAGACAGTTCCATCCCACTATTGAGGAGTAGGTAGCACCGTCGTTGGAGTTTTCGGGTCAATTCGATTAAGGGACATGTGGTCACTAAAGCAATGTTAGGACGCCTTAGCGGTAACCCTAATGTCTTAGATCATTTTTTATCGAGGCAACTGTTTCGAGGCAACTTTGATCTTTAGACAGGAGGGCGACCTCTAAAACACCCTATACTCAATGACCACGTTCGAGGCAACCAAATGAGGTGTACCCAAAGAGTGGCATGTGCGAGTGTATTGTTTTTCAGTTATGTTATCTTTGTACATGTTATGGCGAGCTACGGTTGATTTTAAATTAAGAGAGATCTTGTCATGCATAGCCTAGTTAGCATACATCTAGCAGTTAATAGTTGCGGAAAATAAAACTAAGCTATTACAAGGCGTCGGGTATTTACATCGCCAAAAACAAACCCTTGAAAAAGTAAATGTGGAAAATAAATAAAAGCGGTAAATAATCCTAATTAAAACTATTACATCCTCGGAGAAAATACAATTATATGGATCAAAATATGAATCAAAAAATCATACGCGCGAGAAAAATTGAATCGGAGAGTTTTTAGGGTTTTGACCCCTTTTAGAAAAGAAAGAGATTTTTTTTGTTATTTCTTGCATTTAATTATTAAGTCTAAATTAAAAATGGAATTAATTAATTAAAAGAAAATATTTTTGAGTTTTTTATTTTTAAGGAAATAAGTTAAAAATGGTTAAAAGTTATTAAAAACCCTAATTCTACATTAATTTTATTTTGTTGCAAAAATGTTTAAAATTATGCCTAATAAAAACTAAATCAATTAAATTATTTATTTACAAAAAAATAATAAAAGTGATGAATTTAATAAAAATGATGTTTTTGTATTTTCTGATTTTTATGAGGAAAAATAAATTATTAGGTTATTTTTAAAATAATAAAATAATTAAATAAAGGGAAATAAAAAAAGAAAGAAATTAAACCATTGGGGGGGTTTAAGCCTAAATCAGGAGGTGAATCTGGAAATTTGTGGCCCAAAATAGCTCAATCCTGCTTTGACTGTGGCCATCCCATGTGTGTGCGTTGACTGGAGACTATGGTGAGGATCCCATTCTGGCCATTGGATTTGGGTTTGGAGACATCTGGCGCACTGAGATTTGAGGTGTATGGTGGACCTCTCTTTGCAAACTGCACAAGAATACCTGAAGAATAAAAATAACAAGGTTTTGGGGGGACCTGGGATTCAAACCCAGGTCCCAATACTCATTGGCCAGCGTCCCCACCACTCAACCACCTGCATCTTTTTGTTATTGGAATAACCACTAAATATAATATATGCAAACCATTTAATATGCTAAAATTATAAAAAAACGCGCTAAGATTCAAACACGCTAATCAGATGACAACACGTCATCATCTTCAACCTTGGTTCTGCATCAAAGAGAATCAGATAGCGGTGGTTTTTAACCTCCACTACCTCCCTGCACGAAAAATAGCGAATAGACACACATCAAACATAAATATTTCGCGAGGTATGGGTTGGAATCGTCTTGGTCTCACGATTTCAACCATATATCCCATTGGTTCCAATTTTTCCTGGTCTGGAAAGCCCTATTTGAAAGCTTGAAAACCCTAGAAATTCAATCATGGCATCTCTCGATTCAGGGCACTATGGTTCAATTCAATCATTCCATTAGCTTTGTATGATCTCTAACAATGCAAATCAATCACAAAAACATGTCAAATGCGTATGAATTAAGAGATACGATTTTGAATTATAAATGCAAACCGTGAAACTGTATTTCGTGATTCCTTGAGCTTTGGTGCCTGAATTTGATTGCAATTCACTCCTGGTACCTCCTGCAATGTGTTTGGATGGACAAAACGCCTTGAATTGGCCTAGATTGCAAGAACAGGTTTTGAGTTTTCTTGAAAATTCTTGAAATTGATATGGCCGTTCTGCAGTCTTTCAGTCGTGTCTTAGGTTATGCTTGGCTTGCTTACATATAAGGAAATGATTTTAGGTCAAGAGCTGGGCCAATATCCATGTGCATTGAAGATTGAATCCTTGATTGATAAATCAAATATTCTTGATTTTTCATGATTGAACAAGTTGCCAAAATTGTATATTTTGTATCTTTTAGCTTGTGCACGAATTGGTCTGCATATTTGGATCATATTTGGTTCACAAATTGATTTAAAAATCAAATCTTGTATTTTCTTATGATTTAAATTAATTAAATGAATTAATATATATTAAAAATACATTTAATCAATAAATTTAAGAAAATAAATCCAATTTAACTTGGTGGGTCGTGCATAGGTCATGGGTGAAGTTTCAAGAAGAGATTTGAGGCCTATTAGCAAAAAGAAGGTGTTTTGAGCAAAGTTGACTTTTGCAAATTCATGAAAATTTCCCAACTTCTCCAATGCACAACTTGCTCAATTTTGATCATATGACCATGTTCTTGGACATTTTGGAAAGCCCTTGAAGTCCTCTAACCAATGCTTTTGGTCCCATGTCATTTGGATTTACCAATCTCAAGTTATGGCCTTTGACTCAAAGTGTACTTTTGTTGACTTTTGAAATTGACCTATAATGTAAAAATTTGTAACTTTTTGTAAGAGCATTTCTTGATCTTGGAGTGTGAAGATGGATTGTAGGAAATTGCATCCTCTTCAAAATGAGCCTTGGATGGAATTTTTCTGATAAACCATGAAAGAGTTATGCCCTTGTCAAAGTACAGTTGACTTTTCTACTGTCCAAAAATAATAACTTTTGCATCTTGATGATTTTTGAGCTATTCTTGTGGGATCATGATCAAGACGTGATCAAATGATGATTGTGAACTCAAAAATAAGATGTTGACCAAGAATTCTGACTTTTGACTGAAAAATGACCATTTTGCCCTTGCAGTTGACTGTAGATCAAATGGAGCTTTTGACTGTGCAAATTGGCACTGTGAGTCTTGAAACTTGGCATGTAGGTGCTTGAGAATGTATATAGGCCTATGAGACTTGATTGAACCATTGAAAACCCCAAATTCCTTGAAAGAACCAAAACCCTAATTTTGAATTGACTGCCTTAGGAGGTGACTTGACTGTACAACCCTTGAGCAATCTTGAGCAATTTGAAGATCATTCTTGACAAATATTGAGGAATATGGGAGGGCAAATTTTGGGGTACAACAGTTGCCCCTGTTCAATCTTCTTAAACCTGAGGATGTAGATTGGCTTGCGTGCCTTTCATGATCCGAAGGTGGAAGAGGATTGAACACTAAAGTGCCCAGAAATTTGCACTCGCATGGTATAGTATCAGCAATGTGACGTCGGGAATGGGCTTACAGATACCATTTGGAGATTGTTGGTAGAAGGATGGGCTTATAGATGCCATTTGGAGATTTTTTGTTGAATTGTAACTTTGTAAGTTGAAAGAAGGAACCTGTGTAGGGTTTCCTGATGATGAGTCCGTGTGAAACTTCATCTGAAAGAGAGAAGGAACCGGTGTAGGGTTGCTTCATGATGGTCAAGTAGATAATTGTCCTGTCTGGTTTCAGGTATTAATCTCTGACTTGAGAAAGAAAGATGGTCTTCCTGGCTTGTTACATGTATTGATCTTCAATCTCTTCATGTAGGTGGTTTTCCTGGCTAGTTTCAGGTATTTTCCTACAATCAGTCGTCCACAGATGTTTTCCTAGCTTGTTACAGGTATTAATCTGGAACTTGAAAAGATTGGCCGATGAGATAGTTGTCCTGGCTGGTTACAGGTATTAATCTCTGACCTGAGAAAGAAAGATGGTCTTCCTGGCTTGTTACAGATATTTATCTTCAATCAGTCGTCCACAAATAGTTTCCTGGCTTGTTACAGGTATTCATCTAGAACTTAAGAAAGGTTGGTCGAGGAGATAGCTGTCCTGGCTGGTTTCAGGTATTAATCTCTGACTTGAGAAAGAAAGATGGTCTTCCTGGCTTGTTACATGTATTGATCTTCAATCTCTTCATGTAGATAACTTTCCTGGCTTGTTACAGCTATTGATCTACAATCAGTCGTCCACAGATATTTTCCTGGCTTGTTACAGGTATTAATCTGGAACTTAAGAAGGTTGATGGTAGCCATCTTTTGATTGACCTTTCCCTGAAAAAGGTAAAACGTTAGCTGTATGCAATGTCATGATGTATGAAATGCATGATGTCATGATGTTCTTAACATAAATGAGATCGTGTGGTATGCACTTTATCATGTATGTAAATGTGAAATGTTTATGAATGTATTTTCGTCCGGGAAAATAAATCCCGGAGTTGCTGGAGAATAGAGTTGAGTTCTTCGTCCCCGCTGGGGATGATGAACGAAGATGATTGTGAGAATAAACCCGTAGGAGAAAAGAACTCCGTTGGGGAATAAACCGGTGAAGATATTACTCTGTGGGGAATTATTCTGTGGGAAGAGATGCTGTGCTGAGATTTTAACGATAAACTCCGCTCGGGATTCCGTTGATAAGCTCTATTGGGGATTTTGATGATGAACTCCGCTGGGGATAGAAAGAACTTCGCTGGAGATGACCTTTCAGTTACAAGTTGCTGAGGATAACCCAGTTAGACTCTTGTGGGGATAACCTTCTGAATATGGCTGGGGAGATACCTTTGTACTCTGCAGGGGACAAGCTTCTAGAATCTACTGGGGAAGATGATTCAACTCTGGCGGGGAAGCTTTTTTTGACTGCGCTGGGAAATGGCTCCACTGGGGGTATCTTGTATTCCGCCGGGGAACATTCTTATATTTCGTTGAGGAATATTAAGACTGACGGGGATGCTCTCTATGCTTGTTGGAGAATATCTTTATACTCCGCTGGGGAATATTAAGACCTTCTGGGAATACCAAGCCTTTTGAGGGCTGATGATAGGCCAACTCTGCTTGGGGTAGAGTATTGCTGATTCGTCCATGATTGCAAGTCTCAGTGGGGAGAGCTACCATTACTGTCTTACTCTGCGGGGAGTGAAGGTATCTTGGTCATATTTTTCAGCCGAACCTACCTTGGTACCTTGGTGGACAGAGCAACTAGACCGCTTAGACAATTCTTGTTGCCCCTACTTCTGATATCACCCGTAATTAGTCCTTTGTTTCGCATGCAAATATTTATGATCGACAATTAATGTCAAATGCATATATCAAAAATGAACATTGGACGTTCTTTGCAAAACAAAACAGATAAAGGAAAAATAATTTGCAATTTGTCTGAAAAATGAACTGGTATTGATTTTGAAGTTTGCCCGAAAATAGGCGTTTTTGTACAAGAGGCTGACGTCCTAGTAAGAGAACGCCGCCGGACAAATAGGATTTATACAATTTGTAAAAAATAAAACAAAACAGCTAGGTGAATAATCCCACTGGGTTCCAACTCTGCTATCGCCTTTATGTCTTCAAGCATCTCATCACTTTGCTGCTTAGTTGGAGATGAATCTGATTGATTGGTGCCGTCCGAGCCTGATAGTTGATACCAAAGTCCGGATGCAAGGTGATCCAATGGGACATAGTATTACGCTTATCCCTAACTTTTGCCTGGACCGCCCTTTCAGGTTTTCAGTCCACCGGGATACCCATTTTTGCCCAAGCCGCCTTTTCAGGTTTTCGACTTGCCGGGTGTACAGATTTTTTATTTTCATCCCTTATTTTTGCCCGAACCCTTTTGGTTCGCCGGGAAGCCCTTATTTTTTCCTAGGCCAGTCAACCTAGCGGGTCTTTAATTATGCATAGTATATTTTTACTATGTCTGCATTGACGGGGTGAGGAAGGTCGTCACCATCCATGGTGGTTAGAATCATCTCTCCTCCTGAGAAGATGTTCTTAACCACAAATGGCCCTTCGTACGTAGGGGTCCATTTGCCCCTGGGATCACCTTGAGGTAGAATAATGCGCTTGATTACTAGGTCCCCAACTTGATACTCTTGTCGTCTAACCTTCTTGTTAAATGCCTTGATCATCCGTTTTTGGTATGTCTGACCATGACAAATAGCGGTAAGTCTCTTTTCGTCGATTAGATTCAGTTTATCAAGTCGGGTCTGGATCCAGTCGCCTTCGCTCAAACCTGCATCCTTCATGATCCGGAGAGAGGGTATCTGAACTTCAATGGACATGACTGCCTCCATTCCGTATACCAAGGAATAGGGTGTTGCCCCTGTTGACGTCCGTGCTGAGGTACGGTACCCATGAAGAGCAAATGGTAACATCTCGTGCCAATATTTGTAGGTCACTGTCATCTTCTGCACAATCTTCTTAATGTTCTTATTAGCTGCTTCTACAGCCCCATTCATCTTCGGCCGGTAAGGAGAAAAGTTGTGGTGTTGTATCTTGAATTGCTCGCAGAGCTCAGTGATCATCTTGTTGTTAAGATTGGTACCATTATCCGTAATGATCCTCTCTGGTACACCGTATCGACAGATCAGGTTGTGCCGAATGAACCGTGCCATGACGTTCTTGGTTATGGTGGCAAAGGAAGCTGCTTCAACCCACTTCGTAAAGTAATCAATCGCTACCAGGATGAACCGATGCCCGTTGGATGTCGTAGGTCTGATCTCACCGATCATATCAATGCCCCACATTGCAAAAGGCCAAGGTGCTGTCAAGACGTTCAAAGGAACTGGAGGAATGTGCACCTTATCAACATAGATCTGGCACTTGTGACATGTTCGAGAATGCTGATAACAGTCGGCTTCCATTGTGGACCAGTAATATCCTGCCCGAAGGATTTTCTTTGCCATGGTATGTCCACTGGAATACGTTCCGAAGGTACCTTCATGCAGCTCTGCCATGATCCTTTCTGCTTCAATCTTATCCACACAACGCAGTAAGGTTGAATCATGGTTACGTTTGTAAAGAATGCCATTGCTGATGAAGAACTTTGCTGCGAACCTTCTCAGAAACTTCTTGTCATTAAGAGATGCACCCTCGAGGTATTCTTGAGCTTTAAGGTACCTCTTCACTTCATGATACCAAGGTTTTTCTGTTACCTCTTCGGTCTCAAGATCACAACAATATGCAGGTTCATCCACTTTCCAAATAATGACCCGGGGAGCCTCGTTGTCCCACTTGACTTTGAACATAGAAGACATCGTAGCTAACGCGTCCGCCAACTGATTTTCCTCTATTGGGAAGTGTTCAAAGGTCATTTCCTCGAAGTGGGGAAGCAACATCAATATGTACTCCTTGTAAGGAATAAGATTTGGGTGTTTCGTATCCCACTCGCCTTTGATCTGACTGATCACGAGAGCGGAATCTCCGAAGACACTCAAAAACTTGATCCTTAGGTCAATTGCAGCTTGAAGACCCATGATGCATGCTTCATACTCCGCCATGTTGTTGGTGCAGTTGAAACATAGTCGGGCGGTAAGTGGAGTATGAGAGCCTTTAGGAGATATCATCACAGCGCCAATGCCATTACCCAAAGCGTTTGAGGCTCCGTCAAAGTGCATAGACCATCGGGATCCTTCCTCAGGTCCTTCATCCGGTCCAGGTATTTCACAATCAGTTACTACCATGATATTCTCGTCTGGAAATTCAAAGTTCATAGACTGGTAATCATCCACTGCCTGATGTGCCAAATGGTCTGCCAACACACTTCCCTTGATTGCTTTTTGAGTCGTGTACTGGATGTCATATTCAGTCAAGATCATTTGCCATCTTGCTATTCTTCCGGACAAGGCAGGCTTTTCGAAGATATACTTGATTGGATCCATCTTTGAAATCAACAGAGTAGTGTGAGTCAATATATACTGTCTTAGCCGGCGAGCAGCCCATATCAAAGCGCAACAAGTTTTCTCGAGCAGTGAGTATCGGGTCTCACAGTCGGTAAAATTTTTGCTAAGGTAATAAATAGCGTGCTCTTTTCGGCCAGACTCGTCATGCTGACCCAGCACACATCCCATTGAGTTGTCGAGTACTGTCAAGTATAAGATTAGAGGTCTCCCTTCAACTGGTGGCATAAGAATAGGTGGCTCTTGGAGATACTCTTTGATTCTTTCGAAAGTGGCCTGACATTCATCGTTCCAACGTACTACTTGATCTTTCTTCAGTAGCTTGGAGATTGGTTTACAAGTAGCAGTTAGGTGCGAGATGAATCAGGCAATGTAGTTCAACCGTCCTAGAAAGCCTCTGACTTCTTTCTCAGTCTTGGGAGCTGGCATCTCTTGTATGGCTTTCACTTTGGCAGGGTCCACTTGAATACCTTTGTCGCTCACGACGAAACCTAGTAGTTTTCCAGATCTCACCCCGAAGGTGCACTTGTTCGGGTTTAATCTCAGCTTGTACAACTTCAAACGGTCAAACAGCTTCTGTAGATGGTCAAGGTGTTCCTCCTCCGTTTGGGACCTCGCAATCATATCGTCGACGTATACTTCAATCTCATGATAGATCATATCATGAAACAGAGCAACCATGGCACGCTGATACGTTGCCCCAGCATTTTTCAACCCAAAAGGCACGACCTTGTAACAAAAGGTACCCCACTGAGTAACAAAAGTGGTCTTCTCCATGTCTTCGGGAGCCATCTTTATCTGATTATAACCAGAGAACCCGTCCATGAAGGAGAATACCTTATGCTGAGCAGTTTTGTCAACCAGAACGTCGATGTGAGGCAGAGGGAAGTCATCCTTAGGGCTCGCCCTATTCAAATCCCTGTAGTCAACACACATTCTGACCTTACCATCTTTCTTCGGCACTAGAACCACATTGGCGACCCACTGAGGGTAAGAAGTTACTTCTAGAAAACCGGCGTCAAATTGTTTCATAACCTCAGCTTTGATTTTCTCGGACATCTCTGGGCGCATACGACGAACCTTCTGTTTTACCGGAGGACATTCTTCCTTGGTAGGCAGGCGATGAACCACAATGTCGGTATCCAACCCAGGCATATCTTCGTAAGACCAGGCAAATATTTCCACGTAGTCATGCAGCATCTGAATCAGCCGTTGTTTCACACTAATCTCCAGATTTGCACCAATCTTGACTTCCTTCCTGTCTGTCTCGGTACCCAGATTCACTGTTTCCACTAGCTCTTCATGTGGCTGAATGGCCCTCTCTTCCTGGAGTAGCAGTCTTGCAAGCTCACCAGGCACTTCACAATCATCTTCACCCTCGTCTTCGGCTAAGTTGATCGGATTTTCAAAGTCATAACTGACAGTAGCAGAGTCGTTACCAGTGAGATCCAGAATGGATTGGGACCTGTATATGTGAGTGTGTGTAAAATAGCTGTTTTGCCATATATAATAAAGAAAGACAAGGAGCGCAAGATTTGAAATGCAAAAGCATCCAATGCTTTTATTAATGATATATGAAAATGGCACACAAAAGCCCTCACAAATGAAGCCACGGTGCCCCGGGTAAGACACCGGGCTATAAAGTTTCGCAATATTGTTTGTTACAAATTCAAAACAAAAGATTTCATTACTGAGTAACAAAAGTAATAGGGACGAAGTCTTTGGCTGTCCAGTTGTTTGGTCCACCATTGGTTATAGGGTAGATCCAACTGTCGAATTCAGATTCCTCCCCGTCATCTTCGATGGCATTTACTCCCGAGTTGCTGATGAACACAGGAGGTCTTCCAATCCTTACACTACGAACAGCCCTTTGAGCTTCTACAGTGAAACCCAAACCAAACTTGTCAGTCTTTTGAGTGAAATCAGGAAGTCGGCCCCAGTTTGCATACTCACCCTTCTCAATAACAGCCCGGGCATCCTTTAAGGAAGCCATCTTCAAAGGAGAACCTTCAACCACAGTCTCAGCTGATGCCAGTGTCTGAGGAACCTCTTCAAAGTGTTGAAATGGGGTCTCAATGAACTCCCCATCCATCTCTATGTACCGGAACGAGTTGAGGTGGCTGACCATGTACTCTTCCTCCCCCTGTACTGTCACAATCTTCCCTTTGACCGGGTATTTCAGCTTTTGATGGAGTGTGGAGGTCACCGCTCCAGCTTTGTGGATCCATGGACGACCCAACAAATAAGAATAGGACGGTAGAATGTCCATCACGTAGAATGTAGAATCGAAGACCTGAGAACCAACTCTAATCGGAATATCGACTTCACCATGCACCATCCTTTTAGACCCATCAAAGGCCCGGACAACAATGTTACTTGGCTTTAGCTCCAACCCTTCGCAATCCAACCTATCTAGAGCTTTCTTGGGCAGGACATTCAATGAGGAACCAGTGTCAACCAGCACGTGTGAAAGAGTAGTGCCCCTGCATTCAATGGAGACATGCAGGGCATCGTTATGGTTCTTCCCTTTAGCAGTCAGATCAGCGTCGGAGAAACCCAAACCATTATCAGCAGTTAAATTGGCCACACAATCGGTAAACTGATCAGCTGATGTCTCTTGTGGCACGTGGGCCGTCTTCAGGAAGGTAATCAGAGCCTTGGCATGGGCCTCTGAACATAACAACACTGATAACATAGAAATCTTGGAGAGGGTTTGCCCCAGCTGCTCAACTACATTATAATCACTCTTCTTGATGATCTTCAGAATCTCTTCCATCTCCTGTTTAGAAGCTTCAACATTGATGGTCTTTGGTGCCTCCTTCTGGGAAGGCATATCAGTGGCGATCCCTTTTCCCCGAGCGTCAGATGACTCGGTGACAGGGGTAGAATTGAGAATTTGATCAGGAATGGCATTAGGCACACTTGCAGGTGTGATGACAACAAGTCTTCTGACAATTGGTGGCGCAATATCAGGTGAGAAAAGTCTACCACTGCGGGTGACTTTAGCAGGCCCGGTAATGTTGCTGACGCCGGTATTAGTATCAAACTCTTGCTTAACTCCAAGCACATAAACATCTGCTCCATAGTGCCAAGGGACAACTTTGTCTGAGGTGTAGGGAATAGGCCCCAGAACAGTGATGATTATGGGTGCAATCTTCTGAACAGGTGTAACTCTGACAGGCTTCCTCGAGGGAGCCTTGGGGGAATTGTTGAAAATGGTGATAATGGAAACTTCTTCAGTATGGGTAGCAGGAACAACAATCTTCTCAAACAAGATCTCTTTATTATCCATCAGGTTTTGGATGCCTGACTTCAAAGATGGGCAACCAGTAGGTGAAACAGAACACAGACGGCAACCTTCACTACATCTCGGAAATAAACCGGCTAGCAACAGGTTCCTCTTGACGGTCATCAGCGGGGTAACAATATCATCCACAGAGGCTACAAACAAGTCTTCCTCTACAGCATTTACTCCATGTTTGGGCATGGGAGCAGTCACAACATTAGGCCTCTCGGGCGCCTCGAACTCAATCTCCTTTGCATCGATTAGGTCCTGAACCTTATTCTTCAAAGCCCAACAATCATCCGTATTATGCCCCGGGCTGTCAGAGTGATAAGCTCAGCGGGCGTTAGGATTGTACTTTGGGGATGTTGTATTTGAAATCTTTGGAGCTTCTTTTAGAGTCACCAGATTGGTTGTCAGTAACTGCGGCAATATCTGGGACAAAGTCATACTGAGACGAGTGAACTGCCTTTGAGGTCTCTCGCCCCTTTGTTGGTTGTGATGCTGAGGAGCACTAGCAGGTTTCGAAATGACAACCGCGTCGACAGCTTGGCGGTGTTCAGACCTATTCTATCTCCTTGGACCGTAGACAGCGCTGGATTCTTTCTTGAACGACTTATTCTCAGTGCTTGATGAGGCACCCTTCTGTATCTTCCCTTCCTTGATACCAGCTTCAATCCTTTCGCCAGTCAAGATAAGGTCTGTAAACTTGGCTGAAGAGTTTCCAATCAAATGGTTAAAGAATGGACCAGACAGGGTCCCCAAAAACATATCAACCAGTTCACGGTCAGTTAAAGGTGGCTGCACCCTTCCGGCAAGGTCTCTCCACTTTTGAGCGTACTCTTTAAATCCTTCACCCGTCCCTATTGACATACCCTGGAGTTGGGTACGCGTAGGAGCGAGGTCGGAATTATACTGATACTGCTTATAGAACGCAGTAGCCAAATCTTCCCAGTTACGGATACTGGCTCCCTCCAGCTGATAGAACCACTCAAGCTGAGTCCCTGAAAGACTGTCCTGAAAGAAATGGATCCACAAATTCTTATCAGCTGTGTAAGGCTGGATCTTCCTTACATATGACCGGAGGTGCAGCTTTGGACAGGAAGCTCAGTCATACTTGGCAAAGGCAGGTGCCTTAAACTTATGGGGAATCACCACCCCAGAGGATAAACCTAGGTCTCCAAAGTCCAGCCCGGGCACGTTTTGTATCTCCATAGCGCTCAAGCGGTTCTCCAACTGTTTGTACCTATCCTCAGTAGGAGGATACTGTTCTTCATCATAATCTGTCTCGTTGTCGGAGACTACGGGGCTAGGAACCCTTCTCTCTTGTGGGCTGTCTTTCCCTACAGATGAGGTGGCTAGATCAACCTCATTCTGCAGTCCATTTCCAAACCTGCGTCCAGTGTTGAACAGGACGGTCCTCTTATTCTTCTTCTTCCTCTCCTTCAGAATCAGGGTCTTCAAGTCCTGTTGACCCTTGGCTAGGCTCATAACCAACTCTTGGAACTGGGCATTCTGGTCCTGGAGGGCCTTGATAGCTTGCTCAGTGGAAGGTTCAGTAGACATGATGATTGCTGAAATAAACAGCGAAGAAGATAAGTGACCTGTAAAAAAGGGTACCTGTTTATGCGGTGCATGCGATGAAATGCGTATGATTTATGCTTTCAAAGACAATCGGGATTCAAATTTGTAGACAAGAAAGGAAACACACTTTATTAGATTTAACTTCGGAATTTAAATTGTTCAACAAATTGCCCTTAGGCGTTACAAGAATGGAAATACTGAAAAGTAAATAAAACCATAAAAGAAATCATCAAAGGTCCATCAATGCTCCCATGGCCTCTTCTTCTCAGTGTAAATATAATCATTCAGGATCTGTTCGTTTTCCAATTGCTTAGTCAGCTTCTGGATCTTCTGTTCTTGTTCATTGAACCTCTCCCGATAAGAGTCGCGTTCTTCCTGCAGTTGCGCCCAAGACCTCTTTAGTGTGCCAACATCAATGGGCATATGAGGATGGAGAATAGTTGGAGGAACCCCTTCTTTATCAGCAGCTTCAAGAGTAATAGGCCTGACATCTTCGTATGGCATACCTAACTTCTGGGCACGGATGCGGACCCATCTGAAATATGACTCCATTGGCAGGGAAGTCTTTGGTCCTAACTCAAGTGGGTCAGATTTGTGAACTCTATCCCAAGCCCTGATGAATCTACGATGCAGCTCGTCGCTATCTACCTAAAAATCAAAGACGATATGAGGTATCAACATCTCATGAGGCCCTTCTCTTCTGGCTCTTCCAAACTGACGGAGAGCTAAACATGGGTTATAAGAGATTCCTCCACGGGTTCCGATCAATGGAACATTAGGATACTCTCCACAACGATCAATGACGGCCACTTCATCTAAGCCTCTGAGAGTCCAAATAATGTCATTATTAGTAAGAGACATTATCCTATGAGCCCAGCCCCTTCCTTCTTTGTTCTTCAGTACGAACTTAGGGAGGTGCGAAATAAACCACCTCTCCAATAAAGGAGCACATCACATCAAAGTTCCCCGCTTTCGAGCGGTACGAGCATAGAGCTGATGAAGGATATCACCAAAGAGAGTGGGTACAGGGTTCTGAGAGATGAAGATCCTTATGGCATTAACATCAACAAAGGTGCCAGGATTTGGAAACAATACCAGACCATAGATTAAGAGAGCCAGAATGTCTTCGTACGCTTTGAAGTCTAAGTCATTCTAGAAACAATTAGCTTTGCCAACCAGAAACTTAGCCAAAAAGCCCTTAACTCCGCTTCTAGTCTCCCAGTTAGCCATTACCTCCTCTTTGGTCAAGTGAAGGGCTGCAACAATCTCTTCAGGCCTGAGGGTCTTTTCCCAACCAGTAAATGGAGTCTGCTCCAAAACAGAGATACCAAGCAACTCAGAGAATTCTTCCAGGGTAGGGACCAGCTGGAAGTCTTGAAAGGTGAAGCAATGATATAGCGGATCATAAAACTGGACCAAGACACTCATCATTTGTTGATCCCACTTTGAGGTGACTAAACCGAGAAGAGAACCATGCCTCCTGATGAAGGAAGTAGTGTCTGGAATCCTGACAACCAACTCTTTAAGCAAAGTAGGTGGTTGAACAAAGTTGAGCCGGATAGTATTCCTACGCATGGGCATCATGATGTCCTACAAAATAGAGCAAAGATGAAACCTTCTTGTCTTTGAAATGGGTTAGTCCTTATGCAGGATGTATGCAATGTTATGATGTTATGATGTCATGGTAAAGGCACACCACAAGTATTCACAAAAGGCAAACATGGTAAAGGCACACAAGTCACACAAGAGCCCTTAGATTTCAGGCTGGCATGAAGTTTAGGTACTACCCTCTTTCAGTTTCAGTTGGTTAAGACCTGTCCTAAAAATAGTAACCGGGTTCTAGAGGATCTCAATATCACTGACTACCCTCAATCAGTCATAATTCCAGTTTGGAAACCTTTTCTTGCAGCCGGAACCATCGCGAGAGTTTAGTCTCAATGAGTGTAGCATACTGCTACTGTTCTATGGCCAAGTTGGTCAATTTAAGGTTCTAAGGTCAGTTGGTGCTTAATGACTCCTCAGAAGACCCATATTCTCCTCGTTCCAACACAAGGGATATCGGTATAGACCAAGGTGTCACACCAACGTAGCTACTGCTTCATCTGTGTCGGTCTACGTCGGACAGATCCCTCACAGTTTATTGCTACTTACCTAAAAAAGGGTACCCCCAGATCCGGGTTAGGATCTATAAAACTCCGATACAAGCCCATAACATTAAAGCATACAAAGCATACAATTGAAAACACAAGTGATCTAATCCTAAGGTACACCTCACTTATAAGAGTCCCCAGCAGAGTCGCCAGTTCTGTGATCGGTGGAAATAGAATTGACTGTTTTGGAATGCTGGTTAGCGTTTGCGTTTTTTTTTGCAAAATGTCGCGGTAAGCAAGAGTCGCCGCCGCCTTTTATTTTATCCAACTAGGAAAGGACAAAAGCACAGAAAAATTCCTTTTCGAGATGTTTCTCGGGTTCGGGAGGTAGATTATAGAAAGGGAAGGTGTTAGCACCCTTTCTATTCGTGGTTATCCACGGGCTCTTAGGTACTTGCTCATTGTGTTTTCAAAAAGTTTTGCTTTTCTTGTGTTCGTGGGTTTTGAAAAGAGTTTTGTTTGAAAACTTCGATTTAACTCTTGTTTCTGTCCTCAAGAGTGTATGAAGTGTTGTTGAAAACTTTGTTTGAAAAGTGTAAGTGCGAAATGTTTGTTTTGTTTTGAAAGAGCAAGTACCTGAGAACCTCTACCTACTCAAAAGGGATTAAACTGTGTAAATTTCCTTTAGACAGTGCCATCCCACTATTGAGGAGTAGGTAGCACCGTCGTTGGAGTTTTCGGGTCAATTCGATTAAGGGACATGTGGTCACTAAAGCAATGTTAGGACGCCTTAGCGGTAACCCTAATGTCTTAGATCATTTTTTATCGAGGCAACCGTTTCGAGGCAACTTTGATCTTTAGACAGGAGGGCGACCTCTAAAACACCCTATACTCAATGACCACGTTCGAGGCAACCAAATGAGGTGTACCCTAAGAGTGGCATGTGCGAGTGTATTGTTTTTCAGTTATGTTATCTTTGTACATGTTATGGCGAGCTACGGTTGATTTTAAGTTAAGAGAGATCTTGTCATGCATAGCCTAGTTAGCATACATCTAGCAGTTAATAGTTGCGGAAAATAAAACTAAGCTATTACAAGGCGTCAGGTATTTACATCGCCAAAAACAAACCCTTGAAAAATTAAATGCGGAAAATAAATAAAAGCGGTAAATAATCCTAATTAAAACTATTACATCCTCAGAGCAAATACAATTATATGGATCAAAATATGAATCAAAAAATCATACGCGCGAGAAAAATTGAATCGGAGAGTTTTTAGGGTTTTGACCCCTTTTAGAAAAGAAAGAGATTTCTTTGTTATTTCTTGCATTTAATTATTAAGTCTAAATTAAAAATGGAATTAATTAATTAAAAGAAAATATTTTTGAGTTTTTTATTTTTAAGGAAATAAATTAAAAATGGTTAAAAGTTATTAAAAATCCTAATTCTACATTAATTTTATTTTGTTGCAAAAATGTTTAAAATTATGCCTAATAAAAACTAAATCAATTAAATTATTTATTTACAAAAAAATAATAAAAGTGATGAATTTAATAAAAATGATGTTTTTGTATTTTCTGATTTTTATGAGGAAAAATAAATTATTAGGTTATTTTTAAAATAATAAAATAATTAAATAAAGGGAAATAAAAAAATAAAGAAATTAAACCATTGGGGGGGTTTAAGCCCAAATCAGGAGGTGAATCTGGAAATTTGTGGCCCAAAAACGCTCAAGCCTGCTTTGACTGTGGCCATCCCATGCGTGTGTGTTGACTGGAGACTATGGTGAGGATCCCATTCTGGCCATTGGATTTGGGTTTGGAGACATCTGGCGCACTGAGATTTGAGGTGTATGGTGGACCTCTCTTTGCAAACTGCACAAGAGTACCTGAAGAATAAAAATAACAAGGTTTTGGGGGGACCTGGGATTCGAACCCAGGTCCCAATACTCATTGACCAGCGTCCCCACCACTCAACCACCTGCATCTTTTTGTTATTGGAATAACCACTAAATATAATATATGCAAACCATTTAATATGCTAAAATTATAAAAAAACGCGCTAAGATTCAAACACGCTAATCAGATGACAACACGTCATCATAACACGTCATCATCTTCAACCTTGGTTCTGCATCAAAGAGAATCAGATAGCGGGGGTTTTTAACCTCCACTACCTCCCTGCACGAAAAATAGAGAATAGACACACAACAAACATAAATATTTCGCGAGGTATGGGTTGGAATCGTCTTGGTCTCACGATTTCAACCATATATCCCATTGGTTCCAATTTTTCCTGGTCTGGAAAGCCCTATTTGAAAGCTTGAAAACCCTAGAAATTCAATCATGGCATCTCTCGATTCAGGGCACTATGGTTCAATTCAATCATTCCATTAGCTTTGTATGATCTCTCGCAATGCAAATCAATCACAAAAACATGTCAAATGCGTATGAATTAAGAGATACGATTTTGAATTATAAATGCAAACCGTGAAACTGTATTTCGTGATTCCTTGAGCTTTGGTGCCTGAATTTGATTGTAATTCACTCCTGGTACCTCCTGCAATGTGTTTGGATGGACAAAACGCCTTGAATTGGCCTAGATTGCAAGAACAGGTTTTGAGTTTTCTTGAAAATTCTTGAAATTGATATGGACGTTCTGCAGTCTTTCAGTCGTGTCTTAGGTTATGCTTGGCTTGCTTACATATAAGGCAATGATTTTAGGTCAAGAGCTGGGCCAATATCCATGTGCATTGAAGATTGAATCCTTGATTGATAAATCAAATATTCTTAATTTTTCATGATTGAACAAGTTGCCAAAATTGGATATTTTTGTATCTTTTAGCTTGTGCACGAATTGGTCAGCATATTTGGATCATATTTGGTTCACAAATTGATTTAAAAATCAAATCTTGTATTTTCTTATGATTTAAATTAATTAAATGAATTAATATATATTAAAAATCCATTTAATCAATAAATTTAAGAAAATAAATCCAATTTAACTTGGTGGGTCGTGCATAGGTCATGGGTGAAGTTTCAAGAAGAGATTTGAGGCCCATTAGCAAAAAGAAGGTGTTTTGAGCAAAGTTGACTTTTGCAAATTCATGAAAATTTCCCAACTTCTCCAATACACAACTTGCTCAATTTTGATCATATGACCATGTTCTTTGACATTTTGGAAAGCCCTTGAAGTCCTCTAACCAATGCTTTTGGTCCCATGTCATTTGGATTTACCAATCTCAAGTTATGGCCTTTGACTCAAAGTGTACTTTTGTTGACTTTTGAAATTGACCTATAATGTAAAATTTTGTAACTTTTTGTAAGAGCATTTCTTGATCTTGGAGTGTGAAGATGGATTGTAGGAAATTGCATCCTCTTCAAAATGAGCCTTGGATGGAATTTTTATGATAAACCATGAAATAGTTATGCCCTTTTCAAAGTACAATTGACTTTTCTGCTGTCCAAAAATAGTAACTTTTGCATCTTGATGATTTTTGAGCTATTCTTGTGGGATCATGATCAAGACTTGATCAAATGATGATTGTGAACTCAAAATAAGACGTTGACCAAGAATTCTGACTTTTGACTGCAAAATGACCATTTTGCCCTTGCAGTTGACTGTAGATCAAATGGAGCTTTTGACTGTGCAAATTGGCACTGTGAGTCTTGAAACTTGGCATGTAGGTGCTTGAGAATGTATATAGGCCTATGAGACTTGATTTAACCATTGAAAACCCCAAATTCCTTGAAAGAACCAAAACCCTAATTTTGAATTGACTGCCTTAGGAGGTGACTTGACTGTACAACCCTTGAGCAATCTTGAGCAATTTGAAGATCATTCTTGACAAATCCTTAGGAATATGGGAGGGCAAATTTTGGGGTACAACAGAGCCCATGAAGCATTTTTGTTATAGTTCTTCCAGGCTTCATAAAAAAACCTTTGATAGGCTTGAGGGAAGGATTTGGTTTGGTCCAGAATTAGTTTTTGTTGCAAGGCATAGCCACCAAATCCAAACATTTTGATACATGGAGGCTAGGGTTCAATTGGGAGTGACAATTTAACTCCTCCCTCTTCTCTCATCAACCGTGAATGGCGGAAAATCATCATTCTCCTTCTGTCTTCTTCTGCAGTTCACCTTCTCATCTCCATTTAGACTTCAACTGTTCCTCCAACGCATCTTTACTCCTCCGATTCCTCATCATGAAACAAACACATTAAATCTCATTGCGCCAACCTTCGCTCAACTCCGTGATTTTTTGTTCGCGGCTCCGCCCGTCAGTTCTCAATCTTCCCCGCTTCTCATTCGTCAAGCTTCACGCTATCGTCTCATTTGATTCTCGCCTCTGTTTCAAACGATGTTGCACAGTGGCTCCATCTCAAATATACAACTTCGTTCAAAAGAAAACATGTACAATACAATGCTGTTAATAAAAGGAGAAGAGAATCACTTGCCGGGGTAGCTCTGGTGATTATTCAATGGAGATAAATTCTAACAGAAATCCATCAGGTATAAAATCTCGTTACTGCTTCTTCTTGTTCTTCTGTATGCATTTTCTATTCTTATCTTATTTCAATCGAAGACTTCTTCTGCTTCTTCTCCGTGTTTGTGCGATTCTGAACTTTGTTGTGCGTTGAAATTATTTTGGATGTAGATTATTATGATGATGCTGAGATGAAGAAGATGCGATTACAGAGATTTCAGAGGGGATTAAGATGATGAACTTGTAGAGAAATTTAGAGAGAATTCAAAGGAAGTTGTAGAGAATTTGAGATTGGTGAGTTTTTTGATAGTTTCTGTGAATTTCTGTTGAATAATTATATGTGAATCATGTATTTTTTGTGAAGGAATGGTGAGTTGCAGAGAAAGATGAAAGTGAGGGATGAGGAATTGAGAGAGAGAGGGAGAGAGTTTTATTTGGAGATTTTGTGTGATTCTTCCAAATGATTGAAGAATGGTGATGATGAAGTAGAGAAAATTGAGAGGATTTGATGGTGATTCTTCAGCGATTGTGAAAGATGAAGGTAAATCTATTTATATATTCTGTTAAGTGTATGCAAAGTTTGTTACGTGAGATTGAATTTGAATTATTAATTCTAAAAGTTAGTTACAAGAATTGGAGAGCTGAGATTTGTTTGAAATTCTGTTATATCATTTCCACGGTTTCCACCTTTTTCATCTGATATTTTCTGGCTTCTGGAATTTTGTTTTATTTCTCTGAATAATTCTGCCTTGGTTTAGTTAGAAATTCTCAGAAATTATGTTATGATGTGTTGAGCTGTTATTTTGCTTGTGGTCAACAACTTGGTTTTTTTCTTCTGATTATGCAAATTCATTGACAGGCTTTTGAACAAAGGGTGCATATGGTTTAACATGCTTTGAAGTTGTGAAATAAACCTGATCCGTGAAAGATGAATGGAGAAATGGAGGTGGCTTGCAGCTTGAGGTTTCACATGTACTTGAGATTCACGGGAGAAAATGTCTTAGGAGTCCATATGAATTTAGTCTAAACCATATTTTCCTTGCAATTCTAATGGTATAATGGATCTTGACTTGGAAGTGGATTCTTGTATGGATTTACTCATGAGCAATGGCAGTTGACGTTGGATTTTTGAAATGGGTGTAGCTGAATCTTGATGTAATGTAATATGTGCTTGTAAGTTGAACTTGATGTTGTATCAATTTTGTAGGCAATATGCATGTGTAATGTGGATGCGAACATGAACACAACTTAGCTAAAAATTCAATAGAACTTGAATCTTAAGTCACCAATTTGGATTCAACATGAATGTTTTCATATCTCATGAATCCATGGACACTAGATCTAAATTTTAACATTTCCAAAATTTGGTCCAAAGCTTGAATAAGAACTTGAGATCAAAACCCGAATTGAATCTTAACCATTTACATCTCATACTTGAATAGTGAAACCCTTAAAAAGAATTCTTTAGCTCTATGTCTGCAATGCCTTGAGGAAAGAGATCGAAAGGATAGGAGATCATGAACTAAAACCATAATAGATGAATCTAGTGTATTAATGTCGTAGTTAATACTTTGTAACTCAAGCAACTAGTGCACCTTGAATTGATGAAAGATGGATCCCTCATAGACATCACCAGATAAACCATATCTTGACCAAAAATAATGAACCAACTAGGAGAAGATGATTTAATCCACACTACACAAAGAAAGTCTTATATCCAAATGCACATCCTTGAGACAAACAAACCACGACCCAAACACAAAGGATTAGAAACCCTAAATACTTTAATCTTGATGATTATTTATGGAGAATAACCTTTGAAGAAGAGGTTCCTGAAGTGGTGAAAAACACAAGAAGGGGGGGTTGAATTGTAAAACTGAAATCTAAAGCAATTGACAAGATATTTTTATCCTGGTTCATTTGATCTCAAACTACTCCAGTCCACCCGTCAAGGTGATTTCGCCTCTCTCCAACGAGGTCTTAATCCACTATATTCAACTGAATATTACAGACTGCTTTAACAACTGCTAAAGCCTTCTTGAATCAAACCACAACCCGGTTTGTCAAGGTAACACTTTCTTACAAAGAGATAAAACTATGTGTGTGGATGCTTTCTACAAAACTGTATCACAACTGTGATGTATACACAAAATGAAGCTTAGAAACTAGATTGCTAAACAGTAATGGAATATCAGAGTGTATGGTTTAGCAAAACTGGTAGAACGAAGATTATGGTTCAGCTTTTGTGCGTGTAGAGATCTTGGAGAGCATTAACCATTTCAATCTTCAAAGCCTTGTTTATATAGCATTGAGATGATGAACGTTGGATGCAATATTCTTGATTCAATGCTAATAACAAACTTTCCTTATTGAGCAGATCTTGTCTGGAATGAAGCCGTTGGAATTAATTTGCTTTCAATGCACAGTACCGTTGCTTACTTAATGCAAGTTCTGGCTTGGCTCATTCTGATTCTGCTTCGCTGCTGATGAACTATTGTGTTTCTGTATCAGAGTATTAAGCGCAGTCTTGTTCATCAGGCTTCAGCATGTACGTGAGTTGATCATCTGATTTTGACGTTCTGATGTAGCAACTTCTGATGCTGATGTCTGAAATCAAGTTCTGATGCTGAATAGATGTGATCTTGCTTATTTCAATCAGCGTATCTGCAAGTCAGAACATAATAATTTTAGGCAGCAGATAGTTCAAACATGAAACTTATAAATACTATATCTTTTCACTTTGTTATCATCAAAACTTAAATATAGGGTAGTAGATTCAAACATTGTTCTAACAATCTCCCCCTTTTTGATGATGACAAAAACTAGATATTTTAAATGAAAATAACGTGAAAAGGTATCTGGAATATGTATCAGAATAAGAAGTAAAAGAATAAGGAGTAAGGAAATACTCCCCCTGAGTTTATTACTTCCCTTTGATTATACGTGTTCTTCAGGATCAGATCTTTTTGCCTTTCTTTGAACATCAGAGTATCAGAGTCTTTGACTTATCAGAAGCTTTATGTCAGAGCAGAGCTTCAGAGCTTTTCTTGTCAGAGCTTTGCTTTGGATCAGAACTTCATATTGATCAGAGCAACTTCATATTGATCAGAGCTTCTAGTCTTCAGAGTGTCCAGGGGCTTCCTTGTGCTTGTAGACTTTAAACACAACAGAAAAAACATTTCAAGTAATAGAGTTAGAATGTTTGAGAATTTCTGTCTAGTTAGCCCGTTATTGATTTAAATATCATTCTTGTTCTCCCCCTTTTTGTCAGCAATCAAAAAGTGTTGGTGATGTGCTAAAACAATTAAGATCGGAAAAACTAATCATATTAAGATAATTCAGAGTCAAAACGAGAAAATATTACAAAACATAATCAAACAGTACATCAGAAAATCAGGGAAAACATAAAAAAGGTCATGTATGAAAAAGATTAAGGTTGAGGAGGCAAGCGTGTGAACAGGCTCTCCAGCATGGCTTGAATCTTTTCAGAAGTCTCATTCTGCTTATGCACCATGCTGACAACAGTGTCAATCTTGCTGTCCTGCACATCCATTCTCTCTTTCATCTTCTGATCGTTTTCATCCATCCGCTGCTGCAGACGCATGTCATTCAGCCTTAGTTCTTCCAGAGTTTGCCTGTCCAAGGCAGCTTGAGAAGCATCAGAAGGAGGAGGCTTCTCAGAACTTTCAGCAACATCCTCTGCTTGACTTTCAGCCTGAATGGTCTTGTCTTCTTCTGATGGTTGCACCTTTGCAGCTTGCTGTTTCTCAGACCAGGGTTCACTGTCCAGAGGGAGCACGTCCTCTTTCAGAAGCATACTTCCAACTTCATTCAGAAGTTTGCTGAAATTTTGTTGTTCCTACTCATAGTTGATATCCTGCAACTTGAGGGCTTCAGCACGTACCCAAAGTCTGAACTGTGACCAGAGCTGATCAGAAGAAGCTGGGTCAATCATCCCAGGACAGACTTGCTTCAAAGAAGCAATCCATTGCAGCACACCTGTTTCAAAGTTCAAGATACCAGAGCCAACATCTGGTTGCTTTGGTTTTGGGATGGCAATTTTGTGTTTTAGATCAGCAAGACGGTCAAGACTGGTTAAGTCAATGAAAGTCCTGCTGGGGTTTTCAGAGGTTTTCTGAGAGGCTGTTTGTTTTGGAGAAGGGGTATCAGAGTCAGATATTTCGATTGGAGTGGGTGGTGTTTTGGGAGTATTTGGTGGTGTCGATTCTGATGAGGATGGTAACTGGGGCATGACAACAGTGGTTCCACATGGCAACTGAATTGCCAGCGGTGATGGTTGAGGTGAGTGAGGGTCAGATTGATGAGGGGAAGGAGTTTCAGAGTGGTGAAACTCTGTTTGTGGTGAAGGTGGATTTATTTCTGGTTGGGGAGAGGGAGGTGGAATCTTTGATTGCTCAGGGATCAGAGGTTCTTATGAGAGTGGTTGTTGTTGTGGTTCTGGTTCTGGTTGTTGTTGTTGTTCTGGTTGTGGAGGAGGAACATTTTGTGGTTCAGAGTTTGGTTGAGCAGAGGCATGTTGACGCTCAATATCAGACAGCACTTGGTCAAGTGCTGTTGTTGTTGAAATTGTTGGTTGTTTGGGGTGTTTGGTTCTGGGTCTTCTGAGTTTTAATGCCTCAGAAGGGTCTTCTTCTTGTACGGTTTCATCAATGGTAGGGATGGGAATTGATATTCTATGAGAGGTTTGAGGAGGGATAGATGTTGGAATAGTAAAAGAATTTGAAATAGGGGCAGCAGATGAAATACCTCTTTTCTTTGGAGTCTGCTGAGATGATCCTTCTGATGGCGCTTTCCTCTTCTTTGTCTTCTTTAGAGTCACTTCTGGTTGGGGTTGACGCAGATCTCTGATATTCAGCTTTGGATCTGTATCATCTTCCTTGTACGCATCTGGGTACCTGAGAAACATCTCTGGTTTGGATTCAGTTTCAGAGAATAACGGAAAATCACTCAGAGGCACTCTTCTGCTGGAGATATCAGCAGTGGAAGTAGCTCTGGGTTCCTTCTGAATGTTCTCTATCAGCTTCATCTTTTTCAGATTCTTTGCGTTCAGAGGTTTCCCAATTGTTGGTTCAATAGTGCTCAGCTCTTGAGCTTCTATCAGATGCTCAATCAGTCTATTCTCTGTCAGAATATCTGATATCAACCTTCCAAAAGGTATCCAGTCCCTCTTGGTTCTTTCTTCTTCCCTTGTTTCTTTCACACTGGTTTTGAGATGGTTGAACAAGAAGTGAGCCAGATTGATCTTTATCTTCTGATCAATAAAGTAGATCAGAAACTGCTGATCCACATTTATATAATCAGGAGAACTTGTTGGTTTCCTGTGGTTGAAGCACCCCAGAACAATCTTAGCCCATACTCTGCAATGATCCTTCAGATCTTTAATCTTGCTGCTGGGCATCCCAAGAGTGAAAATCCTGTTAGCTACCACACCTGTATGAGCACATCTTTCAGCCATGTCCACACAACGGACGCCACCACCACTTTGACCGATTAGCCTTGCAATGAGATCTTCAGAAATCACAATCTTCTTCCCCATAACAGAGGAGATGACTAGATGTTTTGAAACCTTGGCGTGAATCCAAAATTCCTTGACCAGCGCTGGGAATGTTGGTCCAACCAACCTATCGAAATACCTTTCCCACTTTTGAGCGCTAACTTCTTCAGTTAGTTCAAAACCATTCTCCTTCAAGCTTTCAAAATCAATGATTAACTCAGAGAGCACTTCAAGGTTCTTCACCGGAGTGAGGAGAGTTCTGAGTGGCACTTGATATTGCTCAGAAGTTGCTTTCTTCTGATTACCTGCAGAAACGCTACTGGAGGTTGCCATGTTCACACTAAAAGGGTTTTGAGAATGAACTGAGGAAAAAGGTTTGCAAGAGATGAACTCAGAAATATGCAGAAAATGCTTGAGTGATAATGAGAAAGCGTAAAGAATAAGAATGAGAGATTAATGTGCTTAAATAGAGTTTTTCAAAACTATTTTGAAAAGATAAACGTTTTTAAGAGAGAGAAAAATCATGATTGCCATTTAAAAGCATGATTACTTTTCATTAAATGCTTGCTGATTTTGGTGGATTTGAGAAAGATACTTAAAAACGGTTACCAGACATGTGTCTCAATGCACCCAATCAGCGCTTTGCCTTCTCAGAAGCGTGCACGCGTTCTGCTTCAGAGATATGCTGATGATTGGATGACACTTGTTTGATGTAGTGATTAGCACGTCTGTTTTTGAGCTTAGACTCTCAGATCTTTAGACTTGCATATGATACAATCTGCATGTTCTATCTTTCTGAAAGGAGATTGATCAGAAGTTCACAGCAAAATAATTACATTCTGAAAGTAAATATATGGAATTAAAACATTTTCACTCTGGACACACTTTCATGCTGAGATGTTTCAGAATGAAATTAAACCTATCTTCTGAAAGGGGTTTAGTAAAGATATCAGCCCATTGATGGTCTGTATCTATAAATTTTAAGTTCAAAATACCTTTCTGAATATAGTCCCTAATGAAGTGATGTTTTATTTCTATATGCTTAGCTCTAGAATGTAAAATAGGATTCTTACTTAAGCAAATAGCAGAAGTATTATCACAAAGTATAGGAATGTTACTCTCAAAAATCTGGAAGTCTTCAAGCTGACTTTTCATCCAGAGCATTTGTGTGCTACATCCTGCTGCTGCTATGTACTCAGCTTCTGCTGTTGACAGAGCAATTGTTGATTGCCTTTTGCTGGACCAAGAGATCAGATTTTCTCCCAGAAACTGGCAGCTTCCAGAAGTACTTTTACGTTCCACTCTGTCTCCAGCAAAATCAGCATCACAGTAGCCTACTAAGCTGTAATCACTATATTTTCTATAAAACAAACTCAGATTAGTAGTACCTTTCAGATACTTGAAAATTCGCTTAACAGCTGTTAAGTGAGATTCTCTAGGATCTGATTAGAATCTAGCACAGATACAAACACTGAATAGTATGTCAGGTCTTGAAGCAGTCAGATAGAGGAGAGAACCAATCATACCTCTGTAGACTTTCTTTTCTACATTTTTGCTTACCTCTTCTCTTTCCAGAATGCACGTGGGATGCATTGGAATCTTTGATGGCTTACATTCTGACAGGTCAAATTTCTTCAGAAGATCTCTGATGTATTTGCTCTGATGAATGTAAGTTCCTTCTGGAGTTTGATTGATCTGAATTCCCAGAAAGAATTTCAGTTCCCCCATGAGGCTCATCTCAAATTCTGCCTGCATACACTTAGCAAATTTTCTTCCAAGAGAAGGATTAGTAGAACCAAAAATGATATCATCAACATAGATTTGACAGACTAAGATGTCACTCTTAACTGTTTTACAGAATAGAGTAGTGTCCACTTTCCCTCTGGTGAATTCATTTTCAAGCAGAAAGTTACTTAGCCTTTCATACCAAGCTCTGGGAGCTTGTTTCAGACCATACAGTGACTTCTTTAGTTTGAAAACATGTTCTGGATGTTTTGTATTTTCAAAACCTGGGGGTTGGTGAACATAAACTTCTTCTTCTATATAACCATTTAAGAATGCACTTTTGACATCCATCTGATACAGAGTGATGCCTCTATTAACAGCAAATGAAATTAAAAGTCTGATAGATTCTAACCTGGCGACTGGGGCAAAGGTTTCTGTATAGTCTATCCCCTCTTGCTGACTATAACCTTGTGCAACCAGTCGTGCCTTGTTTTTGATGACTTCACCTTGTTCATTTAGCTTGTTTCTGAACACCCATCTTGTTCCAATGACGTTGAATCCTTTTGGTCTGGGAACGAGATCCCATACGTCGTTTCTGGTGAATTGATTCAGCTCTTCTTGCATTGCCAGAATCCAGTCATTATCCAGAAGTGCTTCATCAATAGAAGACGGTTCAATCAGAGACACAAGTCCCATAAGTGTTTCTTCAGAGTTTCTGAAGCTTGCTCTTGTTCTGATTGGATCTTCCTTTCTTCCTAGGATAGTCTCTTCTGGGTAATCTCTTCTGAGGTTGATCAGCAGCTGTTGTAGGATTTCTAGCAGTGCTCCTTTCAGACGTTGAAGGAATGTCTGTGTTGAGAGCTTCTGATGACTTGTCTTCAGAACCTGCAAATTCAATTTCTATACCTGCAAAAATTTCATTCTGCTTTGACTTTTCAGAGTCAAGCTTATCATCAAAACGAACACTGATTGATTCTTCCACAATCTGTGTTTCTGTATTGTATACTCTGTACCCTCTTGAGCGTTCAGAGTATCCTAACATAATACACTTCTGTGCCTTAGAGTCAAACTTGTTCAAATAATTCTTTGTATTTAATATAAAGCAAGTACATCCAAATGGATGAAAATATGAAATGTTGGACTTTCTGTTCTTCCACAATTCATATGGAGTCTTTTCCAGAATAGGTCTTATTGATATTCTATTCTGAATGTAGCACGCTGTGTTTATTGCCTCTGCCCAGAAAGTCTTAGCAACGTTTGTCTCATTGATCATGGTTCTGGCCATTTCTTGCAATGTTCTGTTCTTTCGTTCTACAACTCCATTTTGTTGGGGAGTTCTAGGACAAGAGAAATCATGCAGAATGCCTCTGTCATTAAAGAATGACTCAAAATCTTTATTTTCAAATTCTCCACCATGATCACTTCTGACTTTAACGATTCTAAGATCTTTTTCATTCTGAACTTGGTTACAGAAGGTAACAAACACAGAGTGTGACTCGTCCTTGTGTCTTAAGAACTTTACCCATGTCCATCTGCTATAGTCATCTACGATTACTAACCCATACTTCTTACCACTGACTGAAGCAGTTTTAACTGGTCCAAATAAGTCAATGTGCAGAAGTTCTAATGGCTTAGAGGTAGAAACAACATTTTTGGATTTAAAGGAAGGTTTTGCAAATTTGCCTTTCTGACATGCTTCACACAGAGCATCTGAATTGAACTTCAAATTAGGAAGTCCTCTGACCAGATTGAGTTTGTTAATCTGAGATATTCTTCTCATACTAACATGCCCCAATCTTCTGTGCCAGATCCACTGCTCGTTGTTAACAGACAGAAGACATTTTACATTCTGACTCTTTAGTTCAGAAAGTTTGATTTTGTAAATGTTGTTTTTCCTCTTACCATTAAACAGGATAGTCCCATCTTTCTGACTAACAACTTTACATGATTTTTGATTAAAGATTATATCATAACCGTTATCACTTAATTGACTTATGGATAACAGATTATGCATCAATCCATCTACTAGCAGAACATTATTAATAGAGGGAAGATTTCCATTACCTACAGTTCCAGAGCCAATTATCTTTCCCCTCTGATTGCCTCCAAAGCCAACGTGGCCTCCAGGCTTAAGTTCCAGGCTTTGGAACATATGCCTTCTTCCTGTCATGTGTCGTGAGCAGCCAGAGTCCAGGTACCATGACTGGTGTTTCTGACTTGCTGCTAAAGATATCTGCAACATGTATTATTTTGTCCTTAGGTACCCAGATTTTCTTGGGTCCTGATTTGTTAGTTTTACCAAAACTCTGGTTGAATTTTGGTTTCACAGAGTGCTTACTGCTAGTATATTTTATATCATGTGTGTGACCATACACAAAGTGTGAATTTAGAGGAGTGTGTTTAATGGTTAAGTCCATGACATTCTTTGGTGTAGGAACCTTACCTTGGTATCCTATTCCTTTCCTGCCGTTTCTGCTAACTCCATAGATCATTGAAGCCATTCTGCTTCTATCTATGCTTTTAGCTAGGAACTTCTGGAAACTGTGATCATACTCCTTGATGATCTCATCAGCGTTGCTGGGAGTTTCAGAAATTGGTTCCTTCTGAGAGTTTTGTAAAGTGTTTTCTAATTTTGAAATCTTATTTCTCAGCTCAGAATTTTCCAATTTGAGACTCTCATACTTATTAGAGTCAGATTCAAGATTCCTTTTCAGGTCTCTGAATTTAGCTCTAATTTGCTGATAACGTTCCAGAATCTCATTAAGGCTTTCAGCAAGTTCAGCCTTTGTAAAGTTAACAGCGAAGTTAGGAAATACCTCTTCTGTGTCTGATTCTGAGTCTGATTCAGAAGCTTCACTATCTTCTGAAATGTTTGCCATGAGAGCTATGTTTGCCCTTTCATCATCTGATTCTGAGTCAGCTTCAGACGAGTCAGAGTCATCCCATGTGGCCATGAGACTTTTCTTCTTCTCTCTTCCAAACTTCTTTTTGGGCTTTTCCCTCTGAAGCTTTGGGCAGTCACTTTTGTAGTGTCCTTGCTCATTGCACTCGTAGCAGATGATGTCTTTGGTGTTTGGCTTCTTGCTACTGGAGGAGCCTTCAGATCTTCTGTATCCAGAGGAAGAATCTGTCCTTCTGTATCTGGAAGAAGACTCGTTCTGATCAGATCTTCTGGGATTCCTGAACTTCCTTTGTCTTTGCTTCCACAGTTGATTTACTCTTCTGGAGAGAAGGGAAAGTTCGTCTTCTTCTGATGAGGATCCATCAGATGTTTCTTCAACTGCCTGCAAAACTTTAGACTCAAATTTTCTGTTAGATTTTAATGCTAAAGGCTTACCTTGCTTCTGAGGCTCATCAGCTTCTAGCTCTATCTCATGACTTCTGAGGGAGCTGATAAGTTCCTCCAGAGTGATTTTGTTGAGATCTTTAGCTAGCTTCAGAGCAGTAACCATAGGCCTCCACTGCTTGGGTAAACTTCTGACGATTTTCTTGACATGGTCAGCAGTAGAGTATCCTTTGTCCAGAACTTTGAGACCAGCTACCAGAATCTGGAATCTAGAGAACATAGTTTCAATGGATTCAGATTCTTCCATTTTGAACGCCTCATACTTCTGAATGAGCGCCAGAGCTTTTGTTTCTTTGACATGAACGTTGCCCTCATGCGTCATTCTGAGAGAATCAAAGATATTTTTTGCTGTGTCTCTGTTGGAGATCTTTTCATACTCAGTATAGGAGATGGCACTGAGGAGGATGGTTCTGGCCTTGTGGTGATTCTTGAAGTCACACTTTTGTTGATCAGACATTGATTTTCTATCAATCTTCTGACCACATGCATTCACAGGGTGCGTGTATCCATCTGTCACCATATCCCACAGATCAGCATCATGTGCTAGAAAGAAGCTTTCAATTCTGTCTTTCCAGTAATCAAAGTTTTCTCCATCAAAGACTGGAGGTTTGCCACTGAATTTGTCTCTGTCCTCATTGTTGTCATTGCTGATGTGAGAATTGTTTCCTGCCATTGTGTTTTTCTGACGCTGGATCTTGTACTGACACGGTTAAGTGTTTTAGCTCAGAACCAGGCGCTCTGATGCCAATTGAAGTGGTGAAAAACACAAGAAGGGGGGGTTGAATTGTAAAACTGAAATCTAAAGCAATTGACAAGATATTTTTATCCTGGTTCGTTTGATCTCAAACTACTCCAGTCCACCCGTCAAGGTGATTTCGCCTCTCTCCAACGAGGTCTTAATCCACTATATTCAACTGAATATTACAGACTGCTTTAACAACTGCTAAAGCCTTCTTGATTCAAACCACAACCCGGTTTGTCAAGGTAACACTTTCTTACAAAGAGATAAAACTATGTGTGTGGATGTTTTCTACAAAACTGTATCACAACTGTGATGTATACACAAAATGAAGCTTAGAAACTAGATTGCTAAACAGTAATGGAATATCAGAGTGTATGGTTTAGCAAAACTGGTAGAACGAAGATTATGGTTCAGCTTTTGTGCGTGTAGAGATCTTGGAGAGCATTAACCATTTCAATCTTCAAAGCCTTGTTTATATAGCATTGAGATGATAAACGTTGGATGCAATATTCTTGATTCAATGCTAATAACAAACTTTCCTTATTGAGCAGATCTTGTCTGGAATGAAGCCGTTGGAATTAATTTGCTTTCAATGCACAGTACCGTTGCTTACTTAATGCAAGTTCTGGCTTGGCTCATTCTGATTCTGCTTCGCTGCTGATGAACTATTGTGTTTCTGTATCAGAGTATTAAGCGCAGTCTTGTTCATCAGGCTTCAGCATGTACGTGAGTTGATCATCTGATTTTGACGTTCTGATGTAGCAACTTCTGATGCTGATGTCTGAAATCAAGTTCTGATGCTGAATAGATGTGATCTTGCTTATTTCAATCAGCGTATCTGCAAGTCAGAACATAATAATTTTAGGCAGCAGATAGTTCAAACATGAAACTTATAAATACTATATCTTTTCACTTTGTTATCATCAAAACTTAAATATAGGGTAGTAGATTCAAACATTGTTCTAACAGTTCCTGATAACCATACTTCCAAAAGTATAATCTACGCTTCACTTGCTTGAAAAATCAGAAGAATCAGGAGTAATCAGCTTTATTAGATATGTGCACTTTACACCAAAAGAAACTCCAGCTTGCATGATCACTGAAATTTTAAACCTCAAGGTATTTATTGAATGCAAATGTATGCTATGTAAATGACCTAATGAAAAGATGCAAATCCGATGTTAAGCCTAAGCGAGATAAAAGTACAATTAGGAGGGCACATTTTGGGGTGCAACAACTGCCCCTATTTAATCGTCTTTAACCTGAAGGTGACATTGGCCCTAGCCTATCTAAATTTCACGGTAGAAGAAGATTAAATACTAAAAGATTCTGAAAATTTGCATTCCAAGAACGGGTAGAAATATTCATGATTTTTTGGATGCCTCCACTAACAACCTTTGGCGTGTAATGGTTTGATATTCTCAAAGGATTTCCTAAGAGGAAAAAGAAGTTATGTTGCCTATCTTCCAAGGAGAAAGAAAGGTGGAAATGATTCTTAACAAAGCATACTCGCAAAAGGTGAATACAAACTCTGCTGGAGAATAACATATCTCGCGTACAATGCAGAGAACAATCATGGTGAAGATTCACGAATGAAAGACACCAGAAAAGATGAACAGAAGTTGAACAAATGATCATTGAGGAATTGTTTATGATAATCATATGCAACCCGGGGTTGCAAACTCGTGACTCAGACATCGGAGAATAAATAACCTGACAAGTCAGGGGTTGGAAACTCATGATTCAGGTATCGGAGAACAAACCAAATTGACAAACTTGCGACTCAGAAGTCGGAGAAGAAACAAACTTACAAACTCACGACTCAGAAGTCAGGGAAGAAAAAGAATGAAAAACTCGTGACTTAAAAGTTAGAGAAGAAACAAATTGGCAAACTCACGATTTAGGAATCAGAGAAGAAACAAATCTGACAACCCGAGAGCTGAATGTATGTCAGGCCGAGGGAAGACATACAAATAGAAGAGACTAGCCGGAGGTAGACTCTTAAGAAAGATGTCACGAATATATGTTCGAAGTTGGTAGAGAACATAAGGAAGATATTGGGTACATGCCAGGTAAAATTAGACATATACAAACAAGTAAGAGACCTACCGAAGAAGGCTTCAACAAGGAATGCTAACCGCAAATAGAGTCATGGAGAAAGAACACCAGTTGAAGGCGAACTGGGGATAAAATATACATGTCTGGTCAGAGTTAGACACATATAAGAAAGAGACCGACCGAAGTAGACTCTTAACAAAGGATGCATGCACAAAAGTGAATCAACAATGAGGCTAAGCCGAAGGTAGACTTTTAATAAATTAACACCGATCAAAGGCGAACTCCATAATGAAAAGAAGACTAGCTGAAGGTAGACTCTTAACAAAGATAATGGGGATATATGTCAGGCCAGAGTTAGACATATAAAGAAAGAGATCGATCGAAGAAGGCTCTAACGAAGAAACGCCAATTGAAGGCGAACTTACTGGGGATACAAATAGACATTGACTCTGAATAGAACACCGATCGAAGGCGAACTTACAAAGAAAAGAGACCAGCTGAAGGGGACTCCTACCAAATGATACCAGTTGAAGGTGGATCTAAAGGCCGAAGAATGCCGATCAAGGGAGAACTTACAAAGAAAAGAGACCAGCCGAAGGGGACTCTTAACAAATGATACCAATCGAAGGTAGATTTAAAGGGCGAAGAATGCTGATCAAGGGCGAACTTACAAAGAAAAGAGACCAGCTGAAGGAGACTCTTAACAAATGATACTAGCCGAAGGTGGATTTAAAGGGTGTCAGCCGAAGGTGGACTTCAAGATAAAGAAACCCATTGAAGGGGAATCTTTAACAAGGAATAATATGCCAAAGGTAGATTCATGGAGAAAGAACACCGATCAAAGGCGAACTTACAATGAAAAGAGACCAGCTGAAGGGGACTCTTAACAAAGGGTACCAGCCTAAGGTGTATTTAAAGGGTGAGATAACGCCAATTAAAGTAGAACTTACAAATGAAAAGAGACCAGTCGAAGATGACTCTTAACAAAAGGTACCAGCCGAAGGTGGATTTAAAGGGTGCCAGCCGAAGGTGGACTTCAAGATAAGGAACCAACCGAAGAGGAATCTTTAACAAGGAATACTATGTCGAAGGTGGATTATTGGAGAAAGAACACCGATCAAAGGCGAACTTACAAATGAAAAGAGACCATCCGAAGGGGACTCTTAACAAAAGGTACCAGCCGAAGGTGAATTTAAAGGGTGCCAGCAGAAGGTGGACTTCAAGATAAACAAACCAGCCGAAGGGGAATCTTTAATAAGGAATACTATGTCGAAGATAGATTCATGGAGAAAGAACACCAATCAAAGGCGAACTTACAAATGAAAAGAGACCAGCCGAAGGGGACTCTTAAAAAAAGGTACTAGCCGAAGGTGGATTTAAAGGGTGCCATCTGAAGGTGGTCTTCAAGATAAAGAAACCAGTCGAAGGGGAATCTTTAACATGGAATACTATGCTGAAGGTAGATTCCTAGAGAAAGAAAGCCGATCAAAGGCAAACTTACAATGAAAAGAGACCATCCGAAGATGACTCTTAACAAAAGATACCAACCGAAGGTGGATTTAAGGATAAAAAACCAGTCGAAGGGGAATCTTTATCAACGAATACTAGGCGAAGGTAGACTCCTAAGAAAAGAACGCCGATCAAAGGAGAACTTATAGGGGATAAAGATATGCATGTTTGGTCAGAGTTAGACACGCAAAAGTGAAATTGGGCATCAAGAAACAAATGTTCGGAGTTGATAGCAAACATAAGAAAGAGACTAACTGAAGAAAGCTCCAACAAGAAAGGATGCATTCGCCTAACCAAGGATGCCAGACAAGTGGACTTTGAAGAGACACTAAAGGTCTCTTAACATAGAAAGTTAGTTAAGCTAATAGAACAAGAATCCGACTAACGCGGATACCAAAGGAAAGGAACCGACTAAGCAGGACCTTCAGAGAGCATCGATCAAAGATGAACTCTACAAGAGAAAGAGACCAGCCAAAGGGGACTCTAACAAGGATTTCCAAAACACGTTGGGCTTTTGATAGGTTATAAATGCGCAAGTACTACAATATCCCTCAGGCTAGGAGCGGAGTGTAATTCTTCAAGAGTGACAATTATCTGAATTACCACACACCAAGCATGGATACTCAAATACTCGAGAAATAAGAAAGGTTATACACTGACTCTTAGTCTCACTTAGAAAGCAAGGAGAACACAAGTAAAAATAACCAAGGGCTTGCAAGGGCAAGGGAAAACCACGACTCATTAGGAAAATGGAAAGCATAAAATACCCGACTAGTGGTAAATCAAAATAGACTTTGCTGGGGAAGCATGATAGGATCATCCTAGGCTTGTTATGGAGATAATTCAAATATGAGCATATAACAATTTGGTTACCACATGTGAACATAGCTGGCTTATACCTTAAAGAATGTTAGAATTTTTTATAGTATAATGCTCCATACAATGGAAATGCTACACATTTTGGTAGATGCAGTGTAATGATGGATGTTTAGCAATGCACTGGGGAAAGCACGTCAATAATCGGCTGCTGAGAAGATAATGAACTTCCGAAAGATTATTCTTACACATATGATCTTATGTAGAGAAAAGGCAATTTGAACTTCAATGGGGAATCAAGATCCAGAACCACCAACCTCTGAAGATCGATATCACTGAGGAAGTAACTTCTTGGAGAGAAATACAGAAAAAATAAATTATAGTTCAGAGAAAATCTTGAATTCTGATCAAACTCCCAACTTCCTGGGGAACAAATTCTTTATCTTCTGTTAGAAAGAGGAAAGCTTCATTGGGTATGGAAACTTTCTCGCGTAGAATTTCTTGACGAAGATAACTTCAACTGGGGAGTATAGAAATTCTTAAATAAAAATAATTCTACTCAGACCACACTAGGGATAACACCGCCGGGGGGAAAAATCTTCACTTGGGGAAGAAACAAACATCCTGGGACAAAAATTCCACTGGGGATATCTCAACAAAATCTTCAATCATCGGGGATGAAAGAGTTATGACTGGAACTCCCATGTACACCACACTAGGGAGACAGGACACTTGTTTCACTAGGGAAAGAAAACTTGCTCCACTGGGGAATAATAGACAAGTTAATCTGAAAGGTCCTCGAAATTTGACTTCGACTGGGGATAAAGCCATCTCTTCCACTGATGAGCCAAAAAAACTTTAGATGGTAGTATCAACAATATCAGATGCACTAGGAATAACCATCTTCGCAAGATTTATGTATATAAGGATTTGTACTGAGGAGCAAAAATCACTTCATTAGGGATAATGGTCGTTCTCATGAGGATACAAACTTGAATCTCCCATAGATAATCAGGAATATCTTTAAGCAACTCTGATATGGGGCAAAACCCATTGGAAAGAGAGGGTGCACCTCTCACTGAGGAGGAGAATGCATACTTCATGGGGAGAACGAGTGCGAACCTCACTGGGGAAGCCGTAGAATGTCGACTTCAAGGGGAGTATATCAAGAATTTCTAGTTGGTGAATAAAATGGTTCTTCCGAGAAAACCTAGAAAGAAACAAACTACACTAAGAAGGAGGAATTATACTCGGACAAGAGCATAACTTCACTAGGGAAGAATGATTCTGTCTTGAGCAGAGGTGAGCATTCACTGGAGAAATTGGATCCCATTTTAAAGAAATCTTCATGTTGGTCACATACAGATCCTTCTTGATTCATTTGCTGGTATGCTTCTTGTCATAAAGGACCAATAATACTTGCAAAAAGAGACATTGTGGCAATATTCCCCATGTGTGGAATGACAACCTCTATTGAGGAATAAACAGTTTGAACTATCGACCACTGGGTAAAAACTGCGATGCAAGATCGCAACTCCAATATGTCAACTCTGAGGAGAAATGCCACTAAATAGTGGACTTTGGAGAAGATGGTGCAAAAATAAATTACAGTCCATTGAAAAGAAATCATCTTGACTTCAAACAACTTATAAATTTCTGTTGAGAAGAACCATTCTCCTCCTGCATAGAAATGAGGATGCTTCGCTGGGGAATAAGGATCTCTGAAGAGAAACCCCTTAGCAGATAGACTTTTGCCAAGTAGCAATAGATATTTTACTAGGGAAATGAGTCCTTTTAGGAAACAACATTTCCATCATGAACCTCGTATAAGTAACAACCTCACACACTTCCCGATCTCTTCCTCGTACCCTGCTGAGGATAACAATCCAAACTTCAATTTGATATTATGATCCTGACTTCTGATGGAGGAACATTAATAAATGGACTTAAGTCTTTGATGATTCGAGGATAATGATCATGACTTCTCGACATGCTTTTCAAATTCACAAGTTATTTAGCCCGCACATGGACTTGATCTGATCTACCCTTGAAGAGGAGAAAATTCCCCTACATAATTTCTTGCCCCAGTCTATAGGGCCTTTGAAGAAAATTGCCTCGAGAGGACTTCATGAGATCTGTACCATAAAGATAATCTGCCTCAGTGTTATGAACTTTAGAACACGACTCTTGGCTAACAAAAGTTGGATATGGTTTTTACCATGCTTGAGTGAATGCCCAAGCATCTTCAGATTCTAAAAAGATTCTCCTCTAATCAACAAATTCTTGGAGAGATTTGTCAAATCTCGATATAACTGTTCCAATTTGACTATACTTTGAGGGATAAAATCTCGACTTAAGCGCCTTATATTGGCTAAACACTTACTCAAGGGAGTATTCAACATGCCTGCCCCTGCTCAACAGAGTCTTGACAAACCTTTTCTTCATCTCATGCTCATGGAGAAATGAGAACCTCGTGGAGTTATGAAGACAACACAACCTTAGGGTGGCTGGCTTACGTCTTGAAAGTAGGCTACTTCACAACCGTACTTCTCAACTTGAACTGCCTCATGTTTAAGCAAATACTTGAAGAAATATGTCCCTTGGGACCAACTGACAGTAATGCACCGCTGCTCGACAAATACTCTAGGAAATCGACTTTTGCAATCTGCTTCAGATAATTTCTCAAACTGGTATTATTTTACTCAATAAAGTGAATAGAAGGTCTGTCGTAGATTAAGGTCATTTTTCAAAATGATTTACCTTTCAATGATATCCTGAAGCAATTTGTCCCTCGAGATAATCAAGCTTCCATCTGATGCTCATTATGCAAGCTCACTTGATGTTTAAGCACTTGTTCATATGCAAATAATGTTTATTATAAGAATGATAATTCTAATGCAAATCTTATGCTTGTCTTGAAGTTTAAAACTTTTATTGAAAAGATGTCAAAACATCGAGTTTTTTCTTATGCGAAAGAAAATAAAAAGATGGTGTGTTACCAATTCAAAAGTTTTAGCAAGTCTCCTAGGAGTCAGATTGCCATACTCTCGTTACAGTTCTGCTTTGAATTAACCCATGCTTCAGTTAGGGATTTCTAGGGTTGTAACATGGTATGGTTCACGGTTTTTATAAAAAAGGATTTAAGGCTCAAAATATTTGGTGCCCACCCATTCTCCATGATGTTCTCCATTCCTACGTTCAGTTAACTCGATACGAGCACTCATTTATCAAGAGGGGTTTAGAATGGTTGAGGAGTCAAACGAGGTTTTTTGGACATGGAAGTCACTAACCTTGGCTTCTTTTGTGCTTCTAGTCAGACGACTTCGTTCCTTATTGAGGATTTATATTTGGTAATCCCTTTTCGATTTTCGTGCTTTTCGCTTTCCCTAAAATTTTCCTTGACAAATTCCTTTTGAATTTGACTCTAAAGTCCAGCGGGATGCCCTGACTTTTGCCTAAGCGACTTGTTTTTTCAAGTTTCAACTTAGAGGGGCTTTTTGTCTCTTTCTTTCATCATTTCATTTTCTTTCCTTTTGAATAATTCATTGATCTTCATGCCGTCTTCGATTTGTTTGAAGTGATTGTGACTGCTTGAGTCCTTGGTAGATGAGGGATAACCATTATTGTATCGTCATCTGTTGACCTCCTGATGTGCGAGAGATACCCATTAGGATATCGTTCTCTTTGATGCACGCTATTGATAGATGAGGGTTAACCATTACAGTTTTGACTTTCCTCAGCCTTTTGATAGATGATAATTGTTTTATCCTTAGATACGCACTCCTGATGAGTTATGAATGCTCAATCAGATTAACTTAACACTACCCTGCCCCTGGGTTAAATGTGATGTTTTTTTCCTGACAAGAAAAGAAACTCCTACTTCAAGGCTCAAAGGGGTTGATGAGGCTCTATCTCTCTTATATCTCCAGTGTTTGGGAATTTGAAACAATGCATGTACATCATCAGCATGGTTTTAATCAAAAGCACGTCGTTTAAGATTTTTGGTATATTTCTCAGCATTCTCCCTCCAAAGGTATTTTGCTTTATTTAACAAGAGTTAAGTATCGAAAAGCAAAGAAAAACATTAATGAGTGAATACGAATGGATTAATTCAAAACAAACATATTCAATGCATTGTGATTATTGTTCAAAAATAAGCAAGTTTTGCATACAAGAAAGTACTGAACCAAAACAAGAAAGATTACAAATGAGAATGCAAATGTAATTTGAAATTTCTATGTTGAGGAGACTAGTCTCTGTATAGACTTGTTGCTTCAGACGATGCTCTGGAAGTCTTGACATTCAGTGAGCCAAAGGAGACTTCAAATTTGACCAGCTGGTGCGAAATTGATGACCTTTACATCAAGCAAGTCTTACACTTCATCTTTGAATGGTTTACAATATTCAGTTGAATGTCCAGGTGCCCCAACATGGTAATCACGAAGATACTCTCTCAAAATATGTGATGAATACTTTATCAAGCGTACTTGCATAAACTGCATCACAAAGTATCTTCTACCACAGAGAAGAAATGCCAACCATCTTCTACTACACATAAGAGAAAATCAGTCAATGAATTCCGTAGTGTCTCCTACTACATAAAAGAGCACCGTCTTCTACCATATAGAAGCAAAAATCCAGAAACTATAACAAGACCTTCCACTGCACAAAATAAAATGAAGTTTATCTCCTACTTCACAAGAGATAAGTTTTAGCAACTAAATTTTGGGGAATCTCCTTCTTCACAAAAGAATCTCTGTATTCTACTACACAAAAGCAAAATCTAGCAACCATACCAAAGGATCTTCTACTACACTGAATAAAATAAAATATGAATGTAATACGCAACCTTTGAGGTATTTTTCTTCTACACAACAACAGCTATCCAAGAACTCGATATCTTATACTTCTTCATCACAAAAATATCACCCCCATCTTCTACTACACAGAAGAAGCACTCAGATGAGGAGAAAGAGTCTGAAATGGTTTGTTGACCATGGAGTGAACCTTGGAAAAGAAGCCAAACAAGTTCCGGACTTCATACTTCAACCTCTTACAGTTCTCAATATCATAACCAGGTGCCCCAGAATAGGAGACATATCTAGCATTTGCATCGAAATCAGGAAAGAGGTTTGTGGGAGGAAGACCTGAAGCATGAAGCTTAATCAACTGAGCTTCTAACGCATGAGGAAGTAACTGGATGCAAGGTATAAATATTGTATCAACATGCTTCTTAGTTTTCTTCTATCTTTACTGATAAGCTTTGCCCCATGGTTTCACTTGGAGACTAGAAACTAGCTGCTGACGAGAAAATCCGGGAACACGAAGTTCTGGGTGAGACCTACAAAATATCTCTCTATTTGAAAAATGTCCCATATGCTGGGGATGAATGAAAACTTCTGTTACAACAACATATATAGGATCACTTTTCTTTGTTGACACTATCTTCATAACTTCCATACTCGACTCAATGGAGTCTCTAACTGGTTATCTTTCCCTCTTAGGGATTTCTGACTACGAGCCATTGCTTGCATGTCCATCACTAAATAGCCCCATCTGATTTTTCAAATCATCCAATTCCCCACGAATTTGTTCCATGGTTTTTTGAATCACGGTGTAGTGAGAAGTCAAGATTTGCAGTTCTAAAAAGAATACCAGGCTTGAATAAGAATTCCCACTCCGAGCACCTGTTATGGATGCATGAGATAAATGACTGGATGCAATGCTATGTTCAATCATTTTCAAGGAACCCACATGCTTTTAGTTTTGATTTTGATCCAGTAAGATGCACAAACACAACATAAGGCTCACAAGCACAGATTCCTTGGAAATGGAAAGAACACGCGTGCTAACTTTTTTCATGCATACATTTTTACACATTTCTTTTTTTTCCCTGTGAAAATAAATATGCTATAATTCAAGTGCACTACCATAGGTTCAAAAGTTCAGCATAACAACTATACAATCCTCTGGATAACTTCTGAATAATCCGAATATCACATGATCAAAGGTTCGACACCAATTTTAGTATACCAAAGAACCAAGTGCCATGAATAACTATTGTATAACCTCTGAACATGTTGAGTATATTAGGATGAAAGGTCCAGAACATAAACCATAGGACCATAGTCACCAACAAAACATACGGTCACCATTTGTACCTATAAAGAATATTCCCTCGCCACTCACGGGTCAAGACTAGGTCAGGGTCAGGTCAATGGTAACCCAGAATCCCGGGTTTTCTTGAGAATACTATCATCATACACCTACATGATAATGATAGCACCTCATTAAAACCTCACCTGAGTGCGGACGACACATCCGTATAAGGAAACCTACATCATCTATCCTTCGTGTTCCACTTTATTCCTAGTTGTTGTACCCCAAAATTTTCCCTCTCATATTTCTCAAGACATTTCAGGAAAAATCTCCAAGTGGCTCAAGGTTGCTCAAGAGTGAGTCAGACAAATCATCTCCTAAGGCAGTCAACCCCAAATTAGGGTTTTGTGTTGCATCAAGATCTTTGAGTTCAAATGACCTCAAGTTCTCCCCAATGTCCTAATATGTTCTCAAGATCATCCATGTCAAGTTTCAAGCCTTGCAGAGGAAGTTTGCTCAGTCAATTGCTCAAAAGGTCCAAAAATCGACTGTGCTAGGGCAAAAGTCAACTATGACCCAAATATAGTCAAACATCAAGATTTTTTGTCAACATTATCATTTTGAAGGATATTTCATCATTTGATCAAGGGTTGATTCATCAAGGATTGCTCAAAATTCATCAAGAATCAAAAGTTGCTAAATTAGGGTTTTGTAGGAAAAGTAAACTCAACTTTGACCAAGCATAACTTTATCATACTCTATGAAAAATGACCCATCCAAAGCTCATTTTGAAGAGGCTGAAATTTCCTACAATCCATCTTCATACCCCAAGATCAAAAAATGCACTCACAAGAAGTTATAAATTTGAACATTATAGGTCATTTTTGAAAGTCAACAAAAACACCTTTTTTTCCAAAGCTTATAACTTGAGCATGGAAAATAAAAATGAGATGAGACAAAAAGGGTTGGTTAGAGGACATCTCAAGATTTCTAAAAAGTCAAATAACACCTCCAAAAGTTCAAAATTGAAGAAGTTATGCATTATAGAAGTTGGACTTTTTTTGCAAAATTGCCAAAAGTCAACTATCCCCAAAACTTCAAATTTTGTCAAATGGGCCCATTCTTTTCCACTTTATTTGAGCTTGCATCATTTCCCACGTGTCATAGCTTCAGCCATGAGCTCATATTTCATTTTTATTATTTTATTTGATTTTTTATTGAATTTATTCATTTTTAATCAAATAAAATCATAAAAAAATCCAAAACTTTGATTACATAAGATTTTCTTGCTGTTTCAGGTTTTGATTATCATCATTAGCATCATCGAATTCGTATCACACCAAACCATGTGCAAAAAGATTGAGATTGGACAAATTTGGAAGGTTTTAAAGAAGAGATCAAATCAAATATGTATGCATTGATATGGGAAGATTTGATCCATAATTCTTACCCTAATACACTACATACTACATAAACAAGCCAAAGCAATCGAGATCAGGGTTGGAAATTGCAGAAAGAGGCAAAATAAAGTTGGAAAAAAGTGACAAAAAGCTTGAAATCAAAATCGTGCTTAGAGGCGTTTTCAAGGGCTGAGACTTGTCCCAATCTCTTCCTGTGTGTTCACTCAATCTACCTGGATCAAAAGCAAGCTTCTTCAAACCCCATAACGCATTGTAAGTCCCACGTTACCTAGCTCTGTTCTTGGATTCGATTTGGTCCATTCTGGCATCATTTGAATGAAATAATTGCATATTCATAACCCTCATGTTATTTGCAAACCATTGGCAATAACCAATTTGATTTATAGGCGCTGTAACCCTGAAACACCATAGCTAGGGTTGTGTTTTTGTTTTTAGGGATTCTTATTTCAGGTGAAATTGGTCCATGTAATGGGCTTGGTTGCATCCGGGAGGATGAGACGAACACAACCATGCCCTTGAAAGTCATTCTTATTGCCTGGAAATGATTTTTGGATCGAGCTGCGTTTTTAGCTGCGGATTCAAATCCGCAGGTAAAATTACCGTAGTGGAAGGACAGGGACGAAGAGCTGGCACTCACTCATTGGGCCATTCAAAAATGGCGCGCATATTTTTTTGTTCTGACCAATAATTATTGTTTTGTTTTATTATCATTGTTTTGTATTCATATAACAAACAGAACAACTTGGTGCGTTGGTAAAGCAAGCATGTAAATATCCACCAGGACTTGGGTTCGAATCCCAGGTCCCCCACTTTCTCAATGTTTTTATTCTTCAGGTGATTCAGTGCATATGCTTAGCTACAACATACTATGCGCCCTCATCCACTCAATGGCCAGATGGCCAAAGGCCAAATCTGAAGGTCCAAAGATGAAGGTCCACCCTAGACCAAGTCCACGCATGTCCACTGGATTCCAAAAGTCAACAAGGGCCATCTACAATTGGGCCTCAGAATTGCTACTAGCACCATATATACAGGCCCAAACCCCTTTTCTCTTCTATTTATTTATTTTGTTTTAATTAATTGTTTTATTATTTCTATTTAATTCCTAACCAATTAAAATTCAGTCTTTTATAAATAAAATCACAAAAATATTTTTTATCAAATCAAACTTTAAATTTTTATTTTTACTAATAAACACTAATTAATTAATTTAGGTTTTAATTAGAATAACTTTAACCTATTTTTTGTAAATAATTAAAATTAAATTAGATTTAATTAGGTTTTTAATTACTAACTTAATTATTTTATTTTCTTTCTTTAAATAATCAAAACTCCAAAAATAATTTATTTTTATTAATTAATTTATTTAATTTAATTTAGCAAATTAATTTAGGATTTATTTCTTTCTTAAAATGAAAACAACAAAACCTAAAAATATTTTCTTTAACCAAAAGGGTCAAAACCCTAAATTCCGCATCCGATCTAATTTCTCGCACGTTATTTATTTATGTTATCCAATAATGTACTTGCTTTCGGATTATAATAGTTAATAGGAATTTTATTTATTTTTTATCGCTTTATTTATTTTTAAAGGGTTTGTCTTTGGCGATGTAAATACCCGACGCCTTGTAATTTAAATTCCACATTTTATTTCCGCAAAATTATAACTGCTAGATGTTTAATAATAGGATGGCATGACAAGACTGAATGTTTTAACCTAAAATCAACTTAGATCACCCTTAACATGTACAAAGATAAGATTAACTGAAAATGACACACTCGCACATGCACACTCTTGGGGTACACTCCACTTGGTTGCCTTCATACACGGTCATTGAGTATAGGTCACTTTAGAGGTCGCCCTCTTGTCTAAAAGATCATAGTCGCCTCAAAACGGGTGCCTAGGATATTATTGCCTTAAACAAATGATCTAAGACATTAGGGTTACCGCTAAAGCGTCCTAACATTGCTTTAGTGACCGCACGTCCCTAATTCGAATTGACCCTTAAACTCCAACGACGGTGCTACCTACTCATCAATAGTAGGATAACATTGTCTAAAGGAAATTAGCATAGAATGATTCCTTTTTCGAGTAGGTAATGGTTCTTAGATACTTGCTTTTTCAAAAACAAAAACTTTTCGCACTTACACTTTTCGAACAAAGTGTTCAAAAACACTTCATATGCTCTTGAGGACAGAAGCAAGAGTTAAATCGAAGTTTTCAAACAAAAACTTTTTCAAACCCACAAGCACAAAGAAAGCAATATTTTGAAAACAATATGAGCAAGTACCTAAGAGCCCGTGGATAACCACGGATAGAAAGGGTGCTAACACCTTCCCTTTCTATAATCTACCCCCTGAACCCGAGAAATATCTCGAAAAAGGATTTTTTTCTGTGATTTTTTCCTTTCCTTGTTGGATAAAATAAAAGTCGATGGCGACTCTTGCTTACCGCGAAATTTTGCGAAAACAAACGCAAAACGCAAACCAGCATTCCAAAAACAGTCAGTTTTTCCCACCGTATCACATAACTGGGGACTCTGTTGGGGATGCTTATAAGTGGGGTGTACCTTAGGAATAGTTCATATTGTTTTCAATTGCTTGACTTGTATGCTTTATATTTATGGGCTTATATCGGAGTTACTATAGATCCTAAATCGGATCTGGGGGATACCCTTTAGGTAAGTAGCAATAAACTGTGAGGGAACTGTACGGCGTAGACCGATACGGTTGAAGCAGTAGCTACGTTGGTGTGGCACTTTAGTATGTACCAATATCCCTTGTGGCGCAACGAGGAGAATATGGGTCTGTTAAGGGGTTATTAAGCACCAACTGATCTTAGAACCTTTAAATTGACCAACTTGGCCATAAAACAGTAGCAGTATGATACACTCATTGAGACTAAACTCTCGCAATGATTCCGGCCGCAAGAAAAGGTTGCTAAATAAGAATTATGACCGATCAATGGTAGTCAGTGATATTGAGATCCTCTAGAACCCGGTTACTATTTTTAGGACAGGTTTGAACCAACTGAACTGAAAGAGGGTAGTACCTAGACTCCTTGCCAGCCTGAAATCTAAGGGCTCTCTGTGTGACTTGTATGCCTTTACCATGTTTGCTATTTGTGGATACTTGTGGTGTGTTTTCTATCATGACATCATAACATTGCATGCATCTTGCATTGGACTAACCTATTTCAAAGACATGATGGATTTATCTTTGTTCTGTTTTGTAGGTCATGGCACCCATGCGTAGGAACACCATTCAGATCAACTTTGTCCAGATTCCCACTCAGCTTAAGGAATTGGTTGCAAAGGTTTCAGATACTACTTCCTTTATCAGAAGACATGGTCACCTCTTGGGTTTGGTCACTTCCAAATTGGACGAGCAGATGATGAGTGTCTTAGTCCAGTTCTTTGATCCACTGTACCATTTCTTTACTTTTTCGGACTACTAGTTGGTCCCTACCTTGGAGGAGTTCTCTGATATGCTTGGTATCTCTATTCTGGAGCAGACCCCGTTCACAAGTTGGGAGAAAGTTCTTAGACCGGAAGAGATTGCTTCAGCCCTCCATCTGAAAAAGGCTGAGGTAATGTCTAATTGGGAAACTCGTAGTGGAGCAAAGGGCTTTTTGACTAAGTTCTTGGTTGGTAAAGCTAATCAGTTCTGGGACAGTCTAGACTTCCAGGCATTTGAAGACATTTTGGCTCTTCTCATATATGGTTTGGTGTTGTTCCCTAACTCAGATACTTTTGTCGACATGAATGCCGTGAAGATTTTCATATCCGGTAATCCTGTACCCACTCTCTTGGGTGACATTCTTCATTCTCTTTATGCCCGTACTGCTCGGAAGCGGGGAACCCTTATGTGCTGTGCGCCATTGCTGGCAAGGTGGTTTATTTCTCACCTCCCAAATCAGTTTTGAAGAACAAGGAAGGCATTGGCTGGGCTTATAGGGTGATGTCTCTCTCTCTCATAATGACATCATTTGGACTATTAAGGGTATGGACGAGGTGGCTATTATTGATCGCTGTGGGGAATACCCCAATGTCCCACTTATAGGAAGCAATGGAGGGATCACTTATAATCCGTGCTTGGCCTTACGTCAGTTTGGGCGAGCCAGGAGGGAAGGACCTCATGAGTTGCTGATGCCGAGTATTGTCTTTGACTTCCAAGGAGATAGTGACGAGCAACGCCGCAGATTCATAAGAGCTTGGGATAGGGTACACAGGTCTGATCCGCACGAGCTGGGTGCAAAGACTTCTCTTCCAATGGAGCCATATCTCTGATGGGTTCGAATCCGTGCCCCAAAGCTGGGAATACCGTACGAAGCCGTCTTACCTATAATTGTTGAGGTTGCTGATGAAGAAGGGGTTCCTCCTACCAACCTTCATTCATACATGCCTACTAACATTGGGGCATTAAAGAGATCATGGATGCAGCTGAGAGAAGAGCGGGATACTTACAGAGAAAAGTATCACGAGCAAGAGCAGAAAATTTAGAAGTTGACAAGGCAGTTGGAGAACGAGTGGATCCTCAATGACTATGTCCGCACCGACAAGAAACGACCATGGGAGCACTGATTGTCTTTTGATTATTTCTAGTTTTGATTTACTTTTCAGTTTTTCTTTCTTGTAACGCCTTAAAGGCATCTGTCGAACAATTGAATTTCAAGTTTATCTTATAAAAGTGTGTTTCATTTTTGGTTTACGAATTTGAATCTCTCGACGTCTTTGAAATCATATCATACACATTTCATTCCCATGCACCTCATAACAGGTACCCTTACAGGTTTTCTCATCTTCTTCGTTGTTTATTTCAGCATCATGTCTTCTGAAACATCAACTGAACAAGCAATCAAGGCTCTACAAGCCCAAAATGCCCAGTTCCAAGAGTTGTTCATGAGTTTGGCTAAGGGTCAGCAAGATCTGAAGACCCTTATCTTGAAAGAGAAGAAGAAGAAAAAGAAGAAGACGGTCCTGTTTAATATGGGTCGCAGATTCGGAAACAATTTGCGAGAAGAGGTTGATTTGACCCACTCATCTGGAGGGGGAGATAATCAGGAAGAAAGGAGGGCTTCTAGCCCTGTTGTCTCTGACAAAGAGATGGACTTTGACGAAGACCAGTATCCTCCGGCTGAGGATAGATACAAGCAACTGGAAGACCGGTTGAGCACGATGGAAGTTTAGAAAGTGCCTGGTCTGGACTTTGGTGATTTGGGTCTGTCATCTAGGGTGGTAATTCCCCACAAGTTTAAAGCATCGATCTTTGCTAAATACGACGGGGTTTCTTGCCCAAAACTGCACCTCCGTTCGTACGTTAGGAAGATTCAGCCATACACCGCTGACAAGAACCTCTGGATTCACTTCTTTCAAGACAGTCTCTCAGGGACTCAACTTGAATGGTTTTACCAGCTAGAAGGAGCTAGTATCCGCAATTGGGAAGATTTGGCCGCTGCTTTTTACAAGCAGTACCAATACAATACCGACCTCGCTCCCATGCGTACCCAACTCCAGGGTATGTCTATGGGTGCGGGAGAAGGTTTCAAAGATTATGCTCAGAAGTGGAGGGACCTCACTGGAAGAGTGCAACCACCCTTGGCTGATAGGGAGCTAGTGGATATGTTTTTGGGGACCTTGTCTGGTCCGTATTTCAACCATCTGATTGGAAGTTCTTCGTCCGGGTTTACAGAGCTGATCATGACTGGGGAAAGGATTGAGGCTGGTATCAAATCCGGTAAAATACAGAAGGGTTCTTCATCGAGCACCGAGAAGAGGCCTTTTAAGAAGGAGTCCAGTGCTGTGTATAGTTCAAAAAGCCAGAATAGACCTGAACGCCACCAAGATGTTAATGTGGTTGTTATTTCAAGACCTGCTGTTGCACCTCAGCGCAACAATCAGCCAAGGGCCGAGAGGCCACGAAGACAATTCACTCAACTCAACATGACTTTATCCCAAATTTTGCCGCAGTTATTAAAGACCAATCTGGTTATTCTGAAGGAGGCCCCAAAGACTCCTAACACTGCATCACCCATGTATGATCTGAATGCCTGTTGTGCTTTTCACTCTGGTAGCCCGGGGCATGACACAGATAACTGTTGGGTCTTAAAGAACAAAGTAAAGGACTTGATTGATGCAAAGGAGATTGAGTTCTAAGCACCTGAAAGACCTAATGTTGTGACTGCTCCTATGCCCAAGCATGGAGTGAATGCTATAGATGAAGACTTGTTTGTGGTTTCTGTGAACGACATTTTTACCCCTTTGATGACTGTAAAGAAGAACCTTTTGTTAGCCGGTTTATTTCCAGGCTGTGATGAAGGTTGCCGTATGTGTTATGTCCTACCTACCGGCTACCATCTTTTGAAGTCAGGTGTCCAACGCCTGATAGATAATAAAGAAATTCTGTTTGAGAAGACTCTTGTTCCTTTGGTTCCTACTGAAGAAGTTGCTATAATCACCATTTTCAACAATTCTTCCAAGGCTTCCTCGAGAAAGCCTGTTAGAATTACATATGTTCCAAGAATCGCACCATTGATCATCACTGTTCCAGGGCATATCCCCTATACATCCAATAAAGTTGTCCCTTGGCACTACGGGGCTGATGTATACTATCACGGAGTTAAACAAGATCTAGAGGCTGATACTGACGTCAGTAATATTGTTGGACCTGCCAAAGTCACCCACAACGGAAGACTTTTCTCCCCTGAGATCTCTCCACCAACTGTTCGGAAACCTGTTGTTATTACACATGCCAGTGTACCTGCTGCTGTTCCTGTTCAAGTTCCCATTCTTACCCCTGTCGCCGAGTCATCGTACACTCGGGGCAAAGGGGCCATCAGTGAGCCTGCCCAGACGGAGGCACCAAAGAAGATTACTGTTGAAGCCTCTAGACAAGAGATGGAGGAAATTTTGAAAATCATCAAAAAGAGCGACTACAATGTAGTCGAGCAGCTGGGGCAAAACCCATCCAAAATCTCTATGTTGTCACTGTTGCTATGCTCAGAGGCCCATGCCAAGGCTCTGATTTCTTTCCTGAAGACTGCACACGTACCGCAAGAAACATCAGCTGATCAGTTTAAAGATTGTGTGGCTAGTCTGATTGCTGATAATGGGTTGGGTTTCTCTAACGCCGACTTGACTGTTAAGGGGAAGAATCACAATGACGCCTGTGATCGGTGGATCTGGAACTGACTGTTTAACGCTGGTTCGCGAAATGTCGCGGAAGCAAGAGTCGCCACCGTCTTTTATTTTCTCCAAATGGAAAGGACAAAAGCACAGAAAAATTCCTTATAGAGATTGCTCTCGGTTCGGGAGGTAGGTTATAGAAAGGGAAGGTGTTAGCACCCTTTCTATCCATGGTTATCCATGGGCTCTTAGATACTTGCTCATTGTGTTTTCAAAAATGGTTTGTTTGCTTTTCAACTGTGGGTTTTAAAAAGTTTCTTTGAAAATTCCAGTTCGACTCTTGTATCGGTCCTCAAGAGTGTTTGAAAAATTGCTTTCGAAAGCTTTTTGAAAATGTGTTGGTGTGAAAGTATTTTTGAATTTGTTTTTGAAATTAGAGCAAGTATCTAGAGTCGTCTACCTACCCTAAGGAATTCGTCTGTGTAAATGTCCTTTAAAGTAGTGCCATCCCACCATTGAGAGGTAGGTAGCACCACCGTTGAAGGTGTTCGGGTCAATTCGAGGTTCGGGACATGGTGATCACCAGAGTAATGGGAAGACACCTTAGAAGCTACCCTCATGCCAGGTTCCCGGATCATGAGGACTTACTAAGACATCCTCTACTCGACGATCACCTTTCGAGGCAAGGCAACAGTGAGGCGTACCCTAGGGGTGGTGTGTGCGATTCGTGTGTCGTTTTCATTTGCATTTATCTTGTCATGTCATTGGTGTTCTACGCTTGATTTTATTTTGTCCATACATTCTTTCATGCTTTTGATTAACAATTAAAATATTTGCGGGAAAGTAAATTCTAAGCTATTACAAAAGGCGCGGGTCCACATCGCCAAAAGTTTCTCGAACCTGATTTGACAGAAAATAAATAAAGTAAATAAAGAATTAAAAAAGCGAGAAATTATTTACAAGGCTTCGGGAGAGATACATGAATATTTAGACGGAATAAAATAACATGCGAATTAATAATTAAATCGAAACGAGGGCGTTGGACCCTTTTGCAAAAAATTAAATTAATGATGAATTAATTAATTAAAAAGAAAGCAAGAATTTGTTTTTGGTGTTTTTTAGTATTTTAGGATTTACATGAAAAAGAGAATTAATTAAAATTAAAATGAGATGCAAACCCTAATTCTAGTCATTTTTACTTTATTAAGAAATATTGAAGCTTTTAACCTAAATTAAACCTAATTTTTATTTTCATGCAATTTAATTATAAAAAAGTAAAATATTTAATTATTTAATATGTTTATGAAAGAAAAATAAAAAGGGATGAAAAATTTACAATTAAACCTATTTCTACATTTTTTAGATTTTTTGTTAAAAGTATTAAAATTATAACTTAAATTAAAACTAAATAATTACATGCAAATTTATTTATGAAAATATTAGAAATAAAAATATTTATTATATTTTTTATCTTTTCTGATTTTTTGTGCATTTTTTATATTTATGAAAATAATTAATTTAATTAATAAAGCAATAATTTAAAAGAAAGTATAAATAAAAAATAATAAAAGAGAAAGAAAATAAATTGGCAAACCTAGGGGGTTCAGACCCCAATATGGAGGTTTGGCCTTAGTAATTCAGGCCCATTAATCTGGGTCCATTTGACTTTTCCAATTAGCGTGCTGGCATATTGACTCACGTGTATGGTGTTCCTCCAATCTACGCCTTTGGATTCCTGAAGCTGAACGCGTGGCATGCTGGATTTGGACGTGTACTATGGTATTCACCGTTGGCGCTGCATGTGAATATGAAGTGAAAAATAATATTGAGAGTGTGAAGACCTGGGGCTCGAACCCAGGTCATGTGCTTTGCCAATGACTTCGCTTGCCAACCGTGCCAGTTTACGCGTTTGATATATTAATAACGAATAAATAATATAAGAGAAAACAAAAGAGTTAGTGGACACTGCGCGCGAAATTCAAACGGCCCTATCACATCTTGCCACGAATTCATCTTCTTCATGTTCCTGAAATACAAATACATTAAGCCACGGTTTTTTATATGTTCTCTTAGGCATGTTTTGGGAAAATAGCGAATAGGTCCCCTTGGCATATAAATTCAGCGCGAGCATGCCATTATTTTCGTCCAAGCGAGCTGGTTTCGTTCATGGTACTGAGGACTCCCAATTTTACAGCATGTAAAAACGCCTAAATCGAAAGCTCGGTAACCCTAGAAAACAACAATGGTGGAATCGCGTGTGGTGCATAAAAATACAATTAAATATGTTGGTTAGCTTCAGAATCATTCAAGGAATAAGAATCAATAATTGAAATGCCATAAAAATGCATAGATTTCAAAGTACGATTATGAATTTTTCATGAAATATCTTGAATTCTGTATACCGATTCCTTGAGTTTTGATGGTTGTCTTTGATTGGAATATGTCCAGTGAACCTTCAGCAAGCTAATGGAATAAGAATTATGCCTTGAATCGCCCTAGAATATGGTTTTCAGTTTTGAGTTTCTTGACAATTTTTTTCAAGTTTGTGAATGGCTTTTTTGAGCAGCTGCGTGTGTGTTTGCACTAGGGTTGTATTCAGGCTTATGTATTGAGTCAATTAGGTCAAGAAAAATAGAACAAATCCAATGCATTCATGGTTTTTGGAAATTTGATTTTTAAGGATCTTTTTCAATCTTTTCCATGTGTTCTTGTATCAATTATGATCAATTCAATCCAAATCTTTCTATATTGAGTCATGCACGAAATCTTGAGGATAAAACATGCACAAAAAGATTGAAAAAACTTAGGTTAGCATTTTTCATGTATTTATTTTAATTTAAGTGAATTATTATTAATAAAAATCCAAATAAATAAATAAAAAATGAATAAAAACTTTCCTTTGGGCCAAGTGGTCGTGCACATGCCATGGATGATGATTTGTGGAATAAAAATGGGCCCATTAGAAATTTTAGGTCATTTGAATCAATGTTGACTTTTCAAAATATCCAAAAATTTCCCAACTTCTACAAGGCACAACTTGCTCAATTTTTAAGATTTTCTCATGTTCTTGGAAATTTTGGAAAGGTATTTGGGTCCTCTAACCAATGCCTTTGGTCCCATGTCATTTTGATTTACCAATCTCAAGTTATGGCCTTTGACTTAAAGTCCCTTTTTGTTGACTTTTGAAAATGACCTATAATGTTGAAATTGATAACTTTTTGTGAGAGCATTTCTTGGACTTGAAGTATGAAGAGGAGTTGTAGGAAATGTCTTTCTCTTCAAAATGAGCTTTGGATGGAATTTTTCTGATAATCCATGTGAAAGTTATGCCCTGGTCAATTTCAGTTGACTTTTTCAGCTGTCCAAATAAGGAAACTTTTGCATTTTGATGATTTTTGAGCCAATCTTTGAGAATCATGATCAAGCATTGATCAAATGATATTTGTGGCTTCAAAATGATATGTTGACCAAAATTTTGAACTTTTGACTGCCAAATGACCATTTTGCCCCTACAGTTGACTGTAGTGCAATTAGGGTTTTGACTGTGCAATTTTGAGCTGAATATCTTGCAACTTGATATGAGGATGCTTGACCATGTTTATAGGCATGTGAGACTTGATTGGACCTTTGGAAGCTTCAACTTCTTGATCAGAATAAAAACCCTAGTTTTGACTGCTTAGGAGGCCCTTACACTGTGCAACCCTTGGGGAGATTTTGGAGCTTGACTTGGCAAATCTTTGAAGAATATGGGAGGGAAAATTTTGGGGTACAACAGTTGCCCCTGTTCAATCTTCTTAGACCTGAGGATGCAGATTGGCTGACGTGCCTTTCGTAATCCGAGGGTGGAAGATGATTGAACACTAGAGTGCCCAGAAATTTGCGCTCACATAGTAGCAGTGATGGTGGAATGGGCTTATAGATGCCATTTAGAGGTTGCTGGATAGGATGATGGGCTTATAGATGCCATCTGGATGTTGATCGCGTAAGAGATTCCTTAGCGAGAACCTGCATACCTGCAAAAGAAACATGAGTACCTGACACGTTGCAGGAGTTGATTTCAGATGCTTGGCATAGATATGTCCTGACTGGTTACGGGAGCTGGATCTGGAGCTTCACAAGATGATGAATGAACCAGGGATGGTTACTACCTTAGCATGAATGGTAAGAGAACCTTGGGTGACTTTAACTTCAACAACGCTCGCTGAGAAAATCATGGTGGGGATTACCATCGTTGCAGTGTCGGGAAGAGAACCATAGGCAATTATAATCTGAAAGGGAATTGTCACCTCACTCACCGTCGGAGAGGGAACCCTAGGGAATTACAATCTGAAAAGGAATTATCACCTCACTCACCGTCGGAGAGGGAACCATCTGAAAAGGAATTATCACCTCACTCACCGTCGGAGAGGGAACCATCTGAAAAGGAATTATCACCTCACTCACCGTCGGAGAGGGAACCATCTGAAAAGGAATTATCACCTCACTCACCGTCGGAGAGGGAACCATTAGGAAAGGGAATTATCACCTCACTCACCGTCAGAGAGGGAACCATCTGAAAAGGAATTATCACCTCACTCACCGTCGGAGAGGGAACCATTAGGAAAGGGAATTATCACCTCACTCACCGTCGGAGAGGGAACCATCTGAAAAGGAATTATCACCTCACTCACCGTCGGAGAGGGAACCATCTGAAAAGGAATTATCACCTCACTCACCGTCGGAGAGGGAACCATAGGAAAAGGAATTATCACCTCACTCACCGTCGGAGAGGGAACCATAGGAAAAGGAATTATCACCTCACTCACTGTCGGAGAGGGAACCATAGGAAATTATAATCTGAAAAGGAATTATCACCTCACTCACCGTCGGAGAGGGAACCATAAGAAATTATAATCTGAAAAGGAATTATCACCTCACTCACCGTCGGAGAGGGAACCATAGGAAATTATAATCCGAAAAGGAATTATCACCTCACTCACCGTCGGAGAGGGAACCATAAGAAATTATAATCTGAAAAGGAATTATCACCTCACTCACCGTCGGAGAGGGAACCATAGGAAATTATAATCTGAAAAGGAATTATCACCTCACTCACCGTCGGAGAGGGAACCATAAGAAATTATAATCTGAAAAGGAATTATCACCTCACTCAACGTCGGAGAGGGAACCATAGGAAATTATAATCTGAAAAGGAATTATCACCTCACTCACCGTCGGAGAGGGAACCATAAGAAATTATAATCTGAAAAGGAATTATCACCTCACTCACCGTCGGAGAGGGAACCATAGGGAATTATAATCTGAAAAGGAATTATCACCTCACTCACCGTCGGAGAGGGAACCATAGGAAAAGGAATTATCACCTCACTCACCGTCGGAGAGGGAACCATCTGAAAAGGAATTATCACCTCACTCACCGTCGGAGAGGGAACCATAGGAAAAGGAATTATCACCTCACTCACCGTCGGAGAGGGAACCATCTGAAAAGGAATTATCACCTCACTCACCGTCGGAGAGGGAACCATAGGAAAAGGAATTATCACCTCACTCACCGTCGGAGAGGGAACCATAGGAAATTATAATCTGAAAAGGAATTATCACCTCACTCACCGTCGGAGAGGGAACCATAAGAAATTATAATCTGAAAAGGAATTATCACCTCACTCACCGTCGGAGAGGGAACCATAGGAAATTATAATCTGAAAAGGAATTATCACCTCACTCACCGTCGGAGAGGGAACCATAAGAAATTATAATCTGAAAAGGAATTATCACCTCACTCACCGTCGGAGAGGGAACCATAAGAAATTATAATCTGAAAAGTAATTATCACCTCACTCACTGTCGGAGAGGGGACCATAGGAAATTATAATCTCAAGGAAAAACCCTAAAATGGAAATCTCATGCACTGTCGGAGAGAGAACCAATAGGAAATTATAATCTGATAACTTCTACTGAGTCTTTATCAGAAAAATCTGTTGGGAGTCGATTTAGCTGGACTAGAGAAGGCCTGGGACTGGATAAGAAATCTTTGGAGTCGATTAACTGAACCGGTCTAGGTCTTGAAATATGATGGAGAATTTAGCTGAATCTTTCCTGAAAGGTAAAGGTCAGTCATGTGCCATGCATGATATGGATCAAGCAATGATGTTCTCAACATAAATGAGATTTATATGATATGATGCGTCTATGCATGCTATAATGATGTATGTGATGTTTTATGAATGTATGCTTTTCGTCTAGGAAAGTAAATCCTTGACGGGTGCCGGGAAGTCACTCCTGGGCTGATGTTGAAGAATAAGCTTTTGCTTCCGCTGGGGATGATAATTGCAAGAATACCGGTAGGAGAAGATGACTCCGTTGAGGAATAAACTTGGCGAATGGAAGATTCTGCGGGGAGAAAAGATACTCTAGCGACCATGCTGGGAAGCAATACTCTGTGGGAAGAGGGATGCCTTGCTGAGTGTTGATAATAATTTGCTGGGGATACCCTTGTTGTTGGAAGTGTTGATGGACTTCGCTGGGGTAAGAAGACTTTGTCGAGTACGCTCTTTCCGTGGCTTTTGGCTGAGGATAGCCCAGTTATATCCTAGTACGGAAATAACTCTTTAAATAAAGCCGGGAGACGCGTTCGTGCTTTGCGAGGATAAGCTTCCAGAATTTACTGAGGATAGGCTTACTGCTTGGGGAGATAAATTCCAACTTTCCTGGGGAATCAGATTGGACTCTTCTGGGGGAGTTTTGATATGCTGGGGAAGTGATTCCTTTGAATGTCTGGTATACCGCCGGGGAACAATCTTCAGACCAAGACTGCCGGGGATGCTTGTTAAGAATATATGGATTGCTGCTGGGGAATGTTGAGATTTGCGGGAGCATACCCAACTTCCTTAAGGCCTGATAATATAACTTGGAGAGAGTGTACTGTCTTGCTGGCTTACTCTCTGGGGAATTAAGATGTCTGGTTATGTTCTTTAGCTGAACCTATCTTGGTACCTTGGAGGATGGAACAATTTAGATTGCTTAGACAACTCCTTATTTCCCCTGTTTCTATGGGAGATGAAGACCTGTGAGGTACTGATAGTTGTTGAGGGTCAAACCTTCTTCAGGTAGGCAGGTGACAAGATGACAGGACATAGTCGTACGCTTTGATCCCTAACTTTTGCCTGGACCGCCCTTTCGGGTTTTCAGTCCACCGGGATACCCATTTTTGCCCAAGCCGCCTTTTCAGGTTTTCGACTTGCCGGGTGTACAGATATTTTCATTTCATCCCTTATTTTTGCCCGAACCCTTTTGGTTCGCCGGGAGGCCCTTATTTTTGCTTAGGTGTGTCAACCTAGCGGGTTTTTTGATTTTGCGTAGTATCTTTTCGACTATGTCCATGTTCTCAGAATGTTAGGGAGTTGCCCCTGTTTAGAAGTGTTTTTGTCGTGCCACCAGAAGATTTTTGATCGTGCAAGTTTTGTTGCTGGAATGCCCCCAAGTGACTCAGGCGGAGATTTGCCCCAGGCTATTTGGCCTTTGAGAGATTCTCCGAATCTTGTTTGGATTGCCCCAGATGATGGACAATAGTCATGCCATGCCCCTTGATTGGAAATCCTCTTGTTCATTAGACTTTCATTGTGCGAATTTCCCTGCTGTTCAAACAAAAAGTCATATGCAAACAAAGTTATGTTAAAAATGCAAAGCTCATGTCTGTCTTGAAGATTTTTTAAAAATGCATTCTTTTTCATAAAACGAGTGAATGTTTGTAAAACGTGATGTCAATTCTATATTTACCGTAGCCTTAAGGAGTCAGGATACCTTCGTAACAGTATACTTTCGAACTAACCCATGCTTCAGCTAGGACTTTTGAGGGTTATAACGTGGCCTGGTTCATGGTTTAAGAAACAAAGGATAAAGGCTCAAATTATTTGTACCCACCCGCTCTTCGTGATGTTCTTCAAACCTAAGCTCAGTTGATCGTGCGTTAGACCTTGTTTGAGTCTTTGCTCTGATTTTCCGGTGATGATTCGGATGTTGATGATTGAGGCAGTCATTCCTTTTCGTTGAGGGTTTGTAAGACCTCTTTCTTTTTTGATTTTATGATCCCTATTTTTTTTGCCTGAACTGTTTCTCTTTTTGGAATTACAGTCAGCGGGATGCCCCAGTTTTGTAAGTCTCCTTCATGGGTTTTGACTTAATGGGCTTTTTATTTTTTGAGATAATGACTGCCTTTCTTTATTGGTTATTCGGAACCATCACGGTTTTTCTTTGTTTTGTAAGGACTTCTTTTATGCTGTTCATTATGCACTTGGATCAACTAAGAAAACTACCCTGCCCCAGGTTATGATTAAGGGTTTTAAATTTCGAAAAGAAAAAACTCCTACTCCTTTGGCTCAGAGGGGTTAACGAGGGATTATCTTCCTTATAACTCCAGTGTTTAGGAATTGAAACAATGCCTGTACCTCATCAGCTGGGTCTGTTCAAAAGCATACTGTATATTGTGGTATCGTTTTCGTCATCCTCCCTCAAGAGGCTTAGAATTATTGATTGAGAGTTGATCATCAGAAAAAATATGAAAATAATTTGCGTATAGTGAATACGAATATATTGATTTAAAATAGACATAAGCGATGCATTAATGAAATAACAATGTTTTAACAATGAGTAAATGTTTGAACAAAAGAAAATTGCAACTTGAACATTCGAATGAACAAAAGTCTTTTCAGTCTTAGCCATATTTTGGCAAGGGAACAGTGATCACGTTGGGAGTCTCGGCGGGCTCGAACTCGATCTCTTTAGCATCGATCATGTTCTGAATCTTGTACTTCAGTGCCCAACAATCCTCAGTATCGTGCCCCGGGCTACCAGAATGGTAAGCGCACCTTGCTTCTGGGTTGTAACTTGGAGAGGAGGTCTTTGGATTTGCAGGAGGGTTGATCACCGCAATCAGGTTCATCCTTAACATGTGCTGCAAAGCTCGTGACCATGGCATGTTGATGTTGGTGAATTGTCTCTTAGGCTCGTCCGACCTGTTCTGATCAACCCGCTGTTCTTGGCGAGGTCGTTGTTGGACCTGTGAAGTAGTAGCAACTCGGAGAGGTCTATTCATTGGACCCGACCTTTGCCCTCTTGGAAGCTGTTCCATGACCTGGTCCCTGATTTGGGCTGGTTGCTTCATGCCTTGAGGAAGCTGACTGATCATGGCTCTCAGCTCTCCTTGCTCCTGAGCTAAACCTTGAATGAGGGCCCTTTGCCCCAGCATCTGGGTTTTCAATGTGTCTACCTCAGCTTGTAGATGTTTCAGCTGTTCGTCCTTGTCATCTTCAGGACTTTTTCTGATCAGATTCCTCATGAGGAGTGCCCTCAACTCTTCTTGCCCCTTGGATAGACCTAGGAAGATTTCCCTGAACTGAGTCTCTTGAGCATGAAGACCCTGGTTACCTTGTTGTGAAGCCATTGCTGAAATAAACAGCGAGAAGGGTAAGTGACCTGCAACAAGGATACCTGCTATGCAATGATGTGTATGATATGCATGCAATGTTTTCAAGGATCTCGCGGGGTAAACAAGAAAATTGTTAGCATTTGAAACCGGTAGCTTGATTGAAGGCACTGCATATTGTTGAGAGTCCTTCTTCAAGGGTCAAAGGCTCACCATATCCAGTGGGTCATAGGCTCTGACAACTTTGGTTAGGGGAAAATAAATCCTCTTTGCCCCTTGCTAGATGTTTGATTCATCATGACCTGCATCACAAACCCTTGAGATCCATGAAATGGGTTAGGATGTATGCAATGGTATGATGTCATGATGTATGGGATGATATGAATAAACCCTGTTATGAGCCCTTATTAAGGACTACAAACTAAAACCTGCAAGAAGCTTAGGATACCCTGTTATGAGTCCCAATTAAGGACTACAAAGTAAAACCTGCAAGAAGCTTAGGATACCCTGTTATGAGTCCCAATTAAGGACCATACACAAAACCTGTAAGAAACTTAGGTACCCTGTTATGAGTCCCTATTAAGGACTATAAACAAACCCTACAAGAAACTCAAGTGTTAGACAACAAGCATGCAAATAGCCAAGTACGAAGGCACACAAGTCACGCAAGAGAAGCCCTTAAAGTTTAGGCCAGCATGAGGTCTAGGTACTACCCTCTTTCAGTTTGTTGGTTCATACCTGTCCTAATCAAAAGTAATCGGGTTCTTAGAGGATCCCAATATCATTGACTACCCTCAATCGGTCATAACTCCAGCATCGCAATCTTTTCTTGCGGCCAGAACCATCACGAGAGTTTAGCCTCAATGGGCGTAGCATACTGCTACAATTCTAAAGGCCAAGTTGTGTCAATTAAGGTTCTAAGGTTGTTGGTGCTTAATGACTCCTTAGAAGACCCATATTCTCCTCGTTGCGACACAAGGGATATCGGTACAGACCAAGGTGCCACACCAACGTAGCCACTGCTTCACCTGTGTCGGTCTACGCCGGACAGGTCCCTCACAGCTTATGCTACCTAAACAAGGTATCCCCAGATCCGAGTTAGGATCTATGTAACTCCCATGCAACCCACAAATTTAAAGCAGACAAGTCAATACAATTGAAAACACAGTTATGAACTAACCCTAAGGTACACCTCACTTTAAGTTTGATCCCCAGCAGAGTCGCCAGTTCTGTGATCGGTGGATCTGGAACTGACTGTTTAACGCTGGTTCGCGAAATATCGCGGAAGCAAGAGTCGCCACCGTCTTTTATTTTCTCCAAATGGAAAGGACAAAAGCACAGAAAAATTCCTTATAGAGATTGCTCTCGGTTCGGGAGGTAGGTTATAGAAAGGGAAGGTGTTAGCACCCTTTCTATCCATGGTTATCCATGGGCTCTTAGATACTTGCTCATTGTGTTTTCAAAAATGGTTTGTTTGCTTTTCAACTGTGGGTTTTAAAAAGTTTCTTTGAAAATTCCAGTTCGACTCTTGTATCGGTCCTCAAGAGTGTTTGAAAAATTGCTTTCGAAAGCTTTTTGAAAATGTGTTGGTGTGAAAAGTATTTTTGAATTTGTTTTTGAAATTAGAGCAAGTATCTAGAGTCGTCTACCTACCCTAAGGAATTCGTCTGTGTAAATGTCCTTTAAAGTAGTGCCATCCCACCATTGAGAGGTAGGTAGCACCACCGTTGAAGGTGTTCGGGTCAATTCGAGGTTCGGGACATGGTGATCACCAGAGTAATGGGAAGACACCTTAGAAGCTACCCTCATGCCAGGTTCCCGGATCATGAGGACTTACTAAGACATCCTCTACTCGACGATCACCTTTCGAGGCAAGGCAACAGTGAGGCGTACCCTAGGGGTGGTGTCTGCGATTCGTGTGTCGTTTTCATTTGCATTTATCTTGTCATGTCATTGGTGTTCTACGCTTGATTTTATTTTGTCCATACATTCTTTCATGCTTTTGATTAACAATTAAAATATTTGCGGGAAAGTAAATTCTAAGCTATTACAAAAGGCGTGGGTCCACATCGCCAAAAGTTTCTCGAACCTGATTTGACAGAAAATAAATAAAGTAAATAAAGAATTAAAAAAGCGAGAAATTATTTACAAGGCTTCGGGAGAGATACATGAATATTTAGACGGAATAAAATAACATGCGAATTAATAATTAAATCGAAACGAGGGCGTTGGACCCTTTTGCAAAAAATTAAATTAATGATGAATTAATTAATTAAAAAGAAAGCAAGAATTTGTTTTTGGTGTTTTTTAGTATTTTAGGATTTACATGAAAAAGAGAATTAATTAAAATTAAAATGAGATGCAAACCCTAATTCTAGTCATTTTTACTTTATTAAGAAATATTGAAGCTTTTAACCTAAATTAAACCTAATTTTTATTTTCATGCAATTTAATTATAAAAAAGTAAAATATTTAATTATTTAATATGTTTATGAAAGAAAAATAAAAAGGGATGAAAAATTTACAATTAAACCTATTTCTACATTTTTTAGATTTTTTGTTAAAAGTATTAAAATTATAACTTAAATTAAAACTAAATAATTACATGCAAATTTATTTATGAAAATATTAGAAATAAAAATATTTATTATATTTTTTATCTTTTCTGATTTTTTGTGCATTTTTTATATTTATGAAAATAATTAATTTAATTAATAAAGCAATAATTTAAAAGAAAGTATAAATAAAAAATAATAAAAGAGAAAGAAAATAAATTGGCAAACCTAGGGGGTTCAGACCCCAATATGGAGGTTTGGCCTTAGTAATTCAGGCCCATTAATCTGGGTCCATTTGACTTTTCCAATTAGCGTGCTGGCATATTGACTCACGTGTATGGTGTTCCTCCAATCTACGCCTTTGGATTCCTGAAGCTGAACGCGTGGCATGCTGGATTTGGACGTGTACTATGGTATTCACCGTTGGCGCTGCATGTGAATATGAAGTGAAAAATAATATTGAGAGTGTGAAGACCTGGGGCTCGAACCCAGGTCATGTGCTTTGCCAATGACTTCGCTTGCCAACCGTGCCAGTTTACGCGTTTGATATATTAATAACGAATAAATAATATAAGAGAAAACAAAAGAGTTAGTGGACACTGCGCGCGAAATTCAAACGGCCCTATCACATCTTGCCACGAATTCATCTTCTTCATGTTCCTGAAATACAAATACATTAAGCCATGGTTTTTTATATGTTCTCTTAGGCATGTTTTGGGAAAATAGCGAATAGGTCCCCTTGGCATATAAATTCAGCGCGAGCATGCCATTATTTTCGTCCAAGCGAGCTGGTTTCGTTCATGGTACTGAGGACTCCCAATTTTACAGCATGTAAAAACGCCTAAATCGAAAGCTCGGTAACCCTAGAAAACAACAATGGTGGAATCGCGTGTGGTGCATAAAAATACAATTAAATATGTTGGTTAGCTTCAGAATCATTCAAGGAATAAGAATCAATAATTGAAATGCCATAAAAATGCATAGATTTCAAAGTACGATTATGAATTTTTCATGAAATATCTTGAATTCTGTATACCGATTCCTTGAGTTTTGATGGTTGTCTTTGATTGGAATATGTCCAGTGAACCTTCAGCAAGCTAATGGAATAAGAATTATACCTTGAATCGCCCTAGAATATGGTTTTCAGTTTTGAGTTTCTTGACAATTTTTTTCAAGTTTGTGAATGGCTTTTTTGAGCAGCTGCGTGTGTGTTTGCACTAGGGTTGTATTCAGGCTTATGTATTGAGTCAATTAGGTCAAGAAAAATAGAACAAATCCAATGCATTCATGGTTTTTGGAAATTTGATTTTTAAGGATCTTTTTCAATCTTTTCCATGTGTTCTTGTATCAATTATGATCAATTCAATCCAAATCTTTCTATATTGAGTCATGCACGAAATCTTGAGGATAAAACATGCACAAAAAGATTGAAAAAACTTAGGTTAGCATTTTTCATGTATTTATTTTAATTTAAGTGAATTATTATTAATAAAAATCCAAATAAATAAATAAAAAATGAATAAAAACTTCCCTTTGGGCCAAGTGGTCGTGCACATGCCATGGATGATGATTTGTGGAAGAAAAATGGGCCCATTAGCAATTTTAGGTCATTTGAATCAATGTTGACTTTTCAAAATATCCAAAAATTTCCCAACTTTTACAAGGCACAACTTGCTCAATGTTTAAGATTTTATCATGTTCTTGGACATTTTGGAAAGGTATTTGGGTCCTCTAACCAATGCCTTTGGTCCCATGTCATTTTGATTTACCAATCTCAAGTTATGGCCTTTGACTTAAAGTCCCTTTTTGTTGACTTTTGAAAATGACCTATAATGTTGAAATTGATAACTTTTTGTGAGAGCATTTCTTGGACTTGAAGTATGAAGAGGAGTTGTAGGAAATGTCTTTCTATTCAAAATGAGCTTTGGATTGAATTTTTCTGATAATCCATGTGAAAGTTATGCCCTGGTCAATTTCAGTTGACTTTTTCAACTGTCCAAATAAGGAAACTTTTGCATTTTGATGATTTTTGAGCCAATCTTTGAGAATCATGATCAAGCATTGATCAAATGATGTTTGTGGCTTCAAAATGATATGTTGACCAAAATTTTGAACTTTTGACTGCCAAATGACCATTTTGCCCCTACAGTTGACTGTAGTGCAATTAGGGTTTTGACTGTGCAATTTTGAGCTGAATGTCTTGCAACTTGATATGAGGATACTTGACCATGTTTATAGGCATGTGAGACTTGATTGGACCTTTGGAAGCTTCAACTTCTTGATCAGAATAAAAACCCTAGTTTTGACTGCTTAGGAGGCCCTTACACTGTGCAACCCTTGGGGAGATTTTGGAGCTTGACTTGGCAAATCTTTGAAGAATATGGGAGGGCAAATTTTGGGGTACAACAACGCCCTTCATGTCTCCATTGAATGCAGGGGCACTACTCTTGCTCATGTGTTGGTAGATACTGGATCTTCGTTGAATGTGTTACCTAAGAAAGCGCTAGACCGTTTAGACTGTGAAGGGTTGGAGATGAAGCCGAGTAACATTGTAGTCAGGGCTTTTGATGGGTCCAAGAGAATGGTACACGGAGAAGTGGATATTCCGATTAAGGTTGGTTCTCAGGTTTTCGCATCTACATTCTATGTGATGGACATTCGGCCATCTTATTCATGTTTGCTGGGTCGTCCATGGATCCACAAAGCTGGGGCAGTAATGTCTACGCTCCACCAGAAGCTAAAGTACCCGGTGAAAGGGAAAATTGTGACAATACAAGGAGAGGAGGAGTACATGGTGAGCCACCTCAACTCTTTCCGATATGTAGAGATGGATGGGGAGTTCATTGAGACCCCATTTCAGCATTTTGAAGAGGTTCCCCAGACGCTGGGATCGACTGAGACTGTTGTTGAAGATCCTCCTATGAAGATGGCTTCCTTCAAGGATGCCCGGGCTGTTGTCGAGAAAGGTGGGTGTGCAAATTGGGGCCAATCCCTGATTGCACATAATACTAACAAGTTTGGTTTGGGTTTCACTGCAGAAGCTCAAAGGGCTGTTCGGAGTGCACGGATCAGAAGACCTCCCCTTTTCATCAGCAATTCAGGAGTAAATGCCATTGAAGACGATGTTGAAGAGTCTGAGTTCGACAGTTGGATCTATCCTACTACTGATGGTGGAATAAGCAACTGGACAACAAAGGACTTTATCCCAATTTCTTTTGTTACCCAGTAATGAGGCTTCTATTTTGTATTTGTAACAGATAATTTTTAAACTTTACGGCCCGGTGTCTTACCCGGGGCACTGTGGCTTCATTTGTGAGGGCTTTATGTGTGTCATTTTCATATATCATTAATAAAAGCATTGGACATTTCTTGCATTTCAAATTTTGCGCTCCTTGTTTTTCTTTTATTACATATTGCAAAACAGCTATTTTACACACACTCACATATACAGGTCTACATCCACTCTGGATCTCACTGGTAACGATTCTGCTACTGCCAGTTATGATTTCGAAAGTCCGATCAACTTAGCCGAAGACGAAGGTGAAGATGATTGCGAAGTTCATGGTGAACTTGCTAGACTACTATTTCAAGAAGAGAGGGTTATTTAGCCGCATGAAGAGCCGGTAGAATCGATAAATCTGGGTACAGAGATAGACAAGAAAGAGGTCAAGATCGGTGCAAATCTAGAAGCTAGTGTTAAACAACGGTTGATTTAGATGCTGCATGACTATGTTGAGATCTTTGCCTGGTATTATGAAGATATGCCTGGGTTGGATGCCGACATTGTGGTTCACCGCCTGCCTACCAAGGAGGATTGTCCTCCAGTGAAACAGAAGGTCTGCCGAATGCGCCCGGAGATGTCTGAGAAAATCAAGGCTGAAGTGATGAAGCAGTTTGACATCGGTTTTCTAGCAGTTACTTCTTACCCACAGTGGGTGACCAACGTGGTTCCTGTGCCGAAGAAGGATGGTAAAGTTCGAATGTGTGTTGACTATAGGGATCTGAATAGGGCGAGTCCCAAGGATGATTTCCCTCTGCCTCATATCGATGTTCTGGTTGACAACACAGCTCAGCATAAGGTTTTCTCCTTTATGGATGGTTTCTCCGGTTATAATCAGATTAAAATGGCTCCCGAAGATATGGAGAAGACAACCTTTGTTACTCAATGGGGTACCTTTTGCTACAAGGTCATGCCTTTCGGATTGAAGAATGTTGGGGCAACGTATCAGCATGCCATGGTCGCTTTGTTCCATGATATGATCCATCATGATATTGAGGTATACGTCAACGACATGATTGCAAGATCCCAGACTGAGGAAGAACATCTTGACCATCTTCAGAAGTTATTTGACAGGTTGAGGTTGTACAAGCTGAGGTTAAACCCGAACAAGTGCACCTTCGGGGTGAGATCCGGTAAGCTACTGGGTTTCTTCGTAAGCGACAAAGGTGTTCAAGTGGATCTTGCAAAGGTGAAGGCTATACAGGAAATGCCAGCTCCCCGAACAGAAAAAGAAGTCAGAGGCTTTCTGGGACGTTTGAACTATATTGCCCGATTCATCTCGCACCTGACTGCTACTTGTGAGCCAATCTTCAAATTACTGAAGAAAGATCAAGTGGTAAGATGGAATGATGAATGCCAGGCCGCTTTCGAATGGATAAAAGAGTATCTCCAAGAGCCACCCATTCTGATGCCTCCAGTTGAAGGGAGACCTTTGATCTTATACTTGACAGTACTCGACAACTCAATGGGGTGCGTTCTATGGCAGCATGACGAGTTTGGCCGAAAAGAGCATGCTATTTATTACCTTAGCAAAAATTTTACCGACTGCGAGACTCGATACTCGTTGCTCAAGAAAACTTGTTGTGCTTTGGCATGGGCTGCTCGGTGGCTGAGACAGTATATGCTGACTCACACTACTCTATTGATATCAAAGATGGATCCAATCAAGTATATCTTCGAGAGGCCTGCCTTGTCCGGACGAATAGCAAGATGGTAGAGGATTTCGAATGAGTTTGACATCCAGTATACGACCCAAAAGGAAATTAAGGGAAGTGTGTTGGCAGATCATTTGGCACATCAGGCAGTGGATGATTACCAGTCTATGAACTATGAATTCCCGGACGAGAATATCATGATAGTGACTGATTGCGAAGAACCTGGACCGGATGAAGGACCTGAGGAAGGATCCCGATGGTCTATGTACTTTAATGGAGCTTCAAATGCTTTGGGTAATGGCATTGGCGCCGTGATCATATCTCCTAAAGGCTCTCATACTCCATTCACCGCCCGACTATGTTTCAACTGCACCAACAATATGGCGGAGTATGAAGCGTGCATCATGGGTCTTCGAGCAGCAATTGACCTAAGGATTAAGTTTCTAAGTGTTTTCGGAGACTCCGCTCTCGTGATCAGTCAGATCAAATGCGAGTAGGATACGAAACACCTGAATCTTATTCCTTACAAGGAGTATATGTTGACTTTGCTTCCGCATTTCGAAGAGATAACCTTTGAACACTTCCCAAGAGAGGAGAATCAGTTAGCGGATGCGCTAGCTACGATGTCTTCTATGTTCAAAGTCAATTGGGACAACGAAGCTCCCCGGATTATCATTGAAAGATTGTACGAACCTGCACATTGTTGTGACATTGAAACTGAAGAGGTAGCAGATAAACCCTAGTTTCATGGGGTAAAAAGGTATCTTGAAGCTCAGGAATACCCCGAGGGTGCGTCTGTTAATGATAAGAAGTTTCTGAGGAGGTTCGCGGTGAAGTTCTTCGTCAGCAATGTCATTCTTTACAAGCGTAACCATGATTCGACCTTACTGTGTTGTGTAGATAAGAACGAAGCAGAAAGGATCATGGAAGAGTTGCATGAAGGTACCTTCGGAACTCAGTGGGCACACCATGGCAAAGAAAATCCTACAGGCAGGATATTTTTGGTCCACAATGGAGGCCGACTGTTATCAGCATTCTTGGACCTGTCATAAGTGCCAAGTCTATGCTGATAAGGTGCACATACCTCCAGTTCCTCTGAACATCTTGACGGCACCTTGGCCTTTTGCAATGTGGGGCATTGATATGATAGGCGAGATCAGACCTACGGCATCTAACGAGCATCGTTTCATCCTGGTAGCAATTGATTACTTTACGAAGTGTGTTAAAGCAGCTTCCTTTGCTACTGTAACCAAGAACGTTGTGGCACAATTCATTCGGCACAATCTGATCTGTTGATATGGTGTACCAGAGAGGATCATTACGGACAATGGTATAAATCTCAACAATAAGATGATCACCGAGCTCTGCAAGCAGTTCAAGATACAGCATCACAACTCTTCTCCCTACCGGCCGAAGATGAATGGGGCTGTCGAAGCGGCTAATAAGAACATTAAGAAGATTGTGCAGAAGATGACAGTGACATACAAAGACTGGCACGAGATGTTACCATTTGCTCTTCATGGATACCGTACCGCAGCACGGACGTCAACATGGGCAACACCCTTTTCCTTTGTATATGGCATGGAGGCAGTTTTTCCCATTGAAGTTTAGATACCCTCTCTTCGGATTATGAAGGACGCAGGTTTGAGTGAATATGACTGGATTCAGACCCGGCTTGATCAGTTGAACTTAATCGACGAAAAGAGACTTACTGCTATTTGTCATGGTCAGACGTATTAAAAGCGGATGATCAAGGCATTTAACAAGAAAGTTAGACGACAAGAGTATCAAGTTGGGGATCTGGTGATCAAGCGCATCATCTTACCTCAGGGTGATCCCAGGGGCAAATGGACCCCTACTTACGAAGGGCCATTTATGGTTAAGAACATTTTCTCAGGAGGAGCTATGATTCTAACCACCATGGATGATGACGACCTTCCTCACCCCGTTAATGCAGACATAGTGAAAAGATACTACGCATAACCAAAGACCCGCTAGGTTGTCTGGCCTAGGCAAAAAAGGGCTTCCCGGCGAACCAAAAGGGTTCGGGCAAAAATAAGGGATGAAAATGAAAAAAAATATGTACAACCGGCAAGTCAAAAACCTGAAAAGGCGGCTTGGGCAAAAAGGGTGTCCCGGTGGACTGAAAACCCGAAAGGGAGGTCCAGGAAAAAGTTAGGGATCAAAGTGTAACACTATGTCTCATTGGATCTCCTTACAACCAGACTTCGATATCAACTATCAAGCTCGGACGACACTAATCAATCTGATCTACCTTCAACCAGTAGCAAAGTGATGAGATGCTTGAGAACATAAAGGAAATAGCAGAGTTGGAACCCAGTGGGATTATTCACATAACTGTTTTGTTTAGTTTTTCACAAATTGTGTAAATTCTATTTGCTCGGCAGCATTCTCTTACTAGGACGTCAGCCTCTTGTACAAAAACGCCTATTTACAGGCTAAACTTCAAAATCAATACGATTCATTTTCAGATAAAATTCAAACTATTTTTCCTTTATCTGTTTTGTTTTGCAAAGAACGTCTAATGTTCATTTTTGATATATGCATTTGACATTAATTGCTACTCATAAAAATTTACATGCGAAATAAAAGACGATTACTGGTAATATCAGAAACAGAGGCAATAAAAAGTATCCAAGCTTTACAGTTGCTCTATCCACCAGGTACAAGGTAGATTCAGCTGAAGAATGTGGTTAAGGTGCTTTCACTCCCCGCAGAGTAAGAAAAAGTCAGTAATGATAGCTCTCCCCAGCTGAGACTTACAACTGTGAATGAATCAGTAATATTCTCCCCAAGCAAAGTTTATCTACCATCAACATCGAAAATGCTTAATATCCCCGACAGTCTTAATATTTCCCAACGGAGTATAAGAATATTCCCCGGCAGAATACAAGATACCCCCAGTGGAGTTTGAAACTTTTCCCAGCGCAATTTGAAAAAGCTTCCCCAATGGAGTTGGGAGAATCATCCCTAGCAGACTTTGGAAGATTTTCCCCAGCAAAGCTCAAAGGATTATCCCCATAAGAGTCTAAAAGGTTATCCCCAATGAAGTCGCAACTGAAGATCATCCCCAGCGGAGTTCTTTCCTTTCATAAACAGAAGTCAATCCCCAATAGGATTCAGTATCACCGTCAACGGTAATTCATCCCCGGTAGAACTTATCGGTGGAATCCTCAGCAGAACATCTCTTCTCCACAGAGTAATCTCCTCATCATTTTATTCCCCAATGGAGTTATCCTCTCCTGCAGGTTTATTCTCGCAATCATCGTCGTCCGCTATCCCCAGCGGAAACGAAGAATTCAACTCTATTCTCCAGCAGCTATCCGGGATTTATTTTCCCTAGCTAAAAACATTACATTTCCATACATCATGATACATGCATATGCACATCATATAACACAATCTCATTTATTTTGAGAACATCATTGCTTGATATATGTCATGCATTGCATACGACTGACCTTTACCTTTCAGGAAGGATGCAGTTAAGTTCTCAGCTATGTCAAAGTACTGGCCGGTTCATAAATCTCAACTAAATTAGTCTCAGTTGAATTACAGATAAGGTTCTAAATCTCGATAATTTTCCTACGTCGAAGTGTGGACGAGTTCTTAAATCTCAACAGTATTATCCTCCGTTGAAGTACAGACAATTCCTAGATCTCGATGAAAATGTTTCCCTCAGTCAAAGTACTGACCGGTTCTTAAATCTCAACTGAATTAGTCTCGGTTGAATTATAGATAAGGTTCTTAATCTCGATAATTTTCCTCCGTCGAAGTGCGGACGAGTTCTTAAATCTCAACAGAATTATCCTCCGTTGAAGTACAGACAGTTCCTAGATCTCGATGAAGATGTTTCCCTCAGTCGAAATACTGACCGATTCTTAAATCTCAACTGAATTAGTCTCAGTTGAATTACAGATAAGGTTCTAAATCTCGGAAATTATCCTCATTCGAAGTACTGACCGGTTCTTAAATCTCAACTGAATTAGTCTCGGTTGAATTACAGATAAGGTTCTAAATCTCAGCAATTTTCCTCCGTCGAAGTATGGACAAGTTCTTAAATCTCAACAGAGTTATCCTCCGTTGAAGTACAGATAGTTCCTAGATCTCGATGAAGATGTTTCACCCAGTCGAAGTACTAACCGGTTCTTAAAACTCAACTAAATTAGTCTCGGTTGAATTACAGATAAGGTTCTAAATCTCGACAATTTTCCTCCGTCGAAGTGTGGACGAGTTCTTAAATCTCAACAGAATTATCCTCCGTTGAAGTACAAACAGTTCCTAGATCTCGATGAAAATGTTTCCCTCAGTCGAAGTACTGACCGGTTCTTAAATCTCAACTAAATTAGTCTCGGTTGAATTACAGATAAGGTTCTAAATCTCGACAATTTTCCTCCGTCGAAGTGTGGACGAGTTCTAAATCTCGTCAATTTTCCTCCGTCAAAGTGTGGACGAGTTCTTAAATCTCAACAGAATTATCCTCCGTTGAAGTACAGACATTTCCTAGATCTCTATGAAGATGTTTCTCTCAGTCGGAGTACTGACCAATTTTTAAATCTCAACTGAATTAGTCTCGGTCGAATTACAGAAAAGGTTCTAAATCTCGACAAAGTTCTTCCGTCGAAGTATGGACGAGTTCTTAAATCTCAACTGAATTATCCTCGGTTGAATTACAGACAGTTCCTAAATCTCGATGAAGGTGCCTCCCCCCAGTTGAATTACGGAAAAGTTCTTAAAACTCAGCAGAGATGTTCTCTCGGTTGAAGTACAGGCAAGTTCCTAAATCTCAACAAAGATCAGACTTCCCCAAGCAAAATCTTCCACAACAATAGGTATGCAAGTTCTCGCTAAGGAATCTCTTATGCGATCGACACTCCTCCAGATGGCATCTTTAAGCCCATCCTCCCACCAGCAATCTCCAAATAGCTTCCGAAAGCCCATTCCCGACATCACCAGGCTGATACCACTTCATGCGAGTGCAAATTTCTGGGCACTCTAGTGTTCAATCATCTTCCACCTTCGGATCACGAAAGGCACGAAAGCCAATCTGCATCCTCAGGTTTAAGAAGATTGAACAGGGGCAGCTGTTTTACCCCAAAATTTTCCCTCTCATATTCCTCAAGACATTTCAGGAAAAATCTCCAAGTGGCTCAAGGTTGCTCAAGAGTGAGTCAGACAAATCATCTCCTAAGGCAGTCAACCCCAAATTAGGGTTTTGTGTTGCATAAAGATCTTTGAGTACAAATGACCTAAAGTGCTCCCCAATGTCCTAATATGTTCTCAAGATCATCCATGTCAAGTTTCAATCCTTGTAGAGGAAGTTTGCTCAATCAATTGCTCAAAAGGTCCAAAAATCGACTGTGCTAGGGCAAAAGTCAACTGTGACCCAAATACAGTCAAACTTCAATATTTTTTGTCAACGTTCTCATTTTGAAGGATATTTAATCATTTGATCAAGGGTTGATCATGATTCATCAAGGATTGCTCAAAATTCATCAAGAATCAAAAGTTGCTAAATTAGGGTTTTGTAGGAAAAGTCAACTCAACTTTGACCAAGCATAACTTTCTCATACTTTTTGAAAAATGACCCATACAAAGCTCATTTTGAAGAGGATGCAATTTCCTACAATCCATCTTCATACCCCAAGATCAAAAAATGCACTCACGAGAAGTTATAAATTTGACCATTATAGGTCATTTTTGAAAGTCAACAAAATCACCTTTTATTCCAAAGCTTATAACTTGAGCATGGAATATCAAAATGAGATAAGACCAAAAGGGTTGGTTATAGTAAATCTCAAGCTTTCTAAAAAGTCCAAGAACACCTCCAAAAGTTCAAAATTGAAGAAGTTATGCATTGTTGAAGTTCAACTTTTTTGCAAAATTGCCAAAAGTGAACTATCCCCAAAACTTCAAATTTTGTCAAATGGGCCCATTCTTTTCCACTTGATTTGAGCTTGCATCATTGCCCACATGTCCTAGATTCATCCATGAGCTCATATTTCATTTTTATTATTTTATTTGATTTTTTATTAAATTTATTCATTTTTAATCAAATAAAATCATAAAAAATCCAAAACTTTGATTACATAAGATTTTCTTGCTATTTCAGGTTTTGATTATCATTATTAGCATCATCAAATTCGTATCACACCAAACCATGCGCAAAAAGATAGAGATTGGACAAATTTGGAAGGTTTTAAAGAAGAGATCAAATTAAATATGTATGCATTGATATGGGAAGATTTGATCCATAATTCTTACCCTAATACACTACATACTACATAAACAAGCCAAAGCAATCGAGATCAGGGTTGGAAATTGCAGAAAGAGGCAAAACAAAGTTGGAAAAAAGTGACAAAAAGCTTGAAATCGAAATCGTGCTTAGAGGCGTTTTCAAGGGCCGAGACTTGTCCCAATCTCTTCTTGGGTGTTCACTCAATCTACCTGGATCAAAAGCAAGCTTCTTCAAACCCCATAACACGCTGTAAGTCCCACGTTACCTAGATATGTTCTTGGATTCAATTTGGTCCATTCTGGCATCATTTGAGTGAAATAATTGCATATTCATAACCCTCATGTTATTTGCAAACCATTGGCAATAATCAATTTGATTTATAGGCGTTGTAACCCCGAAACACCATAGCTAGGGTTGTGTTTTTGTTTTTAGGGATTCTTATTTCAGGTGAAATTGGTCCATGTAATGGGCATGGTTGCATCCGGGAGGATGAGACGAACACAACCATGCCCTTGAAAGTCATTCTTATTGCCGGGAGGATGATTCAAATCCGTCGGTAAAATTACAGTAGTGGAAGGACAAGGACGAAGAGCTGGCACTCACTCATTGGGCCATTCAAAAATGGCGCGCATATTTTTTTGTTCTGGCCAATAATTATTGTTTTGTTTTATTATCATTGTTTTGTATTCATATAACAAACAGAACAACTTGGTGCGTTGGTAAAGCAAGCGTGTAAATATCCACCAGGACTTGGGTTCGAATTCCAGTCCCCCCACTTTCTCAATGTTTTTTTCTTCAGGTGATTCAGTGCATATGCTTAGCTACAACATACCATGCGCCCTCATCCACTCAATTGCCAGATGGCCAAAGGCCAAATCTGAAGGTCCAAAGATGAAGGTCCACCCTAGACCAAGTCCACGCATGTCCACTGGATTCCAAAAGTCAACAAGGGCCAGCTACAATTGGGCCTCAGAATTGCTACTAGCACCATATATACAGGCCCAAACCCCTTTTCTCTTCTATTTATTTATTTTGTTTTAATTAATTGTTTTATTATTTCTATTTAATTCCTAACCAATTAAAATTCAGTCTTTTATAAATAAAATCACAAAAATATTTTTTATCAAATCAAACTTTAAATTTTTATTTTTATTAATAAACACTAATTAATTAATTTAGGTTTTAATTAGAATAACTTTAACCTATTTTTTGTAAATAATTAAAATTAAATTAGATTTAATTAGGTTTTTAATTACTAACTTAATTATTTTATTTTATTTCTTTAAATAATCAAAACTCCAAAAATAATTTATTTTTATTAATTAATTTATTTTATTTAATTTAGCAAATTAATTTAGGATTTATTTCTTTCTTAAAATGAAAACAACAAAACCTAAAAATATTTTCTTTAACCAAAAGGGTCAAAACCCTAAATTTCGCATCCGATCTAATTTCTCGCACGTTATTTATTTATGTTATCCAATAATGTACTTACTTCCGAATTGTAATAGTTAATAGGACTTTTATTTATTTTTATCCCTTTATTTATTTTTAAAGGGTTTGTCTTTGGCGATGTAAATACCCGACGCCTTGTAATTTAAATTCCTCATTTTATTTCCGCAAAATTATAACTGCTAGATGTTTAATAATAGGATGGCATGACAAAACTGAATGTTTTAACCTAAAATCAACTTAGATCACCCTTAACATGTACAAAGATAAGATTAACTGAAAATGACACACTCGCACATGCACACTCTTAGGGTACACTTCACTTGGTTGCCTTCGTACGTGGTCATTGAGTATAGGTCACTTTAGAGGTCGCCCTCTTGTCTAAAAGATCATAGTCGGCTCAAAACGGTTGCCTCAGATATTATTGCCTCAAACAAATGATCTAAGACATTTGGGTTACTGCTAAAGCGTCCTAACATTGCTTTAGTGACCGCACGTCCCTAATTCGAATTGACCCTTAAACTCTAACGACGGTGGTACCTACTCATCAATAGTAGGATAGCATTGTCTAAAGGACATTAGCATAGAACGATTCCTTTTTTGAGTAGGTAAATGGTTCTTAAATACTTGCTCTTTCAAAAACAAAAACTTTTCGCACTTACACTTTTTGAACAAAGTGTTCAAAAACACTTCATACGCTCTTGAGGACAGAAGCAAGAGTTAAATCGAAGTTTTCAAACAAAAACTTTTTCAAACCCACAAGCATAAAGAAAGCAATATTTTGAAAACAATATGAGCAAGTACCTAAGAGCCCGTGGATAACCACAGATAGAAAGGGTGCTAACACGTTCCCTTTCTATAATCTACCCCCCGAACATGAGAAATATCTCGAAAAAGGAATTTTATGTGCTTTTTTCCTTTCCTTGTTGGATAAAATAAAAGCCGGTGGCGACTCTTGCTTACCGCGACATTTTGCGAAAACAAATGCAAAAGGCAAACCAGCATTCCAAAAACAGTCAGTTCTTCCCACCGTATCACACTAGTGTTCCTATTGCTAGTCACTTGGATTGGGTATTAGGCCTTTTACCTCATAGTAACACCCATCCAACAAAGAAACACAGAAACCAACACATCAACAGTATAACAGATAAAATGCATGCAAACATATGCACAGACAAACATGTACAAATGAATAAACTGAAAGCATAAAAATAAACACCCAAAGAAAAAAAAACAAGAGCTAAGAGTGACTTCGGGATGGACCAACATTTGGTCAATCTGTCCTAGTGAAGTCGCCAGGTGAAACAACTGGATGAATAAATCATCGAGATGAAATCAATGAAATTGTCATCGAACTTTTTTATCTCACAAGAAATGAAAGGTAAACATCGAGTAAACCTGAGAAGGGTGAAATCAAGGTCAAACGACCAAGAGATACGAGTAAGAGAGTATGTTATGCAAGGGTATTAGCATCCCACACACCCGTAGTACTCTATGGTATCCACTCTTGGTGTTCTAATCAAAGGATGTGTTCAAATCTAATGTTTAAGAGCTAAAAGAAAAATGCAAAGAGGGAATGCATGCAAAAGAAAATAGAAAATAATGTAGGAAAAATAAATTTGTGCTTGCTTGGACCCTACCCCAATGCCTACGTATCATTTTTGAGTAATCAGAGTTACCGTAGTTTGGCTCACATATTTTGATTTGTTTCATATTTTTTAATGAACAATATAAATTTCTCTTTCTGCCGCAGCTAGACCTTTGGAGACTCACGCGTCAGCACAAAAGTGAATTAACATGTTTTTATGAAAAGTTTGAAAGATAAGGGCCTGAAGGTGCAAAAGAGTTTGCATTGGTTGATGTTTTGTACCTTGAAAAAGGATTTGAAAGTTGTTAGATATTTTATGCATTTTCCAAGAAAAAGGTTTTAGTCTTAATGCAAGGATGAAAAAAAAAAAGAAAAACATCTAAGGGAGACTACCCTAAATCTACCCCAAATATTATCATACAATGATTGATCCTAAGGTTGAGTTTTGAAATGGAAATATCTACCCTATATTAGCATGCATGGATCACAATCCTAATGTCTATCTCGAATCACCGCCAAAGAATGAATCGAGAAGTCCAAAGGAAGCATAAAAAAGGTTCACAATGTAAACTTATGTCTATCTCGAATCACCATCAAAGGATGAATCAAGAGCTCCTAAAGGAACATGCCAAAGGTTCACAACCTAAGAAAACATGTACACAAGGATGTAAAGCAAGTAATCAACAAGCTCAAGAGATCATACATAAAGGAAATCCCTACCTAAATTAGCATACCTAAAACCTAAAGGCAGAGATGACTATCCTATAGGGAACATGCAAAGATCAACGTCGTTATCTCAATTCTAATTGAGTGACATCATCAATCATTAACAAAGCGAAACAATAAAGTCCTAAGGGGGCATGTAAATATCGAAGTCGTTATCTAAATTCTAATTTAGTGACATCACCGATCGTCAACAAAAGAAAATGAAAATCCTATGGGAAACATGCAAATATTGAAGTCATTTTCTCAATCGAGTCACATCATCGATCGTCAATAAGGGAGGCAAGCACAAGCACAAACACAAGTAGCAAATAAGTGCAGAATTCCTACTACAGGAATTTAAACAACGACTTCAAGGGCATGCTCTTTATTCCCTACTTCTCATGATATCTAGAAAAGCAGTAAAATGCGGAAAAGTAAACTAGAATTAGAATGATACCAAACGAACAAAAGTTCATAGCACAACGAGCAAAGCAGAGAAACCCGAAAAAACTTCGAGCAAGCCTCACCAAGCAATAGAGAAGAGTCAGAAATCAAATTCTCAAAATAAGTGTCAAAGCATCATCAATGTGAAAATAAATCATAATCGAAAACTCAAGCATATCTGTATATCGTACGATAAACCTGCATAAGACTCAAATCTCAACAAGCAAAAGTGAATCACAAATCTCGAGTAATCGGATAATAAAAAATCTAGCAAATTTTTATTGATTTTATAATTTTTTATCATGTGGAGAAAATTCAAATGAATCTAAACAATTAACAAAATTATTCAAAAGAAGTTGCAAATAGAATAAACCCAAGGGGATGCATCCTGCTGACAGTGGTATAGCTCAGTGTAATGCGGTGGGAGAACTGACTTATTTTTGCGTTTGATCACAAATGTTGCGGATAGGAATAGTTGCGACCGAATTTTCTTTTATCCAATAAGGATATGGTGAAAAGAACAAGAAAGAGCTTGATAGATTTTGAGTTCTTGGGGTAGATTATGAAAAGGGAAGGTGTTAGCACCCTTTTCATCCGTATTTATCTATGGGATCTTAATCGCTTAACTCACTTTGAAAATTTGCTTTTTGTGTGTGTTTGAAAAATATTTTGAAATTTGAACTTTGTAACGATTCTTGTATCAGTCCTCAAGAATGCGTACAAAGTGTTTTGAAAATATCTTTGAAAGTGTTTGTGTAAAATGTTTTGTTTTTGTGAGCAAGCGATTATCAGTTCTACCGACTCAAGGTCGTTCTTGTACTTTCCTCCTCCTTAATATAATGCTATCCATGCCATTAGTTAGTAGGAAGCCCTATCTTGGATGTGAAGGGACAAGTGTAAGGTCGTCGTACAGTCATTGAAGGCAACTGGTAAGGACGCTTTAGCAATTTTTGTAAGGGATTGTCATCGTTTTATTCTTAGGCAACTTGAGGGACTAGAACATTTATCGAAAAGGCAACATCAAAAGGGTCGTCGAGGGACTATGATCTTTTTGTATGATGAATTGATCAAGGGTCTTCGCTAAAGCGTCCCCACGTTAGAGGGACATGACCGTTATTTTCGAAAGGTAACAAGGGAGGTTACCTTAGAGGTGCAAATATGTGAGTGATTTGTATTCAGTTATTTTAATCTTGCAGTTAGGGTTTTCTAAAGATTCATTTTAGTCTTTCCATACAACCCTAATTACTAAGCAATAATATAGAAAGTATAAAAGTAAGGTGCAGAAAGTAAAAGCAGAAAAGAAGAACCTAAACCTATTACATGGATTTTGAGAAATTACATAACATAAAGCGAAAGGAAAACCCCTAAGCTATTACATCCCGGGAGGAAGATACATAATAATGGGAAAACCGAGAAATAATTACATTCACAAAGCCTATACATTTGATATAAAAATAAAGATAAAATTAAAGGAAAAAGAATTGTTTTCGATGTTTTTTATGAAAAAAAGGTTTTTTTTTTAATGATTAAAGACACCTAAAAAACTAATTAATTTTATTTAAAATAAATTGATTAATTATATTAATTAAAAAAAGTTAATGATAAAAAAACCTAAAACCTAATTATTTTTAGGATTTACAAATTTTTTATTTATTTTTAGGTTTGTAAAAAAGGTTTTGTGGTCAGGTGAAATTAGGGTTTAAGGGAAAAATGCATAAAGGAAGGAAAACCAAAGAAAAGGGTTGGAAAAATAAATAAAACAGTACAAATGCCAGGGGTGGGTGTTGAACCCATGTCCTTAGCCTTCCACGCTGCATAGTTTATCACTACGCCAGACGTAATTTGGTGTTTGTAGAATGAGATCAGTGCGCTATATGACAAAACCTGTAAAATATGGAAAAAAATCTCAAAACACCAAAAGGCGAGGATCAAACGCACGCCCTGGTGTAGTAATTCCTTAATGCGCGCTCACTTGCCACTCGCTTGACACTGGGGTGGCTGTACATCTGGTATCATAACTGAAACAAAACAATTATATAATAAAACAGAATAACTGGACCTGAGAAGCGTCGGACCCCTAGCTCCGGTCGTCTTCTCCAACAACCTTGTTTTTTAACCCTGCAAAATAACAATGGTTAGTGATTTCCAGGGACCCTAACCCCCTAAATCAAGCCCTGCAATCTCAATGGAGGTATTATTTTGGGCCGAATCATGATGTAGAAAGAGATATAGTGTAACTAACCCAAAATGGTACAAATATGGCAGTCTTTGATTTAGCTATTATGGGGCTTACACGATGGGTTATTTATGTACTATTAAACCTCAAAAACAAGTCAATATCATTAGTATGCATTGAAACATAAAGAAAATAAAGATATGAATTTTCAAGAAAACAAAAGAAATAGAGGTGCATGCATGTTGTTCTTATGCCCTTTGGATCATCAGATTGGATCCCATCTTACTCTATAGTTCTTTTGGAAAAGAATTTGACAGATATTTGTCCTTGAGGGAGGATGCAAAATAGAGTTTCACTTTGCCCTAGTTTTGAGAATGTTGGAAGTTTTTGGGATAGCTTCTTGTGCAAGGGTTTTTGTGTCATGCTTGTCTGAATGAAGAGCAATATATAATGCTTGAAATTAGGTCAACCATGTTGGGCTTTGACCTTTGTAAGAAGCCTTGATTTTATCTTATTTATTTTGAATTTAAAATATATTAAAATCAAAATAAATAGAATAAAAAAGGACAAGGTGCACATGAAGGGATTTAGAGGTTCATCTGAAGTATATAACACACACGGACCTTGAAGTAATAGCCCATTAGCCAAAAAATTCAAGTTTGATCACTTTTAGTTTCATGCATTTTCTCAAAATTTTCCAACTTGCACCAATCATAACTCTCTTAATTTTTATCATTTTAAGGTGATCTTGGACTTTTTGGAAATCATAAGATGTCCTCTACAATCTCCATTTAGATAATTTTTGCGTTTGAAGACTTTATCTTGATGTAAGTTGCCTTTACAAAAAGTGTCTTTATGTTGACTTTTGAAATGACCTATAATGTTTTGGCCCATATCTCTCTAATGAAGCATTTTTTAGACTTGAGTTTAGAGATACAAAGATGTAGAGAATTTAATTTCCTTCAAAATTAGCTTTGGTTGAGGAAAAACTAATGAAGCATGTGAAAGTTGTGCTTGGTCAAAGTTTAGTTGACTTCTCCTTAAGAAAACCCTAATTTGACAACTTTTGACTTTTGATGAATTGAGAGTTTTCTTGATTAATCATGATCAACCCTTGATAAAATGATGAATTTGACTTCAAAATATTGATGTTGACCAAAAATATTAAGGTTTGACTATATGTTGGCCATAATTGACTTTTTGTCCAATATAGTTGATTTCTAGTCATCTGAGCCATTGACTGAGCAAACTTGTGATGCAAGGATTGAAAATTAGTATGAGGATACTTAGAGACATATGAGAAACCATGAAATACACTAGAGGAATTATAAACTCAATCTTCCTTGTGAAAAGTAAAACCTTAGTTGTGGATCCATTGCTTTAGGAGGATAATTTGTCTGATCAATTCTTGAGTAACCTTGAGAAAATGAAAACCCTAGGAGAATGTCTTAAATAATGGGAGGGAAAATTTTGGGGTACAAAAACTGCCCCTGTTCAATCTTATTGAACTTGAAGGGTTAGATAGGCCTGTCCGCCATTCGTGATCTGAAGGTGAAAGAGGATTAAACACCTAAGTTCCCAGAAATTTGCACTCACATGTACACGAAGTAACACTGCTGGTTGATAATATTTCCTGAATGGGCTTAAAGTTGCCATTCAGAAAGAGGACGGAATGTCATTAGAAATGGGATTATAGATGCCATCCAAAGTGACTGTTTATAGAGTACCATAATGAATCTACGCTTGACTGTATCTGAAGAATGCTTTTCATAATGAATCTCTGAGCAAAATGGTTGTCAGATTTGGTTTTTGAGGGAGGTGCTTGTCAGATTTAGTCTCTGAGGGAAATTTTTTGGTCATGTAGCTAGTCGTCCCATCTTTTTCGGGAATTGATCTCCAACCTGATTTTGTTGGTAAACTCGTTCTGTTTCGGGAATTCATACCACCTGGTCACATAGATAGGTGCCCCGTCCTATTTCTGGAATTAATCTTTGCCTGGTCATATAGATAATGGCCCCGTCCTACTTCAGGAATTAATCTCTAACCCATTTTTTGTTGGTAAACCCGTCCTGCTTCGGAAATTCATACCGCTTGGTCGTATCGATAGTTGCCCTGTCTTGTTTTGGGAATTAATTTGTGACCTGTTTGAAAATTGATGATGATATTTATCTGTTTGCGGACTAACATGAAAGAGACAAAGTTAGTCTTATGTAATATCATGATGTATGTAATGTATTGCATGATAATGATCTCAAAATAAATGAGAATGTGTTATATGTGTTTCGTATGTATATGCTATGATGTTTTGTAAGTAGTGTATGGATGTAAGATGTCATTGAAGCGTATTGGTAGCTTCGTGTAACATCTTCGTTGGGGAAAATAAATTCATGACTGTTGTTGGAGATGAAGAATATGAATCTTCAATCTTGTTTAAAATGTCTTCGCTAGGGATTCCCGCTTTTTGTTTGAGGATAGTCCACTGGGAATGTTTGAGCTTTGTTTGGGGATAGAAAGATTCCAGGAACATTGGTTGTTCATCGCTCTACTGGGGAATTTAGTTTTTATATACCCTGACTAGGGATAAAGTAAATGGATATTCTTCTGAATTGATACCTAACCAGGTTTCAGATACCGTAGAAACTCTCTAGGGATAGCAATCTTGACTACACTTTGCTGGAGAAGAGAATTTTGCCGGGGATTTGCAGTAATCGGAGAAATGAACTTTGTTGGGGAAATAAACCCTGCTAGAGTAATAAATCTTTCTTGGGAAATAAACCCTTGTTGAGGAATGTACCTCCGTCGGGGATGAGCTTGTGAAGGTAGCTCTGTGGGGATTTCTCTATGGAGATTTGTGGATAGCTTGAAAATTATTTCAACTCCTAGAGTCTTTAGTAAATGCTTATTCTTGTTTTTATGCACATATTTGTTAATAGTAATCATATTCAAATGCATATGTTCATTCAATTTAGTCATTGGACGTTTTTGCAAACAAAGCAGAGAAAGTAAAACAAATTTGAATGTTGAATTTGACTTGTATTGATAATTTGCCTATAAATAGGCGGTTTAGTACAAAGAGACAAAGATACAAGTAAGAGGAAATTGTTGTAAAAAAAGGAAAAAGTAAAACAGAGAAAAACAGCTATGTGGAAACAATCCCATCGAGTTTCAACTCTGTTATTGCCCCTATGTCTTCAAGCATCTCATCCCTTGCTGTCGGAAGAAGTCAGCTGAATTGATTTGTACCATTTGAACTTGGTGTTGATAACAAAGCTTGATGTAGATTGATGATCCAACGGGACATAGTCGTACGCTTTAATCCCTAACTTTTGCTTGGACCACCCTTTCGGGTTTTCAGTCCACCGGGATACCCTTTTTTGCCCAAGCCGCCTTTTCAGGTTTTCGACTTGGCCGGTATACAAATGTTCATATATATCCCTAATTTTTCCCCGAACCCTTTTGGTTCACCGGGATGCCCTTATTTTTGCCTAGGCCATTCAACCTAGCGGGTCATTTTCACGTGTGGTATTTTTTAACTATGTCCGTGTTCACAGGGTGCGGAAAATCTTCATCGTTCATGGTGGTAAGTATCATAGCACCACCATAAAATATCTTCTTGATTACAAATGGCCCTTCGTACGTGGGAGTCCATTTTTCCCTGGGATCACCTTGCGGTAGGATGGTGATCTTTATTACCAAGTCACCAACCCGATATGTCTAATGTTTGACTTTCTTGTTGAAGGCTTTGACCACGCGCTTATGATACATCTGACCATGACAAACATCCGCAAGCCTTTTCTCGTCAATCAGATTTATCTGGTCCAGCCTAGTCTAAATTCACTCGTCTTTGTCTAAATCCGCATCTTTCATAATCCTTAGAGATGGAATCTGGACTTCGACAGGTCAGACAACTTCCATACTGTAGACTAGAGAGAATGGAGGTTGCCCCAGTTGATGTCCGTAATGAAGTGTGATATCCATTAAGAGAAAACAGTAACATCTCATGCCAATCTTTATATGTCACCGTCATCTTCTGTGTGATCTTTTTGATGTTCTTATTGGCAGCTTCCACTGTGCCATTCATCTTCGATCGATATGGAGAAGAATTGTGTTGCTTGATCTTGATTTGCATGCAGAGTTATGTGATCATAGTGTTATTAAGATTGGTACCATTGTCTGTGATAATCCTTTTGGGGATGCCATACTAACAAATAAGGTTATGCTTAATGAACCAGACCTCAACATTCTTGGTAACGGAGGCAAATGAGGCTACTTTAACCCACTTTGTGAAATAATCAATAGCGAAAAAGATGAAATGATTCCCATTGGAAGTAGTAGGCTTAATCTCTCCAATCATATCAATGCCCCACATTGCAAACAACCATGGGGTAGTCAAGATGTTCAGAGGAACTGAAGGCACGTGTACCTTGTCAGCATAAATCTGGCATTTGTGATAAGTTCTGGAATGGTGATGGCAACCAGTTTCTAGGGTTGACCAATAATAACCCGCTCTTAGAACTTCTTAGCCATCATATTCCCATTGGAATGAGTACCAAAGATACCTTCGTGCATATCTTCCATAATTTCCTCAACTTATTTCTTGTCCATACAACGAAGCAGAGTTGAATCGTGATTGCGCTTATACAGGATTTTGTTGCTCATAAAGAACTTCGTAGAGAACCTCCACAGAAATTTCTTGTTGTTGATAGATGCTCCTTCAGGATACTCTTGAGCTTCGAGGTATATTTTCACTTCATGGAACCAGGTCTTTTCCTCTACTCCATCAGTATCAACTTCGTAGCAGTGTTCTGGTTCACCTAGTCTTTCAATAGTAATTCGGGGAGCTTCATTGTCCCATCTGACTTGGAACATAGATGACATGGTAGCCAATGCATCTTCCAACTGATTCTCTTCTTGTGGAATATGTTCAAAAGTGATTTCCTCGAAGTACGGGATTAAGGTTAACACATTCTCTCGATAAGGAATGAGATTCAGGTGTTTCGTATCCCATTCTCCTTTAATCTGACAAATCACTAGGGCTGAGTCCCCATACACATTCAAGAACTTGATTCTCATATCAAGAGCAGCTCTGATGTCCATGATGCACGCTTTGTATTCATCCATGTTGTTGGTACAGTCAAAGCAAAGTCTGGAGGTGAATGGTGTTGTACCCCAAAATTTTCCCTCCCATATTTCTCAAAACATTGCAAGAAAGATCCTCAAGTTGCTCAAGGTAGTCCAAGGGTTGGCCAGACAAGCTCTCTCCTAAGGCAGTCTACCCCAAACTAGGGTTTCATGTCGCATCAAGATACTTGAGTCCAAGTGATCCCAAGTGCTCACTAATGTCCTAATATGTTATCAAGATCATCCATGTCAAGTTTCAAGCCTTGCAGAGGAAGTTTGCTCAGTCAATTGCTCAAAAGTCCAAAAATCGACTACGCTAGGGCAAAAGTCAACTGTGACCAACATACAGTCAAACTTCAAGATTTTTTGTCAACATTCTAATTTTGAAGTAAATTTCATCATTTGATCAAGGGTTGATCATGATTCATCAAGGATTGCTCAAAATTCATCAAGATCCAAAAGTTGCTAAATTAGGGTTTTGTAGGAAAAGTCAACTCAACTTTGACCAAGCATAACTTTCTCATACTTTATGATAAATGACCCATCCAAAGCTCATTTTGAATAAGATGTAATTACATACAATCCATCTTCATATCCCAAGATCAAAAAATGCACTCACAAGAAGTTATGAATTTGGACATTATAGGTCATTTTGAAAAGTCAACAAAAACACCTTTTTTGTCAAAGCTTCTAACATGAACATGGAAGACTCAATTGAGATGAGACCAAAATTTTTGCTTAGAGGACATCTTGATCTTTCTAAAAAGTTCAAGAACACCCTCATGAGGTTAAAATTGAGAGAGATATGCATTGTCAAAGTTGGACAATTTTTGTAAAAAATGCATGAAGCAAATATTGACCAAACTTGGATTTTTTCCAAATGGGCCTATCTTTTAAAGTTTGAAACTCATTCCTAACATGGTACACGACCTCTAAGCCCACCCATACATTTTATACTATTTATGCTATTTATTTTGATATTTTATTCATTAAAATTTAGAATTAAATAAATAAATAATAGAAATAATGTAAATTTTGATGTGAATCCATTTTGGGAAAGTTTTATGCTGGTTTATGTCAATTGATTTCGTGAAATAACTATTCAAATATGTCCAGGTTCATCCATATGTGAAAATGGCATAAAATCATCAAATATGGCATTTTTTTCAAGTTTTGATCATGGTCTTAAAACACAACATTATGAGGGAGATTCTTTCCATGCTTTCTTGTCTCCTCATTCTCCTCTATAAATATAGTGCCATACAAGCTTGAAAGGGACGAAAATCCTCTCTAAAAAGCTCTCAAAAAACTCTTCAAAAAGCTCTCTAAAAGCTCTTCAAAAAGCGCTCCAGAAATCAAAGAATTGGTGCAAGTCATATCTCGAGGTTCCGGTCTCTCTCAATTGACATAAAGCCTCAAACCATCCTCTTGAAGTCCTCAAGAGTCTTACAAGGCCCAAGAGCAATCCATCACACGCCTAGCACGCCCCCATTTGACAACACCGGTTTGGTAAAATTTTAAATTTCGAATCTCTAATTTTAATCACATTTTATGGTATGCTAACGTTTGCTTGAGTTTATATAGAACAGTTATGGATGTTTGAATCATAGGTTCCACGCAAGAATAAAAAAAACACCATAGTTAAAGCATGAAGCTTTCGAAGATTCCGGCCTAGAGATTTCTGATGATTGCACCCCCACATTGCAGGCCCAATTTGCTTTTCTCTAATTCTTTTATATTTATATTATTTCATTTATTTATTTTACTAACCCATCAAATTATTTTCTTTTTATAAAAAAATCACAAAAATATTTTTATCCAATAAAATTTCAGAATTCTTTTTTTTTTATTAATAAATGCTAACTAATTAATTAGGTTTAATTCTAGGATAACTTTAATTTATTTTTATAAATATTTAAAATTAATTAGGTCTTAACATTCATTTACTTATTTTAATTTCTTTCTTAAAATAATCAAAACTCCAAAAACATGTCATTTATTATTTTTCACCAATTAATTTATTTTATAATTAATTTAGCATTTAACTTTAGAATTAATTTCTTTCCTTAAATAAAAACAATAAAAAAGCAAAAAAATAAAACATTTTCTTTAATCAAGAGGGTCAAAACCCTAAATTGTGCATCTGATTTAATTTCGCGTCGCGATTTACTTTTCTTTATCCATATTGATGTATCTGTTTCCAGTATGTAATAATTAATTACGACATTTAATTACTTTTACCACTTTATTTTATTTTTCAAAGGGTTTGTCTTTGGCGATGTAAATACCCAACGCCTTGTAATTTAATTTCCGCACCTTTAATTTCTGCAAACTACATAACTGCTAGATGTTTGATAATAGGGTTTGCATGACAAGAATGAATGCTTAATCTTAAAATCAAATTAGATCACCCTTAACATGTGCAAAGATAAAAATAACTGAAATCAACACACTCGCACATGTGCACTCCTAAGATACACCCCACTCGGTTGCCTTCATACATGGTCATTAAGTATAGGTCACTTTAGAGGTCGCCCTCTTGTCTAAAAGATCATAGTCGCCTCGAAATGGTTGCCTCGGATATTGTTGCCTCAAACAAATGATCTAAGACATTAGGGTTACCGCTAAGGTGTCCTAACATTGCTTTAGTGACCGTATGTCCCTATTCGAATTGACCCTCAAACTCCAACGATGGTGCTACCTACTCATTAATAGTGGGATAGCATTGTCTAAAGGAAATTAGCATAGAATGATTCCTTTTTCGAGTAGGTAGATAGTTCTTAGATACTTGCTCATTCAAAACAAAACAAAATTTTTCACACTTACACTCCTTTTCGAACAAAGTTTTTAAAACACTTCATTACTCTCTTGAGGACAGAAGCAAGAGTTAAATCAAAGTTTCAAACAAAAACTTTTTCAAACCCACAAGCACAAAGAAAACAATTTTGAAAACAATTGAGCAAGTACCTAAGAGCCCATGGATAACCAAGGATAGAAAGGGTGCTAATACCTTCCCTTTCTATAATCTACCCCCCGAACCCGAGAAATATCTCGAAAAAGGAATTTTTCTGTGTATTTTTCCTTTCCTTATTGGATAAAATAAAAGTCGGTGGCGACTCTTGCTTACCGCGACATTTTGCAAACACAAAACGCAAAACGCAAACCAGCATTCCAAAAACAGTTAGTTCTTACCACCGTATCACAGAACTGGCGACTCTGTTAGGGAGTTCATAAGTGGGGTGTACCTTAGGATTAGTTCATCATATTGTTTTCAATTGTTTGATTTGTTTGCTTTATCTTTGTGGGATTTGTATCAGAGTTACTATAGATCCTAAACCGGATCTGGGGACACATTTTAGGTAAGTAGCAATAGACTGTGAGGGAACTGTACGGTGTAGACCGATATGGTTGAAGCAGTAGCTACGTTGGTGTGACACTTTAGTTTGTACCGATATCCCTTGTGGAGGAACAAGGAGAATATGGGGCTGCTAAGGGGTCATTAAGCTCCAACTGACCTTAGAACCTATATTTGACCAACTTGGCCATAGAAAAGTAGTAGTATGCTACACTCATTGAGACCATACTCTCGCAATGATTCTGGCTACAAGAAAAGGTTGCTAAACTGGAATTATGACCGATCGAGGATGGTCAGTGATATTGAGATCCTCTAGAACCCGGTTACTATTACTAGGACAGGTTGAACCAACTAAACTGAAAGAGGGTAGTACCTAAACTCCATGCCAGCCTTAAATTTAAGGGCTATTATGTGACTTGTGTGCTTTCAAACTTGAACTACTTGCACATTTTTGTTATCTGACAACATGAGTTCCTTGTAGGTTTTGTTTACAGTCCTTATCCAATAATTTTGATTTATTGCAGGGTTTACTTACATCACCTCATACTTTTGCTTAAACGCATAACATACACATCATAACATCATGCCTCAACATTTCCTTAACCATTTCAAGGATCTCAAGGGTTTGTGATGCAGGTTATGGTAAATCAAATGTCTAGCAAGGGGCAAAGGGGATTTATTTTCCTCTAGCCAATGTCATCTAGAGATCAAAACATGATGACTTGAGTCGGTGGCTATGACCCACTCGATATGGTGAGCTGGACTCTTGAAGGAAGACTCTTGACGACACGAAGTTTCTTCAATCAAAACTGCAAAATTCAAATTCTAACAATTTCTTGTTTACCCCGCGAGAATCTTGAAAACATACATATATCATACATATAATTGCATAACAGGTCTTCCAATACAGGTCTCTCATATTCTCGCTGTTTATTTCAGCAATGGCTCTCAAACAAGACAATAGAGATCTTCAAACTCAAGAAACTTAGTTCAGAGAAATATTCCTAAACTTATCCAAGGGGCATGAAGAGTTGAAAACGCTCCTCGTTGGAAACTTGGTCAAGAAAAGTCCTGAAGACAATAAGGACGAACGGCTGGAACAATTGCAAGCTGAGGTAGATGCAATGAGAACCCAGATGTTGGGGCAGATGGCTTTTATCCAAAGCTTAGCCCAGGAACAAGAAGAGCTGAGAACGATTATCAGCCAGCTTCATCAATACAAATACAACAGTATGAAGCAAACAGTCGAGGTCGAGGACCAAGTCATTGATCAGCCTCCAAGAAGGCAAAGATTTGGTTTGGTAAAGAATGGACCTCTCCAAGTTGCTATTACCTCAAGAGTCCAACAACCACCTCGCCAAAAGCAACGGGTTAATCAGAGTAAGCCAGATACGCCCAAAAGGCAGTTCACTGAGCTCAACATGCCGCTGTCTCAAGCTTTATAACACCTGTTGAGATTGAATCTGGTGACGTTAAGGGACCCTCCTCAAAATCCCTACATAACCTCCCCAAGGTACAATCCTGATGCAAGGTGTGCATACCATTCCAACAGCCTGGGGCATGATACTGATGACTTTTGGGCATTGAAAAACAAAATTCAAGACCTGATCAATAAAGGAGCATTGGAATTCACACAAGATGGTCAGGCTGAGTTCTTCTACCATCCCTCCAAGGCTCACCATTTGAAGTGATAAGTCCTGAGACGAGATGATTTTTTGTTCATTAGAATTTTCAATTTGTAATTTTCTTTTGATTTTTCGAACATTTATTCATGTCAAACTTTGTTACTTTATCAATGCATCGCATATGTCTATTTTGAATCAATCCATTCGTATTCACTATATTCAAATTGCTTTCATTTTTGTGATGATCAACTCTCGATTAAAAAAAAATTCTAAGCCTTTAGAGGGAGGATGACAAAAATGATATAAAAAATCTCTACAACATGCTTTTGAACAGACCCTGCTGACAATGTACATGCATTATTTCAAATCCTAAACAGTGGAGTTATAAGGAAGATAATCCCTAGTCAACCCCTTTGAGCCAAAGAAGTTGGAGTTTTTTCTTTTCACAAATTAAAACCCTTAATCATAACTGGGGCAGGGTAGTTTTCTCAGTTAATCCAGGTGCACAATGAATGGCATCAAAGAAGTCCTTCCGAAACAAAAGACAGTGATGGTTCCGTATAATCGTAAGGACAGGCAGTCATTATCTCTCAAAAATAAAAGACCATTAAGTCAAAACCTGTGAAGGAGACTTAAGAAAAAAACTGGGGCATCCCGCTGACTGTAGTCACAAAAACAAATAGTTCAGGAAAAAGACAGGGATAATAAAATCAAAAAAGAAAGAGGTCTTGCAAACTCTCAACAAAAATGACTGCCTGTTTAAAATAAATTGTCAGTATCCAAACCATCACTGGAATATCACAGCAAAGACTCAAACAGGATTTAATGCATGATTAGATGAGTTTAGGATCGAAGAACATCACGAAGAGCGGGTGGGTACAAATAAATTTTGAGCCTTTATCTTTTGTTTCTTAAAACCCTGAACCAGACCATGTTATATCCCTTAAAAGTCCTAGCTGAAGCATGGGTTAGTTTGAAAGCATACTGTTACAAAAGGTATCCTGACTCCTGTAGAGCTTGCTGTAAATCCTGAGTTGACATCACATTTTACAAAAATTCGCTTGTTTTATTGAAAAATGCATTTTCAAAAACTTTAAGACAGACATAAGCTTTGCATTCTTAAAATAACAATGTTTGCATATGACTATTTATTCAACAGCAGAGAAATTCGCGCGACGAATATCTAGTGAACAAAAACCTTTTCAATAAAAAGGGTCACCTCAAGTGGGAAAAAAAGCACTTCCAACCAAGGGGAAGACACGATCATTGTCCATCATCTGGGGCAGTTAAGTCAAGATTCAAGTAATCTCTCAAAGATGCCAAATAGCCAGGGGTAAATCTCCATATGAATCGCTTGGGGCATTAGACATGGATTCCCGCAACAAATCTTGCACGATCAAACGAACATCTTCTAGTAGTATGGCAACACGACACTACCGACGGTGACAACTCCCTACGCTCTGAGAGCGTGGACATGGTCAGAAAATATTGCGCATGAACAAAGAACCGCTAGGTTGACACACCTAGGAAAAAATAAGGGCATCCCAGCGAACCAAAAAGGTTCAGGAAAAATTAGGGATAAAAACAAAAAGATTTGTACACCCGGCAAGTCGAAAACCTAAAAAGGCGGCTTGGGCAAAAAAGGGTACCCCGGTGGACTGAAAATCTGAAAAGACAGTCCAGGCAAAAGTTAGCGATTAAAGCGTACGACTATGTCCCGTCATCCCGTCACTTACCTACCAGAAGAAGATTTGTCATTTCAATCCGCAATTACCAAGCACCTCATAGGTTTGGATAATACTCGATCCACAAGGCCTCCACATGCACCTTCTCCCGCAGAAACAGGGGCAGAAAAGTCTCGATGCAAAGCCATCGTCATATCCTCAGCACGCGTCCCAGTAACATTCACTCCCCGTAGAGTAAGGAGAAAGATAATGGTGTTAGCTAATACCCATCTAAGACTCGCAACTGTGAATGAATCAGTAATATTCTCCCCAAGTAGAGTTTATCTACCATCAGCACTGAAAAGTCTTATCATCCCCGGCAGAGTATAAAATATCCCCAGTGGAGTTGGAAATTTTGCCTAGCACAGTCTAAAAAAGCTTCCCCAGTGAAGTATGGAGAATCGTCCCCAGTAGACTTTGGAAGATTGTCCCCAGCAGAGCTCAAAGGATTATCCCCATTAGAGTCTAAAAGGTTATCCCCATTGAAGTTGCAACTGAAGATCATCCCCAGCGGAGTTCATCCCTTTCACAAATAGAAATTCAAATTCCCAACAAGATTCAGTATCACCAACAACGGTAATTCATCCCTAGCGGAATTTATCAATGGAATCCTCAGCAGAGCATCTCTTCCCCACAGAGTAGTCTCCTCATCAGTTTATCCCCCAACAGAGTTATCCTCTCCTGTAGGTTTATTCTCACAATCATCTTCATTCTCTATCTCCAACGGAAACGAAGAATTCAACTCTTTTCTCCAGCAGCTATCCGGGATTTATCTTTCCCAGCTAAAAACATTACATTTTCATACATCATGACACATGCATATACGCATCATACAACACAATCTCATTTATTTTGAGAGCATCATTGCTTGATACATATCATGCATTGCATACAACTAACCTTTACCTTTCAGGAAGGATGCAGTTAAATTCTCATAAAATTCAAAGCTATAAAGCTTTTACTCAGTCGAATTACTGACCAGTTCTTAAATCTCAACAGAATTATTCTCAGTTGAATTACAGACAAGGTCCTAAATCTCGACAAAGTTCCTCCGTCGAATTACATACGATTTCCTAAATCTCAGCAGAGTTGTCTCAGTTGAATTACGGGCAAGTTCTTAAATCTCGATGAAAATGTTTCCCCAAAGTCGAATTACTGACAAGTTCTTAAATCTCAACAGAATTATCCTCAGTTGAATTACAGACAATGTCCTAAATCTCGGCAAAGTTCCTCCGTCGATTTACAGACGAGTTCCTAAATCTCAGCAGAGTTTTCTCAGTTTAATTACGGGCGAGTTCTTAAATCTCGATGAAGATGTTTCCCTCAGTCGAATTACTGACGAGTTCTTAAATCTCAACAGAATTATTCTCAGTTGAATTACAGACAAGGTCCTAAATCTCGAAAAAGTTCCTCCGTCGAATTACAGACGAGTTCCTAAATCTCAGCAGAGTTCTCTCAGTTGAATTATGGGCAAGTTCTTAAATCTCGATGAAGATATTTCCCCAAAGTCGAATTACTGACAAGTTCTTAAATCTCAACAAAGATGTTTTTCTCAGTTGAATTACAGACAAGGTCCTAAATCTCGACAAAGTTCCTCCATTGAATTACAGGCAGGTTCCTAAATCTCAGCAGAGAAGTTTTCTCAATTGAATTACGGGCGAGTTCTTAAATCTCGACGAAGATGTTTCCCCGAGTCGAATTACTGACAAGTTCTTAAATCTCAGCAGAGATGTTTTTCTCAGTTGAATTACAGACAAGGTCCTAAATCTCGACAAAGTTCCTCCGTTGAAGTACAAACAGGTTCCTAAATCTCAGCAGATAAGTTTTCTCAGTTGAATTACGGGCGAGTTCTTAAATCTCGACGAAGATGTTTCCCCAGGTTGAATTACTGACAAGTTCTTAAATCTCAGCAGAGATGTTTTTCTCAGTTGAATTACAGACAAGGTCCTAAATCTCGACAAAGTTCCTCCGTTGAAGTACAAAAAGGTTCCTAAATCTCAGTAGAGAAGTTTTCTCAGTTGAATTACGGGCGAGTTCTTAAATCTCGACGAAGATGTTTCCCCAAGTCGAATTACTGACAAGTTCTTAAATCTCAGCAGATTTTTTTCTCAGTTGAATTACAGACAAGGTCCTAAATCTCGACAAAGTTCCTCCGTTGAATTACAGACAAGGTCCTAAATCTCGACAAAGTTCCTCCGTTGAATTACAGACAAGTTCCTAAATCTCAGCAGAGAATCAGATTTTAGGGTGTTTCACAATTCATGTTCACAAGCATTCAAGGCCTCATACAAATCATAATCTCAAGTTTCAATCATAGACCCATAATCTTTACTACAAATCACAAAAACACAAATTTTTGGTTCACAGTAAAGACAAAGAAATTCAGATTTTTCATCACAGTTACAAAACATCGCGGGTTCATATAGCAGAACTCAGCAATCAAAATTATAGTTCAACCCAACAACAATAACAGATGCAGTAAACACAAAGTTCACAACTCAGTATTCAGAAAATCACAATTCATAATCGTGTTCCCAAGCCCAACAAACATAATTATCTCAACAAGAGAGAAGTCACATTTCAAGCTCAACAAAGGATTCAATTTCAGCCAGGCCTATCATCATGAATCAAGCCCAAACAACAAAGTTTGTATATCAACAAACAAGTTATAACAGAAATCGTTAAACCCAAAAACAAAATATGCAGCAAGCTTACTAAAAATAACAGGTCCAACAAATAAGTTCACATAAACAATGTTTCAATCATGCTCAAGCCCACACGCTAAATTCAAGTTTCAGCCCAAGCAAGCAAAAGCAAGATATCAGAAATTAGAGTTGTAGCGTGTCAAATATTCCAAGTTCAAAAAATCAGAACATAAAAATAAAATCTATCAGAATTACAACACAGCAAAGTAACAAGCTTCTTAAGCAAGCTTCATTTCAAATAAGATCCTCACCCTGCAATCCTTGTAACAAACTTTCACAATGAACAGCTCATATCAAATCAATCCCTAACCGTCTTTTTTCAGAACAACAAATATAAAAACATAATTTCACACGGTTAAGCTTCATTGTCCAATTTCTGGAAGGATCACAGAAAAAGTCTCCACAAAAATTCATTTTCATCATTCAGAAAAATTCAAATCTAAAACCATAATTATCAGAGAGAAAAGCTATTAAGCTAACAAACGCATAAACCCTAACAAAAACGTTCATTATTTTCCAAAACACGAACCCTTCAAAAGTTTGATAAAATAAGAAGAGGAAGAGGTTTTTCGCTAGCAATAAGATCGCAAAATGCAAAAAGAAGAAGAGATCAGAAGAATATCATCGGAAAAGACACATATCACAGATCTCCAGACATCGCAGCTTCCATTATTTCTCCTTTTCTTCCGTATCTCATATCATTAATGTTGTACCCTAAAATTTGCCCTCTCATTTTCTCAAGGTTTCTCTCACAAGATGTCCATTGGTTCAAGAAGGCACAAGGATGGATCAGCTCAATACACCTCCTCAAGCACTGATAACTCAAAATTAGGGTTTGATTTTGCACAAGTAAAATTGGACTTAAAGGCCCCATATGACTTTCATGGATCATTTTGGACTCTCAAGATTGCTCATGTCAAGTTTCAAGCTTTGGATCACATTTTTGCTCAGTCAATTGACCAGTTGGCCTAAAATCAAATATATTGGGCAAAAAGTCAACCGTGGTCAATTTACAGTCAAACTTCATGATTTTTTATCCATATAAACATTTTGAACTCATATATGTCAATTGGTCAAGTTTGGATCACAATTCCTCAATAAATTTGATCAGAACACCAAAAGGGCAAAATGGTCAAAATTAGGGTTTTGACTGAGAAGACTCAATTTTTGACTTTTGACTAAATACATGACTTATTGGTTGGAGACATGATATCAGGGATTAAAATTCATCATCTTGACCTAATGTCATGGTTCAAAACACTTCTCAAGATCAATTGATTAATAGTTGAAATTTGGTCAACTGATGAAAAAGTCAATTGTACACTGAAAAGTCAAACTTTGACTTTTTTTTATCAAAATCAAGTTTCAAAAATCACATTTCATCTATACATATCAAAATATGAATATTGTTCATCAAGAAATCAAAAAGTCAAAATCATCTTTGAGAAGTCAAAATTCTAAGACTTAGAAATTTTTCTAAGTGTTAGAAAGTTAACTTTTTTTTCTTCTTTTTTTTTCATGACTTTGTGCCAAATTTTAACCATGATGTAAGATGATTCAAGGAAAACTTCCAACATGAAAGTTGTAGATCTAAATGAGATCTAAAACATTATAGGGAAAGACTTTTTCTAGAAATGCTTGTATTTTAAGTTATAAATTCATGAAGTCGTGGCATTTTTGATTAAACACTTGGAGAAATTTTCAGCAGGTTTGGTCAGGTTTTTATCCCAACTTCTTGACCAGTTTTCATTAAGTTCCAGTTTGATTTAATAGAAGTGAAAAACGTGAAAAATGTAGAGGATGTTTCAAGCTTTCCAAAACATTTAAGAGCATGAATTTATCATACTTGATCTAGGAGATTCAAGGACCTGAAGTTGGGCCTTCATTCTTGATTTATAAGGCAGATTTGTGATGAACAAGGAACTAAAATCTTAGCTATGCTGCATAATCTTCACTTTAAAGGCATTGAACTTGTAAATCACTCCTTAACTGAATGCTTACACGGCTGGTTAAACTATGATCCAAGTGTTTGAGCCTTTGTCCAAGTGATCATTCCATTTTTGGAAGAAAGCAACACATCCATTCTTGAAAAGTTCACTTTAATCACAAAGTCAGTTTCTTGAGCTTCTAACTTGTGGTTCTAATCACACTCAACTTCTACAAGTCAGAACAAACATGTTTAAAGTGATCAACCACTTTAGATAGCTTGGTACAAGCATTGGAAACATGTTCTTCATGCTTGCTTCAAAAACAAGCAAGATAGCCATAACATGTGATTCAAAATCTGAGTTATTTCAAGTCTCAAACCTTTTCTATAAATAGAGAGGCCAATTGCAAGAGAAAGAGGCCAGAAAAAATATAGAGAAAAGGAAGAAGTGTTGTTGTGTAGACAAGCCCTCAAAAATCTCACACATTCAAAAAAGCCATAATTGTCCATAAAGCTTCCACTCTTAAGCTTTAAAATCAAAGTCCTTGAACCTCCCACACTTTGCAAGTTCTGTCCAAACATCTAAGTACCTCCACACACATCATGTAGAGGTTGTTCAAACACAAGAACAACTTCTGTAACATCTCTGTTTTTTTTCAAGCTCAAGAATACTCAAGGCAACAACTCAAGCTCAAAACACAAATTCCAGCTTCAAGGTAAGTATCATTGACTTTAAACCCTTCATTTCAAGCATCATTAGTTGATTCATCTTTGAAGATAAAAATGTAATAACCCTTCCCTTTAAAGCTAAACTATGTTTTTCCTTTCATTCTTGTCATTTATGTGTTGAGAACTAACCCCTGCGTGCAGCAAAACAATATTGAAGTGAAAAAATTATAGTATGAGTCGATACATACTTGTATGAGTCGACACATCTTAGTGGAAAACAGGCTATGATTCGACACAAAGCAGCATGAGTCGACACATACTGCTATAACAGACATAAAACAAAAAGAAAAAAGGGACATGAGTAGACACAAAACGCGTACGTGTCAACACAAACAAGGAATGAACCGACACATGCCATTATGAAGCGACTCATACTGAGTTGATTTGGACTTACAGGAGCAAAGAAAGTTTATGTGTGGATGCAAAAGAGCATGTGTCGACACATAATGTTTAAAAATTCAATTTTCTTCCTTTTTACACTTTTTTTTACATTTCCTTTATATTTTCTTCATTTCTATTCAATATGGTTGTAATATTTAGACTTTTACTTCATCCCCATTTGTAAATTGTACCCCCATCCCCCTAATGATGTAATAGCGTAGGATTTTAATTTCCGCAAATTTATCGTTTTAATATAAATGTTAGTAATTAGGATTTGTATGGCAAGATAAAATCAACCGTTAAAAAACCCTAATCTCAAATACAAAAAATGAATGAAATCAATACACTTGCACACGCGCACCTCTAGTGTAATCCACACTTGTTGCCTTGAGAAAATGGCCATGTTATGCATGTGAGACATCTTAGCAAAAACAAATAAAATACAAGATCATAGTCCCTCGATGATGCTTCGAATGTTGCCTTACAAATGATCTTGGTCCCTTAAGAGAAATGCTAAGGTATCTCACAACATTGCTATTCATGACTATACAATGACCCGCGCCCGTCCCTTTATATCCAAAGATAAGGCTTCTTACCAATCAATGGTAAGATAGCAATATCAAAGGAAGAGAGAAATGAATGAAAGACTTTTGAGTAGGTAGAACATTCTTAGTTTCTTGCTCACAATCCATTTTCAAAGAAAACATCTTTTCAAACACACCAAACACTTTCAAAAAACATGAAATATTTTCAAAAAGAGTGCAACACTTTGTATGCATTCTTATAGAGACGAGAATCATTACATAGTTTACCTAAACGAAGGTGCTTTTCAAAAATACTTTCAAAACCCACCAAAAACACATTTCAAAACAAATAAATTTTCAAGTGATCTAGCAAGTAACTAAGAGCCCATAGATAACTATGGATCAAAAGGGTGCTAACACCTTCCCTTTTCATAACCTACCCCCCGAACTCAAGAAAATATCTTAAAGGCCTTTCCTGTTCTTTTCACCCTTTTCTTATTTGATAAAAGAAAATTCAGTGACGACTCTTGCTATCCGCAACAACCGCGATAAAATGCAAAACCACCAAGTCAGTTCTCCCACTGTATTATAGAACTGGAGACTCTGCTGAGGATTTATAATTAAAAGTGTGGTTACGTTAGAGCTAGATCATATTTAATTACTTTCATTGCTTGATTTCTTTGCTTTACATTTATGGATCCTTGTTTGGGTTTGTATTGATCCTGTACCCGGATTTAGGAACATCATTAGGTAAGTAGAAATAAATCGTGGGAACTATGCAAGGTATACTGACATGGTTAAAGCGATGGCTACGTTAGTGTGACACATTTGTTGGTACCGGTAGCCCTTGCGTCTAGTCAAGGAGAATACAGGGCCGATGTGTGGTGTCATGAAGCACTAACTGGCCTTAGAACCTTTAATTGAACAACTTGGCCATTAGAAAGTAGTGAGATAGCTGGCTTTGGTGCAGTCCAAAGTTTGTTGATACTCGATACTACGCTTATTGAGATTGGACTTTCAGGATATTTCAGTCGCCAATAAAGAGGCTTGCACTGAAACAATGCCCGATGAAGAAAGATCAGTGATATTGAGATTCCCTAGAACCCTGTTACTTTCTAGGACAGGTTGAGCCAACTAAACTTCAAGAGGGTACTTACCAATGAAACCTCATGCAAGCCTAAACCTAAGGACTTGTTTGCTTTGCTTGTGTATATACTTGTACATAACATCATGACATCATACCATGACATTTTGCAATAACCATTTCAAGGACCTAGAGATTTATCTTTGTCTTATTTTGTAGGACATGGCTTACACACGCAGGAATACAATCCAAATTAACCTCATAAGAGTGCCTCTTCAACTCAAAGAGTTAGCGTCAAGGGTTCCTGAGAATTCTCCGTTCACCAAAAGATATAGTCGACTTCTCAATCTGGTTACCTCGAGCCTTAATGAAGACATGATGAAAGTGCTCTTTCAGTTCTTTGACCCTTTACACCATTGCTTTACCTTTCCTGATTACCAACTTGTGCCTACTATGAAATAATTCTCTCAACTCTTGGGAATTCCTATTCTTGATCAACTACCCTTAAACGGTATTTAAAGAGACCCAAGACCTGAGGAGATTGCTCGAGCTCTACATTTGCAACGATCCAACATTGTGGCAAATTGGGAAACAAAAAGTGGTGTCAAAGGGTTTCTAGCCAAGTTTTTGTTAGAGAAGGCTCAAGATTTTTGGGATACTCTGGATTTACAAGCCTTTGAAGAAGTGTTGGCTCTTCTCACCTATGGGATGGTGTTGTTTCCTAATCCTGACCAACTTATAGATATGAACATAGTCAAAAAAATTCTATCTCGTAACCCGGTGCCTACCTTGCTTGGAGATATCATGCATTCTCTTCACACTCGCACCATGAAGAGAAGAGGACTTCTTATATGTTGCACTCCTCTGTTGGCTAGGTGGTTTATTTTTCACCTACCCTGATCTGTTGTGAAGAACGAACAAGGCTTAAGATGGTCTAGTAGGTTGATGTTACTCACACATTCATATATTTATTGGTGTGCCCGATCTTTGGAGGACATTACTATTATTGATCATTGTGGGGAATTCCCTAATGTCCCTCTACTTGGTATTAGGGGAGGTATTACCTACAATCCTTGTTTGGCTTTGCGACAGTTTGGATATGCTAGGAGGGATGGCCCTCATGATGCACTTGCCCAAGGAATTGCATTTGACTATGAGAGCAATGTCCAAGGTTATCGTTAGAGATTCATATGAGGTTGGAGCATGGTTAACAAGGTTGATAGCAAGATGTTGGGGCATAAGAACTCCATTTCTTTGGAGCCTTATCTCAAGTGGGTGCTAACTCGCGCCCCAAACCTCTTGATTCCTTATGAAGCCATCCTACCTATCATCATGGAGCCTATTGCCGAAGGAGATGTTCCATATACTGTCCTTTATCCTGATATGCCTACTTCTCTTGAAGATTTGCAAAGAGCTTGGATTCAGCTAAAGGGAGAGCGAGACACCTTTGAAGCCCAGTTTTATGCAAGCGAGAAGAAGAAATTAGAGCTCACGAGACAACTTCATGAGGAGAGGAGCCTGAATTCCTATATTGCTCCAAAGAGGAAGCATCCATATGAAACTTGAGCCATTTTTATTGTATTTTAGTTAATTTTGTTTCTTTTGTTTCAATGTAAGCCCAAGAGGCATGTTGTAATCAATTTGAACTTATTAATACAATTAATGTTTGTTCCCTTTTGTCTAAACAAATTTAAATCTTCTAAGTTCTTGAAATCATTTGCATATGCATTTTCATGCATCATAACATAAACAGGTTTTCCACAACAGGTTTCCTTATCTTTCTACTGTTTATTTCAGTAAGATGGATATCGAACAAATAGTGAAGGACTTGCAAACGTAGAATTCCCAGTTCCAAGTAACTTTGCTGACCCTGGCCAAGGGACAACAAGAGCTGATGACACAGCTGGTGGCCAAAAAGAAGACTAAGAAGAAGGCTCTCATCAACATGGGGAAAAGGTTTAAAGGACCAGTCCGTCAAGTGCATATAGTTGAAGAGTCATCCGAGGAAGACGAGAACCAGGTGGAAGAGGCAAAGAGCACCCGTGCTGGGGTGCAAATGATCAAGATTCCGAGGGAGAAGATTACTTTGATGAGAAATATCCTCTGGCTGAGGATAAATACAAGCAGTTGGAGGATACACTAAAGGCTGTTGAAATTCAAGACGTGCCTGGCTTGGATTTTGGTGAGTTAGGTTTAGTACCTGGGGTTGTCATTCCCCATAAGTTCAAAATACCGGTCTTCGCCAAGTATGACAGGGTTTCCTGCCTAGAACTTCATCTAAGGTCTTACATGCGCAAGATACAGCTGCACACTACCGACAAAAAGCTCCGGGTCCATTTCTTCCAAGAGAGTCTAGATGGGACTCAACAAGAATGGTTCTATCAATTGGAGGGTTCCCGCACCCACACATGGGAAGATCTAGCCACTCCTTTTTATCATCAATATCAATATAATTCTGATCTAGAACCAACCAGAGTCCAACTTCAAGGCATGACAATGGGTACTGATGAGGGGTTTAAAGAGTACGCACAAAAATGAAGGGATCTTACTGGTAGGGTCCAACCACCACTAACTGACAGAGAACTAGTTGACATGTTCATGGGTACATTAAGTGGCCCATTTTTCAACCTATTGATTGGGAGTTCTTCATCTGGTTTCACCGAGTTGATACTAACTAGTGAAACAGTAGAAAGTGGCATTAAGAGTGGGAAAATTCCCATGACATCTGCTTCCACATCAAACACTGTAAAGAAGACCTTCACTGGAAAGAAGGAAACAAATGTTGTGTATGAGGCAAGGGCCCATACCAAGAAGGATCCCCGATCCTCTGTCAATGCCGTGTTAATCTCCAACCATCCATCTGCCCAAAGACAATCATCCAACAATCAACAATCTGAAGTTTCTCAAAGACAGTTCACGAGAATAAGCATGTCACTATCCCAAGCCTTACAACATATGTTGAAGGACAACTTAGTGACATTGTGAAATACACCATCCAATCCAGACATTTCATCACCTAAGTACAATCCAAATGCCAAGTGCGCATATCATTCCAACAGCCCTGGGCATGAAACTGATCAATGTCGGGCTCTGAAGAATAAGATTCAAGATCTGATAGACAATAAAACAATTGAATTTGACCCACCTGCTACTCCAAATGTGATAACCGCACCAATGCCAAACTGTGATACGGTGGGAGAACTGACTTGGTTGTTTTGCGTTTTATTGCAAATGTTGCGGTTAGCAAGATTTGCCACCAACTTTTCTTTTATCCAATAAGGAAAGGCTGAAAAGAACTGGAAAGACCTTTAGAGATGTTTTCTTGAGTTCGGGGGGTAGATTATGAAAAGGTAAGGTATTAACACCCTTTTCATCCATGGTTATCCATGGGCTCTTAGTTGCTTGCTAGATCACTTGCTTTGTTTGAAAATATGCTTTGTGTTGTGGGTTTGAAAATATTTTGAAAATGTCTTTATAATGGTTCTCGTTTCTATAAGAACGCGTACAAAGTGTTGTTTCAAAAATAGTTTAAAGAGGTGTGTGTGGAATGTATTTTTTGAAAGTGTTCTTGAAAAGATGTTTTTGTAATGGTTCTCGTCTCTATAAGAACGTATACAAAAACCTTTTGTCTTTTGAAAACAAGGTTTTAATGTGAAAATGTTGGTGTAAAATGTTTGGTTGTGAGCAAGCGAGCAACTAGGAGCGAATCTATATACTCAAAAGGTCTTAAATGATCTTTTCCTCCTCCTTTAGATGTTTCTATCTTACCATTGATTTGATAAGAAGCCCCATCGTTGGATGTGAAGGGATGGGCACGAGACGTTTTTGTATAGTCATAGAAGGCAACTTATGGGACATTTTAGCAATGTCGTTTTAGGGACTAAATCGTTTACCGAAGGCAACATCGAGGGTCATTGAGGGACTACAATCTTTTATCGAGGGTCTTTTGCTAAAAAGCCCATGTTCGAGGGACATGACTAATCTCCAATAGGCAACAAGTGAGATTACCCTAAGGATGCGTGTGTGCAAAATGTGTTTGATTGCATGCATCTAGTCTTGATTAGGGTGATCTATTTGTTGATTTCATGTCTTTCCATACACACCCTATTTACTAGAATTATATTTGAAAAGCGATAAATTGCGGAAATATAAAGTCCTACGCTATTACAATATTTAGGGATGGGATGTACAAATTTACAAATGGGGATTGCAAGAAATTAAAGTCCTATTTAACTATTACAACCATATTGAAATGTACAATGCAAGAAAGAAAAAGGACTTGTTTAGAAAATGGTTCTTTTTATCTTAATGAATTAAGAAAAAGAAATAAATTAATTAATAAAAAAAAAATTATGTATTTTTTATATTAATAAAAGGGTATTAAGATTGAAAATGATAAAAAAAAAGGAGATAATGAGAGATAGAATTAGCATGCTGCTGAAAGCAAAACAAAGGGGATCAGAAGTTCTGATGCTGGGCGCGCAGTGGTTCAGCAAGAAACATCAGAGGAAATCAGAAGTTCTGAGTTGATACACTTTGAGGTCCTGCAAGAAACGTTAGAGGGAAAACACAGAAGTTCTGGGTTGCTACGTGCTGAAGTTATGAATGTGAAAGCAGTGAGAAAATCTTAGAAGCTCTGTACGTGTTAAAACGGTGGGAAGAACTCAAAAGTTTTGTATTATGCTAAGACAGTGAGTGAACATCAGAAGTTCAGTGTGTTATAACAGTTAGTGGAAACATTAGAAGTTCAATGTGTTTAATAGTAAGGAGAACTCACAAGTTTTGTATTGTGTTAAAATAGTGAGTGAAAATCAGAGGTTCTATGCCACATTTCAACTCTTTCCTCATATTAATCACCACATCAGCAATTTATAGTTCTTAACAAACAGCAAATCAGAAGGATAAAAGCACAACAGTTTATAGGAGTCCTAATCCTAATTCTGAGCCTAGCCTTATTCAAAAGTTCTGATCCATAGTTTTTTCTACTTATGCAATGATATGGCCAGCATCAATACTATGATATTTACATATTTAAGGATGCTCTAAATGAAAATATGAAAATCCAGAGAGACTTACCTTGAATCTGAAGCGTGTGCTCGGAACTTGAGCTGCTGCCTTCAGATGTTCTGGAGTCAGCAAGAGCAACAGAAGAGAAAATGCCAAGTTCTTTGACTCAAAATGAAGAACAAAGGTTTTGGTTTTCTGTTTGGGAATTCTGGATTTTTATGAAGGTTTCATAGTTTTGTTTTCTCTCTCTTGACAATTCTCTCTCTCCAAAAGCCATCCCCTTGAAAATGTGATGGAGCAACTTATTTATAGGTGAATTTGTTGAGATTTTGGGGGGAAAAACAAATGGGATTTGAACATTTTTTGGCATCCCGTTCCATTGTTTTTTTATCACAGTTTTCGTATGCTAGTTTGACGCAATCACGGGATGCAAGCATGGGATGAATTAGCTATTGGTTATAGGACAACGTTGTAGGAGTGCAACAGGTTGTATAAATGAGGTTTTTGGGATTTGGTGATGTTCTGGCCGAAGCGTTGAACATAGCCTTCATAAGCTAGGGCGTTGCCTTATTCTTGAAGCAAGTATGTTGGTTAGCAGCTTTTAGCCATTCCTAAGCTAGATTTGTAAGGATGAATTAAGGAAAAGTACCCTCAGAGGCAGAAGCAAAGCATGGGCCTAGCATAACCTTGTACAAAAGTTTGTTTTTCAAGGACAGCAATGGTACTTCTTTCTCACACGTGGGGAAATCCTTTGGATAATTTTGTACCCCAAAATTTTCCCTCTCATTTCATCAATTTCTCATCACAAGACTCTTGGAACTCAAGATCAAGCTAGGGTTTGCTCTGCTCAAGACACCTCCTTGCACTGTTGACCAAAATTAGGGTTTGAGTTGGCACGGGGATATTTTGACCTACAATGCCCAAAGTGACTTTCATACTTCACGTTGGACTCACAAGTTTGTCCATACCAAGTTTCAAGCCTTGATTCAAATTTTTGCCCAGTCAATTGGACAGTTGACCTAGAAATCAACTGTATTGGGGAAAAAGTCAACTGTGGCCAATTAACAGTCAAACCTCATGAATTTTGACCCACATCAACATTATGAACTCATATGAACCATTTGATCAAGTTTGGATCACAATTCCACAAGAAATTTGATCAGATCACCAAAAGGGCAAAATGGTCATTTTTAGGGTTTTGACTGCACAAAGGCAATTTTTGACTGTTTGACCTAACCAATGGCAAATAAAACTCACACATAGACTCAAGAACTAAATCACATTGTCTTGACCCATTCAACAAGTTCAAAATATCTCAAATGCATAGGATTGACAGATGAATTTTTCAGTCAACTGATCAAAATTTGATTGTACACTGAAAAGTCAAACTTTGACTTTTTGGTCAAAATCAAGTGCCAAGAGTTATTTTTCATCAAGACATGTCAAATTATGAAACTTGTTCATCAAGAAACCCAAAAATGCAAATTAGGGTTTAAAATGGAAAAATTTCATAACCTAGAAATTTTCTAAGTTATGAAATTTTCTTATTTTTTCCTAATTTTGTCCCATTTTTCACCAAGATGCAAATGGATTCAAACAAAACTTGCAACATGAAAGTTGTATTCCATAACAAAGTCTACAACTTTGATTCACAAAGTTTTCTCAAAAGAATCTTGTATCTCAAGTTATGATTTTTGGAAAAAGGGTACCTAAAACTTTTAACTTAGAGAAATTTTGCCCTAATTTAGGCAGGATTTTGACCCATCTTCTTGGCCATTTTTCACATAGTTCCACTTGGAGTTTCAAGTTGAATTTCAAAGATGTATTATAGTACATGTTCCAAGATTTCCAAATTGTCCAATAACTCCTCAAACACCCTTGTGGTTAGAGAGAATCGAATGCTTGAAGTTGGCAAAAACTCACTTTTGTCCATGACCAATACATGTTCATACAAACTTGCATTTTCAGATCAGCATGCTTGGTACTAGCTTGCAGGACTCAAAACCAGTTTATACTCCATAATTTAATGCATAACCATTGATCTAAGGTATTATATTTTTCATTTGGACATTGCATACAAGATTAATCCCTATTTGGAAAAAGGTAAAATGCCATTTTTGTAAAGTTGCACTTTATGTCAAAACAAAATCCTTTAGGCATGGGGACATATCTCTGAAGCAAGATTCAATCTACCAATTCCAAGAACCAAGGGAAAAGTGTGCAGCACAATATAGGGCTTGTACATGCTTGCATTGAGAACATACACACTCTTGCTTGAAAAAGAAGAAACTTGCAAAATATAAGCCATCTCTCACATCTGTAAAAACCAACTTACACAAACATTGTAAACAAGTTTCATACCTCCCAACAAGCCAGAAACATGACCCATTTGCCTCTCAAAGCCCCTTGTACACAAAATCCCTATTTTTCTGCAAAACAGGGCAACCCCTGCAGAACCATCTCCATCTCCATATTCCATCATGCGTTTTTCCCAAAGATACTTCAAACACCTTCCAACCAACCTACCTGAGCTATCCAGATCATCCACAAGTTACTGTAACACCATTAACACACATTGCCATTTTTGTTTCAAAGCTTTGCAGGTTGAGTTCTGTGGCACGATTCAAGCTGTTTCAAAATAAACCAAGCATTGGAAAAGCTTCCTTGGACCTCAGGCAAGCTCAAAAGAAGCTCAAGCACCCTTGAAAGTTGTTGCATTGTCCAGCTCGAAGTCAACTGAAACAGGTATTTCATGGACTTCTATCTCTCTATTTAGGAATAGTTAGGCTTAGGTTTGTGAATGAAATATGTTGTACTCATAGCCCTGAAGCCATACATATGCTTAGTTTTCATTTATATTAATCGTGCTAGGAGAATTTTGTTCATGAACTTTCTGAAAAAACTAGGTTAAGAATTAGGGCCAGAGAAATTCTCTATGGTCTTTGAGAGTTAACTTTAGTTTTTTATATGGTTGAATTCGTTGTTTGATGCTCTACAAGTTTCATGTTATGAGTTTTGTCAAAACATCAAAGAATCAAGAGATAGCCATTGATGTATAGAATGCGCGTTTTGTGAACAAGAGGAAGAAGATGAAGTTTGACTGTGCTGGGCCTGGTTGTTTTTACTCTTTACACATGCATTTTTAGTTTACACCCCCTGGCCCATTTATTTGTACATTGGTCATTTTTGCATTTTTATTTCATTTTTGATTTTGATATTTTATTTTCTAACATAAAAGTACTTAAAAAATTTATTTTCATAAATTTTTGTATTTATTTGGAATTTATTTTAATTATCACTAGTATAAAAATGTTTATTTGCTTTATATTATTTTTATCAAAACCTAAAAATAATGAAAAACTATGCTTATATTTATTTATTATTTTTATACACACTTGAAAATATTTTCTTGAAATATACACATTTTTGTAAATAATTAATTTGATATTTATTTAATTATATTTATTTAAATATTATATTATGCCTTGTACATTCAATTTGGTTGTAATAACTTAGAATTTAATTTCTTATCAAATACCCCTAATTCAAATTTGTACCCCCCTCCCTATATCATGTTGTAATAGTGTAGCATTTAAATTCTCGCACATTTAAAAGCTTCTAATTATGCCATGGTTAGACCTAGGGATTGTATGCAAATAAAATCAACAACTAGCTTGACCTAATCCAAGATAAACATGCATAAAAAACAAACACAATGCACACTTGCACCCCTAGGGTTTCAATCCACGTGTTGGCTTCAAAAATGGGCCATGGTTGCATGTCAAGTACTTTGGCAAAACAAAAACAAAAAAGAAAGATCATAGTCCCTCGATGACGCTATCTGAGTTGCCTAAACAAAATGATCAAGTCCCTCAAGAAAATTTCCAAAAATACTTGACACAATTGCTATCATGGTCTATACGATGACCCGCACCTGTCCCGTTTAACATCCTAACACAAGGTCGTTCACCAAATACAATGGTGAAACAACACTGTTAAAAGGGTTAAAAAACATAAGAAAGATCTTTGAGTAAAATAGGGTAGAAAACTCTTAGTTACTTGATCAAAGCTTGCAAAAACATCCTTGCTATCTTCAAAACACACTTCACCATACAATTTCAAAACCCTATTTTCAAACATTGGAAACTTTTCAAAAGACAAAAACACCTTTGTATACATTCAAACAAGAATCATTACAAAGGTTGCCACAACGATGGCCTCTTTTAAAAACATCTTTCAAAACCACACATAAAGCACCATTTCAAACAATTGAAAATGCAAAGCAAGTGATCTAAGCAAGTAACTAAGAGCCCATGGATAACCATGGATAGAAAGGGTGCTAATACCTTCCCTTTCTATAATCTACTCCCCGAACCCAAGAAAACATCTCAAAGGTATTTCCTGTGCTTTTTGACCTTTCCTTAGGATAAAATAAAAAGTCGGTGGCGACTCTTGCTAAACTGAAACATTTGCGAACACAAACGCAAAATCCCAAGTCAGTTCTCCCACCGTATCACAAAACTGGCGACTCTGCTGGGGAAAACTTTAAAAGTGGAGTAACCTTAGGGCTTAGATCACCCTTTGCATGATTATTGTTTGCTTTGATTGCTTTACATTTTAGTTCTCTTGTTTGAGCTTGAAATCCTCTACCCGGATTTGGGAAACATTCATAGGTAAATAGCAATACGTTATGGAAACTGTGCGGGGTATACCGACATGGTTGAAGCAATAACTATATTAGTGCGACATATTTGTGAGTACCGGTAGCCTTTGAGTCAATCAAAGAGAATACGGGGCCGCTGAGTGATGTCATAAAAGCACTAATGAACTCTTAGAACCTTACTTGACCATCTTGGCCTTTTATTAGGGGTAGTGAGATGACCGGCTTTGGTGCAGTCCGAAGTTGGTAGATACTCAATACTACACTCATTGAGGGTTGTTTTCTTGGAATATTTTGGTCGCTAGTTAAGTGGCTAAACCAAAACAGTGAACATAGAAAATAATCCAGTGATATTGAGCTCCTTAGAACCCGGTTACTATTTATAGGACAGGTTTGAGCCAACTAAACTCAAGAGGGTACTTACCTGTGAAACCTCACGCAATCCTGAAACTAGGGTTTTGTGTGACTTGCTTGTACATGTGTTTGTGCATACATCATGAACATCATAAAACATCATATGCATCCACTAACCATTTCAAGGGTTTGGATCTTCATCTTTGTTCTTGTTTTGTAGGTCATGGAATCACTTCGCACGAAAACAATTCAAGTCAACCTTGTGAGAATCCCTCCTCAACTCAAGGAGCTCACCTCTAGGATTCCAGAGAATTCTCTCTTCAGTGAAAGACATGGTTGACTCCTCAACTTGGTCAACACCAACATTGAAGAAGATATGGTGAAAGTTCTCTTCCAGTTCTTTGACCCCCTACACCACTGTTTCACATTCCCAGATTATCAATTGGTGCCTACTTTGGAGGAATTCTCTCAACTCCTGAGAATTCCTATTCTTAATCAACTACCCTACAACGGTACAGAAAAAGAACCAAAGCCTGAAGATGTTGCTCAAGCATTACACTTGCAACCATCTGACATCAAGGGGCATTGGGAAACCAGAAGTGGTGTCAAGGGCTTCTTGGAAAAGTTTCTGTTCGAGAAGGCACAAGACTGCTGGAATTCTCTTGATCTACAAGCCTTTGAAGAGATTGTGGCTCTCCTCATCTATGGGTTGGTCTTGTTCCCAAACCCTGATCAACTTATAGATGTGAATGCTGTCAAGATTTTCATATCCAGGAATCCTATACCTACATTGCTTGGGGACATCCTACACTCATTTTACACACGAACAATGAGGAAAAGAGGTGTTCTCATGTGTTGTACTCCTCTCCTAGCAAGGTGGCTTATTTCTCACCTTCCACAATCAGTTTTGAAGAATGAGCAGGGCTTAAGGTGGTCACAACGATTGATGACCCTCACACATTCTGATGTATATTGGTGTTCTCGGTCCAGAGAAAATGTCATCATCATTGATCATTGTGGGGAATTCCCTAATGTCCCACTACTTGGAATTAGGGGAGGCATCACCTACAACCCCTGTCTAGCTTTGAGACAATTTGGATATGCTCGGAGGGATGGCCCTCATGACATGTTAATTCCGGACTTAGTTTTTGACTTCAACAATGATGCGCAAGGACTTCGACAAAGGTTCATCAGAGCTTGGAGGATACCTAACAAGGTGGATAGTAAGACACTGGGGCACAAGAATTCCATCCCCCTTGAGCCTTATCTCAAGTGGATACGAACCCGCTCCCAGAATCTTATGATTCCATACCCTCACATTCTCCCCTTGATCAAAGAGCCTGTTATGGAAGGAAAGGTTCCATACACCATCCTACATCCTGACATGCCAACATCATGGGAAGAAATGCAAAAGAGTTGGATCCAACTCAAGGAAGAATGGGATACTTTTGAAGCCAACTTCTATGCCAGTGAGAAGAAGGTTTTGGAGCTTACCCGTCGACTTTACGAGGAGGAAACTCTCAACAATTACATTGCACCAAAGAGGATGCGCAATGTCTTTTTACATTAAGAATTTTGTAATATTTCGCCCATGGGGCACTTATGTACTAACAAATTTCTTCTTAATATGACGTGCATTCTTTTTGTTTGCAACAAATTTGAATTTTTGAACCCTTAAATGCATTACATGAATAACATACCATTCATCATATGCATAAACAGGTCTTCACGCCAGGTTTCCTTATCTTTCTGCTGTTTTTTTCAGCAAGATGGATTTGGAGCAAACAGTAAAGGATCTGCAAGCACAAAATTCACAGTTCCAGCAACTCCTCATGACCTTGGCAAAGGGTCAAGAGGACCTCAAAGTTTTGTTGGAGAAGAATAAAGATAAAAAGAAAAAGAGACCTGGGGTGGCCACTTTTGGAAGAAGGCTTGAGAGAAATGCTAGGAAGGTTCTTGAGTTCTCCTCAACGTCTGTTGAAGGGGTTGGTAAAGGGAAAGGGACTGTTGTGCCTTCTGAATCCGAAGTTGAAGAGGAGGAAGAGGAAGAAGACGAAGACTACTCCGAACAACAGTATCCACCAGCAGATGATAAATATAAGAACCTTGAAGATAGACTGGCAGCTATGGAGTTGCAGAGGGTGCCCAGATTGGATTTTGAAGAACTAGGGCTGGTAGCTGGGATTGTTATCCCTCCCAAGTTCAAGGTGCCAACATTTGCCAAGTATGACGGTCTGTCATGCCCAAAGATGCACTTGAGATCGTATGTCAGAAAAATCCAACCCCACTCATCCGATAAAGACCTCTGGGTACACTTTTTCCAAGACAGCTTGTCTGGCACGCAGTTAGACTGGTTTTATCAACTCGAGAGATCATAGGTTCACAATTGGGAGGACTTGGCAGCTGCTTTTTATCGTCAATATCAATACAATGTTGATTTGGCGCCCACTCGTACTCAGTTACAAAGTATGGGGATGGCTTCCAATGAAGGGTTTAAAGAGTACGCCCAGAAGTGGCGTGATCTGGCGGGAAGGGTGCAGCCACCTCTGTCAGACAGGGAGTTAGTTGACATGTTTCTGGGGACCCTGTCTGGCCCCTTCTTCAATCATCTGATCGGAAGTTCTTCCGTGGGATTTACTGAATTGATTTTGACCGGCGAAAGGGTTAAGGTTGGTATTAAGAGTGGAAATATTCAAAAGGATGCTTCTGCATCCATGGCTGTTAAGAAACCCTTCCCAGCCAAGAAGGAAGCATCTGCTGTGTATTCTCAGAAGGGACAGGGAATAACTGAGCGCCGGTCGACTGTAGGGGCTGTGATGATTCAAAACTCGTCAAATGATCAACCTCGTAACAATCAATCAAGACCTAATCAACAACGGGTGGAAAGGCAACAACGCATTTCACCCGCATCAACATGACACCCGCTCAGGTACTTCCTCATTTGTTGAAGCTGAATCTGACCAGTTTGAAGGAAGCGCCAAAGAACCCTAACACCTCCTCTCCATACTACCACTCTAATGCCAAGTGTGCTTACCATTCCAACAGTGTTGGGCACGATACCAATAATTGTTGGGCGCTTAAGAACAAAATCCAGGATCTGATTGATGCTAAGGAAGTAGAATTTGATGATCCTGAGAAGCCCAATGTTATATCTACTCCGATGCCCAAGCACGGCCATAATATTCATGCTGTTATGGAGGACACTCATGTTACTGATGTTGTTGATTTATTGACGCCGTTACGTGTGATTAAAGAAAATTTGTTGAGAGACGGGATCTTTCCTGGTTGTGGTAAAGACTGTTATTTTTGTTTGAACATACAAGGTGATTGCCCAATGTTGAAGTCAGGTGTCCAACGCCTGATGGATACTGTGATCGGTGGAAATAGAACTGACTGTTTAAAGCTGGTTTCGCGAAATGTCGCGGTAAGAAAGAGTCACCACCGTCTTTTATTTTCTCCAACATGGAAAGGACAAAAGCACATCAAAATTCCTTATGAGATTGTCTCTCGGTTCGGGAGGTAGATTTATAGAAAGGGAAGGTGTTAGCACCCTTTCTATCCATGGTTATCCATGGGCTCTTAGGTACTTGCTCTTATGTTTTCAAAATGTTTGCTTTTCAAAATGTGAGTGGGTTTGAAAAAGTTTCATTGAAAGATTTCTAATTGAATCTTGTATCCGTCCTCAAGAGTGTTTGAAAAATTTGTTTTGAAAGCTTTTGAAAGTGTCAGTGTGAAAAGATTTTTGTTTTGTTTTTTAGAGAGCAAGTACCCATGAGTCATCTACCTACCCTAAGGAATTAGGCTGTGTAAAAGTCCTTAAGGTAGTTCCATCCCACCATTGAGAGGTAGGTAGCACCACCGTTGGAGGTGTTCGGGTCAATTCGATTTTAGGGACAGTGTGGTCACCGAAGCAATAGTAGGACACCTTAGAAGTAACCCTAATGTCCTAGATCCTTTTTAATCCGAGGCAACCGTTTCGAGGAAACTGGATCTTGGACATAAGAGCGACCGCTAAAACGTCCTATACTTGACGACCACGTTTCGAGGCAACGAGTGAAGCGTACCCTAGAAGTGGTGAGTGTGTTTGTGTGTTATTTTCATGTTATATTTATCTTTGATCAGGCGATTGTGAGCTACGAGTTGTTTTTAATTACCATACATTCTTTCATGCAATTTAGAATTTAGGAGTGCGGGAAATTAAATACAGAAAGGTAAAAGCTACGCTATTACAAGGCGCAGGTCTATACATCGCCAAAATACAAAGACCCGTTTTTGATAAAAGTGCGGAAAGTAAAGAAAGAAATAAACCTAATTACTATTACATCCTTGAACAGTTACATAATAATCAAAAGAAATAAAAATAGTGCGCGAATAAATTAAACCGGGAACGTCCGAGGGTTTTGGACCCTTTGCTTGAAATTAAATTAAATTAAAACCTAATTAATTATTTAATTAAAGAAAAGAAAGTGTTTTTTATGTTTTTTGTATTTATGAAAATAAAGAAGAGAATTTAAAAGTTAGTAAACAACCCTAATTCTAAATTATTTTAATTACTAAAGAAAATGTCAAAGTTGACCTAATTTACTAATTAATTAATTTACATATTTATGTACAAAAATAATAGTAAGTAATAATGATAATAACAATTAATAATAATAATAATAATCAATTAAGAAAAAGATAAAAGTGTCAAAACCTAATTCTATGTAAATTTTATTTATTGAGAAAAGTATTAGAATTTAAACCTAAATTAAACTAAAGTTAATTGTTAACATTTATTTACAAAAAATAGGTTAATGATGCAATTAATAAATAATTAAAAATATTTACAATTTTTGATTTTTTCTGATTTTTATTAGGAAAAATTATTTGTGGTGAATTAATTATGATTAAAACAATTAAAAGTATTAAAAAGAAAAGAAAATAAAAATTAAAAATGCAAAGCAAACCAATGGGGTGTCTGGCCCAAAGGGGAGGTTTTTGTGAAGCAATTCAGGCCCATTAAGACAAAGCCTGGTTGAATTTCCTGACTGTGTGCATGCTGTTGACTGGAGTGCATCATGGACTTCATTCTGTGGCCATTGGATTGTTGATCAAGGCCATCTGGCAAGCTAACGCGCGAGGGTGTAGGAAGGAGTTCTGGGCATATGTTGCATGTGAACACTTTGTGAAAAATAAAAAGAATTATATGGGGGACCTGGGAATCGAACCCAGGTCCCAGTACCTCTTACCATTATGCCTTTGCCAACTGAGCTATCCAACACGTTTGTTATATGAATGGACAACAATTATTATATAAGAAAAACAAGCATTATGACAACCAAACGAAATAACGCGCGCTGGATTTGAATTCTCCAACCAGGCCTTGACACCTATTGTCTTCCTCCTTTGCCCTGTAAACAGAAAACAAGATAGCGGGGGTTTTAAACCCCCACAAAATAAAAGTGCAAAAAATAGCGATTAGCATCATGCGCCATATAAATTGAGCGCGAGTATCTCATTCGATTCGTCTTGTTGCAACGAATTTGTCCATATATGGCTTGAGGTCTAATTTTACAGCATATAAGAAACCCCAATATGAAAGCTCTTAAACCCTAATATTCTTCAATGGTGGATTTCGATTTAGGAAGTTTCAGCACAATTCAACTATACCAAAAGGTTCCTATATATTCAAACATTGAAAAACAAACAATCAAACATGTTAAATGCTCATGAAATGCAAATTTCGATTATGAAAAATAGGGATGAATCGTGGATCTGTTATGGGAAATTTCTTGGGTGTTAACGTGTGATTTGGATCCCTACGCGTTCCTGGAAGTGTCAGCAATCTATTAGAAACCAGAACAAGCTTTGAATCACGCTGCAATATTGATCTCAGTTTTCCAAGGTTTCTTGAATTTTTGCAAATTGGCTATGTGTTTTTGTGGCAGCTTTCACGTGTCTAGCTTTAGGGTTTCACTCAACATATGTATGTGAATGAATTTAGGTTAGAATAAGGCCCGTGAATCCATTGCATTATGACTTGAATATGTGATTGCCAATCATATCTTTTTCAATCTTTTCTTTCATGAAACTTTGCCAATCATGGATATTTTTCCTTGTTGATTGAGAAACGAGTTGCCAGCTTGCCCTAGTCATATTTGCTGCACATAAAGATCTAAAAAAGCATATATTTGAATTTTCCTATAATTAAAACCAATTAAATGAATTAATATAAATATAAATTCAATTAATTAATTAAAAATAAGAAAATAAATTATTTTGAGCTTAATGGGTCGTGCATAGGCTTTGGGTAATGATTCAAGAAAGAATTTGAGGCCCATTAGCAAAATTGAAGCTTTTTAGGCAAAGTTGACTTTTGAAAGTTCCCAAAAATTTCCCAACTTCTCCAATGCATATCTTGCTCAATTTTGAAGCTATGAACATGTTCTTGGACTTTTTAGAAAGGTCTTGAAGTCCTCTAACCAATGTATTTGGACCCATGTCATTTTGATTTACCAATCTCAAGTTATGGTCTTTGACTTAAAGTGCCTTTTTGTTGACTTCTGAAAATGACCTATAATGTTGAAATTGATAACTTTTTGTGAGAGCATTTCTTGGACTTGGAGTGTGAAGATGAGTTGTAGGAAATGTCATCCCCTTCAAAATGAGAATTGGATGGGATTTTTCTGATAAACCATGAAGAAGTTATGCCTTGGTCAATTTGTAGTTGACTTTTCAACTGTCCAAAAATAGAAACTTTTGCATCTTGAGACTTTTTGAGCCATGCTTGTGGAATCATGATAAATTCTTGATCAAATGATGATTGTGGCTTCAAAATAAGATGTTGACCAAAATTTTTGACTTTTGACAATCAAATGACCATTTTACCCCTGCAGTTGACTGTGAAGCATTTAGGGTTTTTGACTGTGCAACTTGATACTATGAGTCTTGAAACTTGACATATGGATGCTTGCCAATGTATATGGGTATATGGGACTTGATTGGACCCTTGGAAACCTCAATTTCTTTGCAAGAACCAAAACCCTAATTTTGACTGTATTAGGAGGCAATTGGATTGTGCAACCCTGGAGAGATTTTGAACCATCTGGAGATTGATCTTGCCAAATCTTGAAGAATATGGGAGGGCAAATTTTGGGGTACAACAGATACCCAAGAGATACTTTTCCAGAAAACCCCTGTTGATACCTTCAATCTTGTTACTCCTGATACTTTTGCTACTACAACCAATAATATTGCAATCATAACCATTTCCGACAATCCTCCCAAGGCTTGCAAAAGGCCTGTCAAGATTACACCCAACTCTGAATGTGTACCATTAAAGATCACCATGCCGGTACGTATCCCGTACCAATCCAGCAAAACGATACCATGGAACTATGGGGGGGAAATCTTCTACCATGGTATCAAACAAATCGAGACAGTCCAAGAGATTTCTGAAGAAGAAAACCCTGATGTAGGGAACATCACAGGTACAAGCAAGATAACCCGCAGTGGCCGTATCTTTTCTCCGGAGATTGCTCCCCCTCGAGCAGTTTTCGGACCCTTGAAAGCTTTTGCACCTGTTGGACCATCTGTGCAAGGCTCAGTGATTGAATAACTGGATACTTCTGTAGTAAGACCATCTGCTGAAACTATCGACAAGGGTAAGGGGATACTGGAAGTGCCTGTCAGGACGAAGGCTCATGTTGTGGTTATCCCCGAAACCACTCAGAAAGAAATGGATGAAATCTTGAAAATAATCAGAAAAAGTGACTACGACGTTGTGGAACAGTTAGGGCAGACCCCTTCTAAAATTTCAATGTTGGATCTTCTGCTCTGTTATGAGGCCCATGCTAAGGCCCTAATCAAATTCTTGAAGGCGACACATGTTCCCCAAGAGACTTCGGCTGACCAGTTTCAGGAATGTGTGGCCAGTCTTACTGCTGATAATGGCCTTGGCTTTTCCGATGCTGACTTAACTCCCAAAGGAAGGAAACACAACGATGCGTTACATGTTTCAGTTGAATGCCGGGGAACCACTCTCGCCCATGTCTTAGTTGATATTGGTTCTTCCTTGAACGTGCTGCCAAAGAAAGCCTTAGACCGTTTGGACTGCGAAGGACTGACTCTCAAGCCTAGTAACATCATTGTTAGGGCTTTTGATGGTTCCAAGAGAATGGTTCATGGATAGGTTGATATTCCTATCAAAGTAGGCACAGAAGTTTTCAACTCCATCTTCTACGTGATGGACATCCGACAGTCATATTCATGTTTGCTAGGGAGACCGTGGATCCATTATGCCGGGGCAGTTACCTCCACTTTGCACCAAATGCTGAAATATCCTGTTAAGGGTAAAATTATAACGGTGCACGGCGAGGAAGAGTACATGATAAGTCATCTCAATTCCTTCCTCTATGTGGAGCTGGATGGCGAGTTCATCGAAACGCCTTTCCAGCATTTTGAGGAAGTTTCTCCCGAGGTAGCAGTTGCGAAGACAATGGTTGAGGTGCCTATCATTCCCAAGCATGTATCTAGGATGGCATCTCTCAAGGATGTAGAGGCGGTGATCAAAGAAGGGAAGAGTACAGCATGGGGGTAATTGCCTGATTTTCCCCATCAGACAGACAAGTTTGGGTTAGGGTTTACAGCTGCAGGACAGAAGGCTATGCGTCGTTCCAAGACTAGAGGGCCACCTATAAGGATCACTCATCACGGAATTAATGCTGTTGAGGATCAAGATGAAGAGAACGACTTCGAAGATTGGATCTTTCCGACCGTCGAAGGGGGCTTGAGCAACTGGGAAGAAAAGGATTTTGTTCCCATCACCTTTATCAATCAGTAATTTTATCTTTGAACAATTTCCCATTTTTATGGTCTGTAATAACTAAAACAATTCGCACACTATTTTCACCTCATGTCTTGCCCGGGGCATGTAGGTCCATTTGTAAGGGTTTGATTTCTTTCATAATCATATGCCATGTTTTAATGAATCATTGGACATTTTTCATCTATAAACTGTTGTGTTCATTTTCTTTCCTTTTGCATTTTTGCTTGTTTAAGGATGGTTATCCCTTACACACACCCACACTCACAAATGCAGGTACCCATCCACTCTGGATTCCATGGGTGACTATTCTGCTTTAGCCTTCGATAACTCTGAAGATTTGGTCAATCATGCTGAGTATGAAGTTGACGAAGATTGTGAAGTGCCTGGAGAGTTATCCAGACTTCTACAACAAGAAGAGAGGGCCATTCTACCTCATGAAGAGTTGCTAGAAACTATCAACTTGGGGACAGAGGAAGACAGGAAGGAAGTAAAAGTGGGTGTTGTAATCTCAAGCCTCAACTCAACTTTAGTTTTGATGAAAGACAAACAAGCTAGTTTGATGAAAGACAAACAAGCTCTATGGCAAGAAGGAAAAGAAGTGGAAATTAGCTTAAAGCATCATTCACTCAAAGCTTCAAGGATCATGGCAAGCAATCAAGTATATCAATTCTCATTTGAACTACATTGATTAGAAATGCTCAAAAATGATATACACACTTGCCACAACACTTCACTTAAATTTCAAAACAAATTCTAAGTTTTTCTCTGCTGTAAATCGATTAACATCTTGTGTAAATCGATTTACACATGCTTTTTCAAAAACTGATTGTCTCTGCCAGCAATCGATTTACATGAAGTGTAAATCGATTGATCACAGAACAATGTGTATTTTTAACTCTTGTAAATCGATTTACACAACATGCTAATCGATTTACACTTCAATTTTTTTGAAAACATGAACGTTACAAACCCGTGCAATTGATTTACATCTTATGTTAATCGATTTACACATTGTAAATTTTGAAAAATCTGAACTGGTTTCAAGATATCCTTCACACCTTTTCTCCAATAGATGCATGGCCATACATTGCATCCTCTCAAGTTTTTCAAACAGAAAAGTGTCCATTTGGAAAGGTATCTTGATTACTTTAAATACAAAATCTTTCAAATCATAAACAACTCTTCTCTTATGCAATAATTCTGAACTTTGTAAAATATTCAAACTTCATATTTCTTAACTTTTAAGAACAAAGATTTTCTGCACTTTCACACAAATAAGAACAGAAATCTTTGAGCATTATCTAACCATTGTGTTACAGTTTGAATTGCTTACAAGAGAAGAAAGAAGAAACTTCAAAGAAGCCACTCTATGTGATCAACATCTTTCAAGAAATCATACTTCATAAAATTATACAAAGTGTAACTTATTTCCAGGATTTTTGGAATTAAGTATTAGATTACTTTTGTTCCTTGTTGTCCATTGTTGGAAACAAGAGGTATCTTTTGAGAGGATTATTCTCAAGAGACTTATTGGAAATCCAAGAGGGTGTTCTTGGTATTTGTTAGGTTCTTTAGTTGATAAGACTAGGAAGAGTCTTGTAAAAGTTCTAACAAAATAGTGAAATCTCTTGCGTGTTTGCAAGGGGACTGGACGTACTTTCGGGATGTGGAAGGAACCAGGATAAATCTCCGTGTCTCTTTACTTTCTGCACTTTACAGTTTTCAAAGCACTAAATCAAAACCAGAAAGTATAAAATAAGTCAAAAATCGACCACCACCTAATTCACCCCCCCTCTTAGGCTCATTCTTAAACTTACAATTGGTATCAGAGTAGGTTATAGGTAACCTGCTCCTAGAGATCCATAATGGCTTCCGCAAATCATCAACCCGTTTTCAGAGATGGTGGTAGTAACAACAAGCCTCCTCTATTATGTGGTGATTATTTTGACTTCTGGAAAATACGCATGAAGGCGAATTTAGAAGCACAAGGAGAGGAAGTATGGGATGCTGTTGAAAATAGTCCATTTATCCCGGTAACGGTAATCAATGGCGTTGGCTCTTCAAAGCCTAAAACTGCATGGGACGACGATGATAAAAAGAAAGTTCTCTATAACAAAAAGGACATAAACCTTCTTCAAGGTGCACTCAGTATGGACGAATTGTTTCGTGTCTCGACATGCAGAACAGCAAAGGAAATTTGGGATACCTTGGTTCAAACTCATGAAGGAACGGCTGAAGTAAAAAGACCAAGGCTAAATACCTTAAGTCAAGAATATGAACTATTTTGAATGCAGCCTGGAGAATCCATTCTTGACTTACAAAAGAGATTTGTGCATTTGACAAATCACTTAAGTGCTCTTGGTAAAACCTTGACAAATGATGAACTCAACTTGAAAGTCCTTAGATCATTGACTAGGGAATGGCAACCAAAGGTAACGGCAATCTCGGAAAAGAAGAGTCTCTCTGCAATGACTTCCGCTACATTATTTGGCAAACTTCAAGAATACGAAACGGAACTCGGTAGACTTGAAAAACATGAGAATCTAGAAAAGAAGTCCAAAAACATTGCTTTAAAAATTGATTCAAAGGAAGTTGTAAAAGAAGACAATCCGGAAGAAGATGAAAATTTCATGCTTCTTGTTAAAAGACTTGGGAAATTTTTTGGCAGAAATGACAAGGGCGGATCTCATGCACATAAGAGAAAGCACTTCAAGAAAAGAGAAGCCTCCACATCAACACAAGATGTTTCATGCTATGAATGTGGAAAGTAAGGACATATCAAGCCAAACTGTGCAAATCTCCCAAAGAAAAACGGATTCAAAGGAAAGGACTCAAAACAAAAGAAAGCCTACATAGAATGGGAAGATAATGATATGAGCAGTACATCGGAATCAGAAAGCGACGAATGTGAAAATTTAGCCTTAATGGCATCGCATCACTCCGACGACGAAGAAGAGGTTAGTAATGAATTTAATCTTTTTGATGATGATATTCAAGGTGAAATTGATGAACTCTTGAAAGAATGCAAAAGTTTATACAAAAAGGTGTAAAACCAAGAAAAAGAACTTCTAATTTTTCTATAAAAAATTGACACCATGACTAAAGATTTTGATCTTCAAAAACAGAATTTTATAAAAGAAAAGGAAAACTTTGCATGCTCCAAGTGTGAATCAAATGTCTTTCAAATTGTTCAATTGAAAAGAGTCATTGAACGATATGAAAAAGGACAAATAGGATTGGAAGGATTACTAAGCCAACAACATTATCCAAATGATAAAAGAGGTCTTGGTTATGTGAATACTAAGAAACCAAGTAACAATCCCACTGTTTTTGTAAAGGCTAGTAATAGTTCCAATCCCAAGAAAGTAGAAAAGAAGCAAGTTGTTCATAATCATCAAAAGAAAAAGGCTAATGTATCTAAAAGAAAACAAATTCCTAGATACAAGAGCAAATTTGTTCCAAACTGTTTTTACTGTGGTATTATTGGACACACACCCAATGCATGCTATATTAGAAATTTCAGTATGGCTAGTGGACATTATGCATGGGTGAAAAAGGGAACTAACTATGAAGGACCCAAGGAAACATGGGTACCTAACAAGAAATTATTTGTTTTTTTAGGTATGCTTGAAATCCACATCAAATCGTTGGAATCTTGACAGTGGATGTTCAAAGCATATGACAGGAGATGTACACCAATTTTCATATCTAGTACATAAAGCCAAAGGGTATGTCACCTATGGAGACAACACCAAAGGAACGATTCTTGGCGTTGGTATAGTTGTCACACCTCCATTCATTCAAATTGAGGATGTTCTCTATGTTGAAGGATTAAAACACAACCTTCTTAGCATAAGTCAACTTTGCGATAGAGGGTTCAAGATCAAATTCAACAAAGAAGAATGCCTTATTATGGATGAGGCAACCAATGAGGTAAAACTCAAAGGTATAAGATCTAACAATATTTTTATGATTACTCTAGATGATTTGTCTATGAAGGTACAATGTCTTATGGTAAACAACAATGACGCTTGGTTATGGCACAAGAGGATTGCTCACATACACATGGAGCACTTGAACAAATTGGTTAAGCATGACTTAGTTATTGGTCTACCAAAGATGAAGTTCATCAAAGACAAATTATGTAGTGCATGCCAAAAGGGAAAACAAACCAAATCAACTTTTAAACCAAAGAATGTGGTTTCAACAACAAGACCACTTCAATTGTTGCACATGGATCTTTTTGGTCCATCTAGAACAAGAAGCTTCGGAGGTAACATTTATGCTTTAGTTATTGTAGATGACTTTTCCCGTTTCACTTGGACTTTGTTTTTAGTGCACAAAATGAAGCATTCAAGGCATTCAAGAGATATGCAAAACAAGTTCAAAATGAGAAGTCATTAAAGATAACATCAATCCGAAGTGATCATGGTGGAGAGTTCCAAAACAGTCTATTTGAAGAATTTTGTGAAGAAAATGGGATCTTCCACAATTTTTCAGCACCAAGAACTCCACAACAAAATGGAGTAGTTGAAAGGAAAAATAGGTCTTTGGTGGAGCTTTCAAGAACCATGCTAAGTGACTCAAGTTTGCTTAAATATTTTTGGGAGGATGCGGTAAGCACGGCATGTTACGTAAGCAATCGCGTGATCATAAGACCTATACTAAAGAAAACTCCATATGATATTTACAAAGGAAGAAAACCAAATATCTCTCACTTTCATATTTTCGGGTGCAAATGTTTTGTCCTTAACAACGACAAAGACAATCTCGGTAAGTTCGATGAAAAATCGGATGAAGGTATTTTTCTTGGTTACTCCCTTTCTAGCAAAGACTTTAGAATTTACAATAAAAGAACTTTAACTATAGAAGAATCAATGCATGTTTCTTTTGATGAATCTAACACCTCCAAGGAGGAAGTTGTTATTTGTGATGATGATGATTCTATAAATCTATCTCATGAGAATTCTTGCGGAGATGGCAAAATTGTCAATCCGGAACAAACACATGAACTTTCGCATCAAAATGAAAATGATAATGATCTTCCTCAAGAATGGAGAACTCATCGTGATCATCCAATTGACAACATAATTGGAGATATTAGCAAAGGGGTATCTACACGGCTAAATCTTAAGGATGCATGCATGAATATGGCGTTTGTATCTCAAGTTGAACCTACTAAAGTGGCTCAAGCACTAGAAGATGATCAATGGATCCTTGCCATGCAAGAGGAGTTAAACCAATTCGAGCGGAACAAAGTTTGGGAACTTGTTCCTAATCCAGGAAATAAACGTATCATTGGAACCAAATGGGTTTTCAAAAACAAGATGGATGAAAATGGTATAATCACTCGAAACAAGGCAAGACTAGTTGCTCAAGGATACAACCAAGAGGAAGGAATTGATTTTGAAGAAACTTTTGCTCCGGTAGCACGTTTGGAAGCAATAAGATTATTACTTGCATATGCATGCTCATTGGACTTTGAACTTTTTCAAATGGATGTAAAAAGCGCATTTCTCAATGGATTCATAAATGAAGAAGTCTATGTAAAGCAACCTCCCGGATTTGAAGACTTCAAACATCCTAATCATGTCTTCAAACTGAAGAAAGCTCTCTATAGGCTGAAGCAAGCACCAAGGGCTTGGTATGATAGACTAAGCGCATTCCTATGTGAAAAAGGGTTTGTAAAGGGTAAAGTTGATACCACTCTCTTCATAAAAAATGTTAATCATCATACTCTACTTGTAAAAATCTATGTAGATGATATTGTTTTCGGTTCAACTAACCAAAATATGTGCAAGGAATTTTCATCTATGATGCAAGGAGAGTTTGAGATGTCTATAATGGGAAGATTGAATTTCTTTCTCGGTCTTCAAATTAAGCAACTCAAACACGGTATCTTCATAAACCAATCAAAATATTGCAAAGACCTTATAAAGAAGTTTGAGATGGAAAGCAGCAAAGAAAGTGTAATTCCCATGGGATCCGGCACCTATCTTGATCCATATGAATCAGGGAACTCTATTGACATAACTAAGTATCGTGGAATGATTGGCTCACTCCTCTATTTAACAGCAAGTAGACCTGACATCATGTTCAGCGTTTGCCTATGTGCAAGATATCAAGCCAATCCTAAAGAGTATCACCTTGCAGCAGTCAAGCGCATAATAAAATATCTCAAAGGAACAACCAACATCGGATTATGGTATCCAAAAGGTAGTATGTGCAATCTAGTTGGTTATTCTGATGATGACTATGCAGGTTGTAAGACTGATCGCAAAAGTACAAGTGGAACATGTCACATTCTTGGAAATGCCTTGGTTTCATGGTCATGCAAAAAGCAAGCAAGCGTCGCTCTCAGCACTGCCGAAGCAGAATACATTGCGGCTGGAAGTGGATGTGCTCAAATTCTTTGGCTAAAACAACAATTACTTGACTATGGAGTAAACCTTGGATGCATTCCGCTTCGATGTGATAACACAAGCGCGATCAATATTACAAAAAATCCAGTTATGCATTCCCGGACAAAACACATTGACATCAGACATCATTTCATCTGGGATCATGTACTCAAAGGAGATGTCGAGATTACTTTCGTGGACACTCAAAATCAACTCGCGGACATCTTCATAAAACCACTTGCAAAAGATGCATTTTTCAAAATTCGCGTGAACTCGGAATCCTAGATGAACAAGATATATAAGGTGCACTCTATCCTTAACTATACTTAAATGTGCATATACGTGTGTTTAGACAATGTTTCAAATGTTAAAAATATTGTTTTTACAATTTTTTCTTTAAGTAAATCGATTTACTTGATGTGTAAATCGATTTACCACTGAAGCAAAACATTTTTTTTAATAAAATCTTTTGTGTAAATCAATTTACCACTGAACGAAAATTATTTTTCATAAAATTTTTCTGTGTAAATTGATTTACCACAGAATCTGAAGCATTTTCTGTGTACTTTTTCTTTGCAAATTAATTTTTAGCATGTGATACTTGTATGAGCTTTTAATATATTGGTCAAACTTTCATTTTCTCTCAACCTCCCACCTTATTATTGACCAATCATGAAACCTTGACCAAATCACCAAATTAAAACCTCATAAAGACCTCACTTACTCTCTCTATTATTTAAACTCACCAAAACTATCTCATAACTCCAACACTCTCTCTCTTATAACAACACAAAAAACTCTATATCTTTCTTCTCTTAACCCTAACCATATCCATGGCTCCCAAAAGAAAAGCATCTGCCTCAGAGAAAGGAAAGAAGAAAACTGCTTCAACATCTGAAAACTCTTTGCTCGCATACCTCTCGGACCCACAGCGTGAAAGATTTATCAAGCATTTTCAAAAGAAAATTATCTCAGCTCCAAAATTCAGTATGTTATCTACCTTTCCAGATGAATGCTTCTCGTTTCAAAGGGATTTAATTGCTTATGGTTTAGAACCATTAATATCATCACATGGTTTCTATTACCCGGATCTAGTTAGAGTCTTCTACAGCAATATGTGCTATGATAACAACAAATGTTATACCTATGTGCTCGGGAAAAGAATTCCTCTGCATTCCAAAACTATCGGCAGAATTTTGAACATTCCATATTCTGGAAGTACCCTCTATGATCCAGAGGATGCTGCTTGGGAAAATTATCAGAAGCGAGAATTCTTCTATAGCATTGGAAGGTTATCAGAATCTGAATACCGTGCAAAGCGGATTCGAAGTCTTGGCGGGGTTATTCCAGCTCGGGACACATGGAGTGCTGGTAATTTTCATATTGATGATAGATTGTTTCACTATTTTCTGGTGTATATTCTGTTTCCTAGAGCAGGGAATCATTGTACTGTGACCGGCCTAGAACTGCAAATTATCTATGCGAGGAAAAATGGAATTCCGGTAAACTGGGCAAAATTGATTGTGGTGCATATGCTAAAAGTTGCTGCAAGGGCCACCTTTCTACCATATGCATACTTCATTACAAGGATCCTGGCAGCATTTGATATAGATTTTACTGGGTTTGAGCGGATTGAAATGGATCCAATCACAAATAAGATCTCCATCAAAAATGTTGATTCTAGGATGGGTGTTCATTTCAATGCTGAAGCAAAGACCATCACATACATTGGAGAGGATGTTGTAGGTGATGAAGGCAATAATGCAGATGAAGAAGACAATGAAGTTCCTCCTCCTGCTTCCTCTTCTGGTCCAACCAATCAAGATGTTATGGATTACATGACGCAACTGTTTGCTTCTCTCAATTCTAACATCAATACTCGATGGACTGAGATAAATGACTCTACCTCCTCTCGTATAAATGCTTTTCAGAATGACGTGAACCAACAATTTTCATACCTCTATTCACATCTTCATATCCCTCCATACGATCCAAACAATCCAGCACCTCCGCCTCCTCAATACACTGAACCACCTCTACAACAACAATTTCCATATCAAGGACCTTTCTAATATGTTCCTGGTCAATATTATTAAATTCTTGTTATAAGCATCATTATGTTTTTGTCTTGTTGTATTTCAAGTGTTAGTTTTTGTATTGTGTACTTGAACTTTGTTCGATAATTTTAGAAGTTTTTTTTGTTTTTGTTCATGTTCATGTTCATATATGTGTCATTCTGTTATCATTTCTTGTTGCATCTTTCCCTTCTTTTTGATAATGTCAAAGGGGGAGAAGGATGTGATAGCATTTATGGTTGTTTGTTTTCATTGTCTTTATAGGGCAAGCTTTCAAATCTTTTTCTCCATAGGGGGAGAAATCTTCTCAGGGGGAGAAAACACTTTTTGCTCCAATTCTGAACAACTCATAAAGAAAGATGGTTTGTCATCATCAAAAAGGGGGAGAATGTAATCTCAAGCCTCAACTCAACTTTAGTTTTTATGAAAGACAAACAAGCTAGTTTGATGAAAGACAAACAAGCTCTATGGCAAGAAGGAAAAGAAGTGGAAATTAGCTTAAAGCATCATTCACTCAAAGCTTCAAGGATCATGGCAAACAATCAAGTATATCAATTCTCATTTGAACTACATTGATTAGAAATGCTCAAAAATGATATACACACTTGCCACAACACTTCACTTAAATTTCAAAACAAATTCTAAGTTTTTCTCTGCTGTAAATTGATTAACATCTTGTGTAAATCGATTTACACATGCTTTTTCAAAAACTAATTGTCTCTGCCAGCAATCGATTTACATGAAGTGTAAATCGATTGATCACAGAACAATGTGAATTTTTAACTCTTGTAAATCGATTTACACAACATGCTAATCGATTTACACTTCAAATTTTTTGAAAACATGAACGTTACAAACCCGTGCAATCGATTTACATCTTATGTTAATCGATTTACACATTGTAAATTTTGAAAAATCTGAACTGGTTTCAAGATATCCTTCACACCTTTTCTCCAATAGATGCATGGTCATACATTGTATCCTCTCAAGTTTTTCAAACAGAAAAGTGTCCATTTGGAAAGGTATCTTGATTACTTTAAATACAAAATCTTTCAAATCATAAACAACTCTTCTCTTATGCAATAATTCTGAACTTTGTAAAATATTCAAACTTCATATTTCTTAACTTTTAAGAACAGAGATTTTCTGCACTTTCACACAAATAAGAACAGAAATCTTTGAGCATTATCTAACCATTGTGTTACAGTTTGAATTGCTTACAAGAGAAGAAAGAAGAAACTTCAAAGAAGTCACTCTATGTGATCAACATCTTTCAAGAAATCATACTTCATAAAATTATACAAAGTGTAACTTATTTCCAGGATTGTTGGAATTAAGTATTAGATTACTTTTGTTCCTTGTTGTCCATTGTTGGAAACAAGAGGTATCTTTTGAGAGGATTGTTCTCAAGAGACTTATTGGAAATCCAAGAGGGTGTTCTTGGTATTTGTTAGGTTCTTTAGTTGATAAGACTAGGAAGAGTCTTGTAAAAGTTCTAACAAAATAGTGAAATCTCTTGCGTGTTTGCAAGGGGACTGGACGTACTTCTGGGGTGTGGAAGGAACCAGGATAAATCTCCGTGTCTCTTTACTTTCTGCACTTTACAGTTTTCAAAGCACTAAATCAAAACCAGAAAGTATAAAATAAGTCAAAAATCGACCACCACCTAATTCACCCCCCTCTTAGGCGCATTATTAAACTTACAGGTGCCAACCTGGAACCAAATGTCAAGGAGCGCTTAGTGCAATTGTTGAACGAATATGTTGAAATCTTCGCCTGGTCTTATGAAGACATGTCAGGTTTAGACATAGATATCGTGGTTCACTGTCTTCCTACAAGAGAAGACTGTCCACCGGTCAAACAAAAGGTTCGTCGGATGAGGCCTAACATGTCTGAGAAAATCAAGGCTGAAGTAATGAAGCAATACAACACTGGCTTTCTGGCTGTTACCTCCTATCCATAATGGGTTGCTAACAGCGTGCCCGTACCTAAGAAGGATGGAAAAGTCAGAATGTGCGTGGACTATCGGGATTTGAACAGGGCTAGCCCCAAAGATGATTTTTCGCTACCGCATATCGACATTTGGGTTGACAATACAGCTCAGCACAAGGTGTTTTCCTTCATGGATGGATTCTCGGGATACAACCAGATCAAAATGGCCCCCGAAGACATGGAGAAAACTACCTTTGTCACGCAATGGGGTACCTTCTGCTACAAAGTGATGCCGTTCGGACTGAAGAACGCAGGGGCAACCTATCAACGCGCCATGGTAGCTTTATTTCATGATATGATACATCATGAGATCGAAGTTTACGTAGATGACATGATAGCTCGGTCACAGACAGAAGAAGAACACCTTAATCATTTGAAAAAGCTGTTTTCCAGGTTGAAGGAGTATAAACTCAGACTGAACCCAAGCAAGTGCACTTTTGGAGTTAGGTCTGGTAAACTTTTGGGATTTATTGTCAGCAACAAAGGCATTGAGGTTGATCCAGCTAAAATAAAGGCTATACAAGAAATTCCTACCCCCCGTACTGAAAAGGAAGTTAGAGGATTCTTGGGACGCTTAAACTATATCGCGAGATTCATCTCTCACCTGACATCTACCTGTGAGCCGATCTTCAAATTGTTAAAGAAAGATCAGGTGGTTGAATGGAACAATGATTGTCAAGTTGCTTTTGATAAGACCAAGGAGTACTTACTAGAACCTCCTATTCTGATGCCACCCTTCGAAGGAAGGTCGTTAATCATGTATCTGACTGTTTTGGATAACTCCATGGGGTGCATGCTGGGCCAACATGACGAGTCTGGCCGAAAAGAGCATGCCATTTATTACCTTAGCAAAAAGTTTACCGACTGTGAGACTCACTACTCACTTCTCGAGAAAACTTGCTGCGCTTTGGTATGGGCTACTCGCCGGCTAAGGTAGTATATGTTGACTCACACCACTTTGCTGATTTCTAAAATGGATCCGATCAAGTATATCTTCGAGAAGCCTGCTTTATCTGGAAGAATCGCTAGATGGCAAATGATCCTGACAGAGTATGATATCCAGTATACTACCCAAAAAGCTATAAAGGGGAGTGTACTAGCTGACCATCTAGCTCATCAAGCCTTCGAAGATTACCAATCTATGAGATTCGACTTCCCTGACGAGGACATCATGACTTTGGACAACATCGAAGGTAACGGACCGTATGACGGACCTGAACAAGGATCCCGATGGACCCTGTACTTTGATGGTGCTTCAAATGCACTTGGCAACGGTATCGGTGCGGTACTCATTTCTCCAAAAGGTTTCCATACACCCTTCACTACCCGACTTTGTTTCAGTTGTACCAACAACATGGCCGAATATGAAGCTTGCATCTTTGGTCTCAAGGCTGCTATAGACCTGAGAATCAAATCTTTGGTCGTATTTGGGGACTCGGCTTTGGTTATTAGTCAAGTCAAAGGAGAGTGGGACACTAAACATCCTAATCTTATCCCATACAAAGAACATGTCCTGACGTTGTTGCCTCATTTCGAGCAGATTATTTCGAGCACTTCCCCCGAGAAGAAAATCAGCTAGCAGATGATCTGGCTACAATGTCTTCCATGTTTAAACTCAACTGGGATAACGAGGCTCCCCGAATTACCATCGAGTGAATGGACGAACCTGCGCACTGTCATGAGATTAATACCTAAGAAGTCGTGGAACAACCCTGGTTTCATGAAATCAAAAGGTATCTCCAGACTAGAGAATACCCTGAAGGAGCTTCCGTCAATGACAAAAAGTTCTTAAGGAGATTTTCCGCCAAGTTCTTCCTCAGCAATGGCATCCTTTATAAGCGCAACCATGATTGTGTTCTCCTTCGTTGTATGGACAAAGCTGAAGCAGAGTTGATCATGACTGAGATACACAGTGGCACATTTGGCACCCATTTGAGCGGGCATACAATGGCTAAAAAGATTCTAAGGGCAGGCTACTACTGGTCTACCATGGAAGCTGATTGTCACCAACATTCCCGTACTTGCCACAAGTGCGAAGTCTACGCTGACAAGGTACATATTCCTCATGTTCCTCTCAACGTTCTAACAGCTCCTTGGCCATTCGCAATGTGGGGCATTGACATGATTGGAGAGATCAAGCCCACGGCATCCAATGGACATCGCTTCATCCTGGTGGCTATTGATTACTTCACCAAATGGGTCGAGGCAGCTTCCTTTTCCTCTTTTACAAAGAATGTGGTTGCCCGCTTCATCAAGCAGAATCTCATATGCCGGTACGGTGTCCCCGACAGGATCACCACAGACAACAATACGAATTTGAACAATACTATGATCACCGCTCTATGCGAGCAGTTCAAGATTTATCATCACAATTCATCTCCCTACCGGCCGAAGATGAACGGTGCTGTTGAAGCCGTGAATAAAAATATCAAGAAGATCATTCAAAAGATGACAGTCACCTACAAGGACTGGCATGAGATGTTACCATTTGCTCTACATGGATACCGTACCAAGGCACGTACTTCAATAGGGGAAACCCCATTTTCTTTAGTATATGGCATGGAAGCTGTGCTACCCATGGAACTTCAGATTCCTTTCTTAAGGATTATGAAGGACGCTGGTTTGAGCGAAGACGATTGGATTCAGACCCGGCTTGATCAACTTAATTTGATCAACGAGAAGCGACTTACTGCTATTTGTCATGGTCAGACGTATCAAAAACGCATGATCAAGGCTTTCAACAAGAAAGTCAGACGTCAGGTATATCAAGTCGGAGATCTTGTAATCAAGCGGATCATCTTGTCGCAAAGTGATCCCAGGGGCAAGTGGACTCCTACTTACGAAGGACCATTTGTGATCAATAGCATCTTTTCTGGTGGGGCAATGATTCTGACCACCATGGACAGCGACGAATTTCTGCACCCTGCGAACGCAGACATAATCAAAAGATACTATGCATAAAACGACCCGACAAGTTGAAAACCCGAAAGGGCGACTTGGGAAAAATGGGCGTCCCGGTGAATCGAAAACCCGAAAGGGAGGTTCAGGAAAAAATTAGGGATAAAACAAAAATCTATACACCCGGCAAGTTGAAAACCCGAAAGGGCGACTTGGGCAAAAAAGGGTTTCTCGGTGGATCAAAAACCCGAAAGGGCGGTCCAGGCAAAAGTTAGGGAATTAAAGCATATGACTATGTCTCGTCGGATCACTTTAAGAACAATCTCTTCACCAATAAGCTCCAAGCTTCTAATCAATCCAGTCATCAGCGGGCGAAGCAACGAATGGACTAAATATTCAGAGTTGTAAAGGCTATAGCAGAATGGGAATCCCATGGAATTATTACACATAGCCATCTTTCTTTTGTATAAATTTTTTCAATTTTTACGACAACATTCTCTTACTAGGATGTCTGTCTCCTTTGTACAAAAATACTCACAAAAGTTAATACAAAAATACTTCAAAGTGCAGAAATTTGCTTGCCTTTTTTTTCTTTTTTTTCTTTTTTTTCACATATGTTTTATTTGAAAACGTCCAATGTTTTGTTAAATATGCATATGCATTTGAATATAATCACTGCTTACAGATAAAACGAAATTGAAAAAGGATAATTATTGATAAGATTGAAGGAGTAGGAAGAAATCTTTATGCCATTCCAGAAGAAGTCCCCTACGATACATCATTCAGATCCTCAACAAGGTTAAATTTGGAGTATATTTCCCCAACGAGGTTAAGCTTCAAGATTCGCAGCGGAGCCAGTACAGTCTAAAACTTGATTCCTCAGCTGAGTAAAGCTTCAAAATTCCCATCAGAGTTAAAGCTTCGAGATCCCTAATGGAGCCCGAAAACCCTGAAAAATCCTATCCCCAGCAGAGCCAGAATAGTGAACATTCTCCCTACAGAGTTATTTCCCAGCAGATTGAAGATTCTCAGTCTCATTTCTCCAGCAGAAGTCTCCCAGGTTTTAACTTCCCAGTAGAGATTTTCAGAGTTTTCCTTATTCCCCCAAGCAGTCAACAATCAGCAAGGATTTCTCATCTTCAAAGATTTTTGGAATCCCCAGCTTTGGTCAAGGATTTACTTTCCCCGAAAGTAATCAAGGATTTCATTATCTCCAGTTATCAAGGATTTATTTTCCTCAGCAAGACGGTTACTCAGCTTACATGCGTAACCATTACATTCATATATCATAAACATGGATTACAATTCATTGCATCATACATATCATGCAATATAACTTCGTGTTTTAGCTAACGTTTTACCCTTTTCAGGATAAAATTAAAAATCTATCATTAACAATTATTCAGATACAGTACGGATGCACCCCAGACACGGCGGTCATTCTATTACTCATTCAGAACTTCGAGTCAAAATACAGTATGGATACACCCCAGACGCGGCGGTCATTCTACTACTCATTCAGACTTCAGCAATCAGATACAGACTAGATACGCTCCAGACACGGCTGCCATTTTATCTCTCATTCAGATTCAACTATCAACTACAAGTTCAGATACACTCCAAACAAGGATGTCATTCTGGCCTTTACACCAGTAGTTTGATCCCCCCAGTGCAGTCGCCATAGAGGTCTTTCTGTCACTTATTCAGATCCCAGTTACAGTACGGATACACCTCAAACACGACGGTCATTCTACTACTCACATAGATCTCAACTTCAGATACAGTCCAGATACGCTCCAGACACGGTTGTCATTATGTCACTCATTCATAGTTTATCCCCAGCACACAGTTGCTCCATACGCAGATGTTTCTTTGTTACCTAGATACAATACAGATACACTCCAGACACGGCAGTCATTCTAATATTCATTCAAAATTCAAATACAGTTACAGCTCAGATACACGCCAGACACAGACTCTATTCTCTTGCTCATACAAACTCAGTCTCCAGATGCAGTTCAATGGCATTCCAGACACGGATGCCGTTTTGATGCTCATTCTTCTAACCTACAGCATTGCAATTCAACAAATATTCTTGGATGGCATCTTTAAGCCCATCTCCAGCAAGATTCTACCATCTCCAAATGGCATCTTTAAGCCCATTCCCGCATCTATGTTTTGATGAGTGCAAATTTACGGGCACTCTAGTGTCCAATCCTCTTTTACCTTTGAGTCGCGAAAGGCAAACTTGCCAATCTAACTCTTCAGGTTCAAGAAGATTGAACAGGGGCAACTGTTGTACCCAAAAATTTTCCCTCTCATTTCATCAACATTTCTCATCACAAGACTCGTGGAACTCAAGATCAAGCTAAGGTTTGCTCTGCTCAAGACACCTCCTTGCACTATTGACCTAAATTAGGGTTTGAGTTGGCACATGGATATTTTGACCTACAATGCCCAAAGTGACTTTCATACTTCATGTTGGACTCACAAGTTTGTCCATACCAAGTTTCAAGCCTTTATTCAAATTTTTGCCCATTCAATTGGACAGTTGACCTAGAAATCAACTGTATTGGGGAAAAAGTCAACGGTGGCCAATTGACAGTCAAACCTCATGAATTTTGAACCATATCAACATTATGAACTCATATGAACCATTTGATCAAGTTTGGATCACAATTCCACAAGAAATTTAATCAGATCACCAAAAGGGCAAAATGGTCATTTTTAGGGTTTTGACTGCACAAAGGCAATTTTTGACTGTTTGACCTAACTAATGGCAAATCAAACTCACACATGGACTCAATAACTCAATGACATTGTCTTGACCCATTCAACAAGTTCAAAAGATCTCAAATGCATAGGATTGACAGATGAATTTTTTAGTCAACTGATCAAAATTTGACTGTACACTGAAAAGTCAAACTTTGACTTTTTGGTCAAAATCAATTGCCAAGAGTTATTTTTCATCAAGACATGTCAAATTATGAAACTTGTTCATCAAGAAACCCAAAAATGCAAATTAGGGTTTAAAATGGAAAATTTTCATAACCTAGAAATTTTCTGTGTTATGAAATTTTCTTATTTTTTCCTAACTTTGTCCCATTTTTTCACCAAGATGAAAATGGATTCAAACAAAACTTGAAACATGAAAGTTGTAGTCCATCACAAAGTCTACAAATTTGATTCAGAAAGTTTTCTCAAAAGAATCTTGTATCTCAAGTTATGATTTTTGGAACAAGGGTGCCTAAAACTTTTAACTTAGAGAAATTTTGCCCTAATTTAGGCAGGATTTTGACCCATCTTCTTGGCCATTTTTCACATAGTTCCACTTGGAGTTTCAATTTTCATTTCAAATATGTATTATAGTACATGTTCCAAGCTTTCTAAATTGTCCAAGAACTCCTCAAACACCCTTGTGGTTAGAGAGAATCGAATGCTTGAAGTTGGCAAAAACTCACTTTTGTCCATGACCAATACATGTTCATACAAACTTGCATTTTCAGATCAGCATGCTTGGTACTATCTTGCAGGCCTCAAAACCAGTTTATACTCCATAATTTAATGCATAACCATTGAGCTAAGGTATTATCTTGTTCATTTGGACATTGCATACAAGATTAATCCCTATTTAGAAAAAGGTAAAATGCCATTTTTGTAAAGTTGCACTTTATGTCAAAACAAAATCCTTGAGGCATGGGGCCATATCTCTGAAGCAAGATTCAATCTACCAATTCCAAGAACCAAGGGAAAAGTGTGCAGCACAATATAGGGCTTGTACAGGCTTGCATTGAGAACATACACACTCTTGCTTGAAAAAGAAGAAACTTGCAAAATACAAGCCATCTCTCACATCTGTAAAAACCAACTTACACAAACATTGTAAACAAGTTTCATACCTCCCAACAAGCCAGAAACACGACCCCTTTGCCTCTCAAACCCCCTTGTACACAAAATCCCTATTTTTATGCAAAACAGGGCAACCCCTGCAGAACCATCTCCATCTCCATATTCTATCATGCGTTTTGCCCAAAGATACTTCAAACACCTTCCAACCAACCTACCTGAGCTATCCAGATCATCCACAAGTTGCTGTAACACCATTAACACACATTGCCATTTTTGTTTCAAATCTTTGCAGGTTGAGTTCTGTGGCACAATTCAAGCTGTTTCAAAATAAACCAAGCATTGGAAAAGCTTCCTTGGACCTCAGGCAAGCTCAAAAGAAGCTCAAGCACCCTTGAAAGTTGCTGCATTGTCCAGCTCGAAGTCAACTGAAACAGGTATTTCATGGACTTCTATCTCTCTATTTAGGAATAGTTAGGCTTAGGTTTGTGAATGAAATATGTTGTACTCATAGCCATGAAGCCATACATATGCTTAGTTTTCATTTATATTAATCGTGCAAGGAGAATTTTGTTCATGAACTTTCTGAAAAAACTAGGTTAAGAATTAGGGCCAGAGAAATTCTCTCTGGTCTTTGAGAGTTAGCTTAAGTTTTTTATATGGTTGAATTCGTTGTTTGATGCTCTAGAAGTTTCATGTTATGAGTTTTGTCAAAAAATCAAAGAATCAGGAGATAGCCATTGATGTACAGAACGCGCGTTTTGTGAACAAGAGGAAGAAGATGAAGTCTGACTGGGCTGGGCCTGGTTGTTTTTACTCTTTACACATGCATTTTTAGTTTACACCCCCTGGCCCATTTATTTGTACATTGGTCATTTTTGCATTTTTATATCATTTTTTATTTTGATATTTTATTTTCTAACATAAAAATACTTAAAAAATTTATTTTCATAAATTTTTGTATTTATTTGGAATTTATTTTAATTATCACTAGTATAAAAATGTTTATTTGCTTTATATTCTTTTTATCAAAACCTAAAAATAATGAAAAAATATGCTTATATTTATTTATTATTTTTATACACACTTGAAAATATTTTCTTGAAATATACACATTTTTGTAAATAATTAATTTTTATTTTTATATATTTAATATGTTTAATATATATATATATATATATATATATATATATATATATATATATAATATATATATATATATATATATATATATATATATATATTATATATATATATATATATATATATATATATATATATATATATATATATATATATATATATATATATATATATATATATATATATATATATATATATATATATATATATATATATATATATATATATATATATATATATATAATATATATATTATATATATATATCAATATATATATATATATATATATATATATATATATATATATATATATATATATATATATTATATATATATATATCAATATATATATATATATACTTATATATTTTATTTAATTAAATAATTAGGAAAAAATATAAAAAAGGAATACATTTTCATTTTATTAATATTTTACACTAAAAATATCTTTTTTTACAATATACTTTTATTTTTTGTATAAATTAATATATTATTGTATATAATTAATAAATAATACTATTTATTAAGAATTAGGGTTTTTTGCCCTAAATAACAAAATAATTAAAATTGGCTTTCTTTTTTATTTTTACTTCACATTGAAAAATACTTTTTACATACACAAAAATCTTTTTTTGCATGCCTTGTACATTCAATTTGGTTGTAATAACTTAGAATTTAATTTCTTGTCAAATACCCCCAATTCAAATTTGTACCCCCTCCCTATATCATGTTGTAATAGTGTAGCATTTAAATTCTCGCACATTTAAAAGCTTCCAATTATGCCATGGTTAGACCTAGGGATTGTATGCAAATAAAATCAACAACTAGCTTGACCTAATTGAAGATAAACATGCATGAAAAACAAACACAATGCACACTTGCACCCCTAGGGTTTCAATCCACTTGTTGCCTTCAAAAATGGGCCATGGTTGCATGTCAAGTACTTTGGTAAAACAAAACAAAAAGAAAGATCATAGTCCCTCGATGACGCTATCTGAGTTGCCTGAACAAAATGATCAAGTCCCTCAATAAAATTGCCAAAAATACTTGACACAATTGCTATCATGGTATGTACGATGACCCGCGCCTGTCCCGTTTAACATCCTAACACAAGGTCGTTCACCAAATACAATGGTGAAACAACACTGTTAAAACGGTTAAAAAACATAAGAAAGATCTTTGAGTAAAATAGGGTAGACAACTCTTAGTTACTTGATCAAAGCTTGCAAAAACATCCTTGCTATCTTCAAAACACACTTCACCATACAATTTCAAAACCCTATTTTCAAACATTGGAAACTTTTCATAAGACAAAAACACCTTTGTATACATTCAAACAAGAATCATTACAAAGGTTGCCACAACGATGGCCTCTTTCCAAAACATCTTTCAAAACCACACACAAAGCACCATTTCAAACAATTGAAAATGCAAAGCAAGTGATCTAAGCAAGTAACTAAGAGCCCATGGATAACCATGGATAGAAAGGGTGCTAATACCTTCCCTTTCTATAATCTACTCCCTGAACCCAAGAAAACATCTCAAAGGTCTTTCCTGTGCCTTTTGACCTTTCCTTAGGATAAAATAAAAAGTCGGTGGCGACTCTTGCTAAACCGAAACATTTGTGAACACAGACGCAAAATCCCAAGTCAGTTCTCCCACTGTATCACAGATAAAAACTCAAAATTGGTTGTGAGCATTAAATCATTATGAGATCTATCAAACCAGAAATCCTGCACTATGAGATTGTGTATCATAGCCTAAGTCTGGGTCAGAAGTTCAGCATCAGCGCAACTTAGAACTAATATCTAACTTCTGATCCTTGAATCCCTTTGCCCAGCATGTTCTGAGCGAGTTCTCAGACTTTCCAGAAAGCTTGTGACATACTTTGTAAGTCCTCTTTGAATTTCTCTTGCAACTTCTGACTGAACCTACATGAAAATTGGCCCAGAAGTTCTAACCAAGTCCTGTTTTGGAAAGGTCCAGAATTTGCTGAAAGTTTCAGTTTCATGGACGTGTCTTCAAGGATTTGTAGCTTGAAATCCCAGCATTTCTAGGAGAAGTTCTATTCTGTAATATTTGAGATCTCATTGAGATCCACAACTCATGTGTTAGAAGTTATTCCATAATCAGCTTGCATCATGGTGATAATCTGATCAGAAGTTGTGAGCTTGTCATATTTCTTAAACACTTAGAAAAATTCTAAGTATTTAGAATTTTGACTTTTCCAAAGTAATTTTTACTTTTGAATTTCTTGATGAAACAAACATCATATTTCAACATATCTTGATGAAATATTATTCTTGAAACTTGATTTTGATCCAAAAGTCAAAGTTTGACTTTTCAGTATGCAAATGACCATTTTTCCCTTGTGAATGACTTTCTTGGAAAATTTGTAATTCAAGGCTTGGAATTGGATGGAAGCAAAACTGAGGGTCCAGGGTGATTATTTGAGAAATGAGAGGGCAGATTTTGGGGTACAACAGCTGCCCCTGTTCAATCTTCTTACACCTGAAGAGTTAGATTGGTAAATCTGCCATTCGTGACTTGAAGGTGGAAGATGATTGAACACTAGAGTGCCCCGAAATTTGCACTCGATAATGTTGTGGTTGATTGTTTAGGGAATGGGCTTATAGATTCCATTTGGAGAAATGATGGATAGTTGTTGGAGATGGGCTTATAGATGCCATCCAGAGTGATTGTTGACAGAAATTAGACTAAGTCTAAATTCTGACTTCAACTGGAGAAAAAAAATCAGAATAAATCTTGGAGCGATCTATCTGAACTTGAGGGAATGTATACTAGAAAGAATCAGGATAAATCATTGAGAGATTTAAACTGAACCAGCAGAGGTCTTTGATCGTTCATTTGTGATGGGCTTGTGTAAGGCTGCTTTAGGATGAGTTTGTGTAAACTTCATCTTGGAAAGAGAAGGAACCTGTGTAGGGTTGTTTCATGATGAGTCAGTGTAAAACTTCATCTTGAAAGAGAAGGAACCTGTGTAGGGTTGCTTCATGATGAGTTAGTGTAAAACTTTATCTTGAAAGAAAAGGAACCTGTGTAGGGTTGCTTCATGATGAGTCCGTGTAAAATTTCATCTTGGAAAGAGAAGGAACCTGTGTAAGGTTGCTTCATGATGAGTCTGTGTAAAACTTCATCTTGAAAGAGAAGGAACCTGTGTAGGGTTGCTTCATGATGAGTCAGTGTAAAACTTCATCTTGAAAGAGAAGGAACCTATGTAGGGTTACTTCATGATGAGTCCATGTAAAACTTCATCTTGGAAAGAGAAGGAACCTGTGTAGGGTTGCTTCATGATGAGTGTGTGTAAAACTTCATCTTGAAAGAGAAGGAACTTGTGTAGGGTTGCTTCATGATGAGTCTGTGTAAAACTTTATCTTAGAAAGAGAAGGAACATGTGTAGGGTTGTTTCATGATGAGTTCGTGTAAAACTTTATCTTGAAAGAGAAGGAACCTATGTAGGGTTGCTTCATGATGAGTACGTGTAAAAATTCATCTTGGAAAGAGAAGGAACCTAAGAAAGAAAGATAGTTTTCCTGGCTTGTTACAGGTATTAATCTACAAACACTCTTCCACGGATAGTTTTCCTGGCTCATTACAGGTATTAATCTGGAACTTGAAAATGGTTGATGGTAGCCATCTGTTGATTGACCCTTTCCTAAAAAGGTAAAATGTTAGTTGTATGCAATGCCATGATGTATGCATGATGCAATGATGTTCTCAAAATAAATGAGATTGTGTCATATGCATTTGTCGTGTATTTAAACAGGATGTATGAAATGTAAAATGTTTATTGAAATGTATCTTTGTCTGGGAAAATAAATCCTTGACAAATGTTGGGGAGTTGTTAAATCCCAGAATGCTGTTGAAGAGTAGGTGTGTCTTCAAACTTTTCTTAGAATGTTCCCACTGGGGATTTCCTGTTTTGTTGAGGCGAACTCCGCTGGGAATGTTGAAAACTTTGTGGAGAGTGTTGATTCTTGCTTGGGGAAAAGATTTCTGGAGTCTTAGTTGTTCGTTGCTCTACTGGGGAGTCAAAGTTGAACTGATATCTGGTCGGGTCCAGGCTTCACAGTAACTTGTTGGGGATTGTAGAGTAGTCTACTGGGGAAGAGGAGTTGTGGTCCTTTGATTTGTATTAGTCAGAGAGGCAAACTCAAGATGGGGAATTTGTAGTTTGTTGGGGAAATAAACGTTGTTGTCAGTCTGTTGGAGAGGCGGTGACTTCACTGGGGAAAATCCTCGAGGATTCTTGAGGTCGACTTAGCTGGGAAAAAGTTTTTAGAGAAACTTTGGTTGGGAGTCATCCTATGAGAAGGATTTTGGGGAGATTTGTCACTGCCCCTAGTAGCAAGTGTTTGTGGCACTTCCAGGAAATGTTGAATTGTATTTAACCCAACCAATGCCTCAAGTGATGGAGATGGTGACCTGCCCCTGGTTATTCAACAATTCTTTGAGAGATTTCTTGGAATCTTGTCTGGACTTCCCCAGGTGTGCTGGATAGTGACATGTCATGTCCCCTTGTTGATAGGAGATTTGTCATTGGAAGTGTCATCCCACTTGAAGTGATTTTGTTCACTGAGAGAGCTTTCGTTCACTGGATATTCGTTGTGTGAATTTCTCCGCTGTCAAACAAATAGCCATATGCAAACAGTGATTTTCAAGTAATGCAAAGTTTATGTTTGTCTTGAAGTTTTGAAAATGCGTTTTTAGCAAGTGAAGAAATTTTTTAAGAAAAATTCAACTCAGGATTTTGAGTAAAGCCTTACAGGAGTCAGAATACCTTTTGTAACAGTATGCTTTCGAATGAACCCATGCTTCAATTAGGACTTTTGAAGGGTTGTAACGTGGCTTGGTTCATGGTTTAAGAAACAAATAATTAAGGCTCAAAGTGTATTTGTACCCACCCGTTCTTCGTGATGTTCTTCAGTCCTAAACTCAGCTAATCGTGCGTTTGAACTCCAATTGAGTCTAGAATGACGTTTTGGTGATGGTTCAGACAAGTTAAGTTTGTCGGAAGGCAGTCATTTTTGCAACATTTTTCATGTTGTTGAGGATTTGTAGTGACCTCTTTTTTTTTTATTTGTTATCCCTAATTTTTGCCTGACTGTTCTTGTTTTGATACTACAGTCAGCGGGATGCCCCCGTTTTCTTAAGTCTCCTTTGTAGGTTTTGACTTAGTGGGCTTTTCTTTTTGAGAGATAATGATTGCCTATGTGATAGGGAACCATCACCGTCTTTTGATTCCAGAGGAATGTTTTGATGTCATTCGTTTTATTACAAGATGAGAGTTTGCGGCTAAACGCGCTTTTGAATTAACTGAGAAACTACCTTGCCCCAGGTTTTAAAGGTTTCAATTTGTGTAAAAAGAAAACTTCTACTTCTTTGGCTCGAAGGGGTTGACTAGGGATTATCTTCCTTATAACTCCAGTGTTTAGGATTTGAAAGAACACATGTACATCGATAGCAAAGTCTGTTCAAAAGCATACTGTATGAGATTATGGCATTGTTTTCGCCATCCTCCCTCTAAAGGCTTGTAACTTTTAGCAAGAGTTGAATGTCATAAAGTGAGTAAAAAGCACAGTTTAAATGTAATGAAAACAAGTGGATCAAATAAAGACAAACATATGTAATGCATTAATGAAACAAAGTTTGACATTAATAGATAATTGTTTGAATAACAAAAGAAATTACAATTGAAAATTCAAAATGAATAAGACGCTCTCAATGATTTGGCATATGAGCAATGATCACGTTTGGAGTCTCCGGAGGGTCAAAATCGATCTCCTTGGCGTCAATCAAATTCTGAATCTTGTACTTCAATGCCCAACAATCATTAGTATCATGCCCGGGACTGCCAGAATGATAAGCACACGTTGCATTAGGATTGTAGTTAGGAGAAGAAGTCTTGGGGTTTGGATGAGGTCATATCAACGTAATAAAATTTATCCTCAACAAGTGTTGTAGCGCTTGCTTCAGCGGAATCTTGATGTTGGTAAACTGTCTTTCGGGCTCGTCTGGCCTTCGTTGATTTGTCCTTTGTTGTTTCCGATGCGACGCAGAACTAAAGATTAGGACTTCCCCCACGTGTTGGTCATGATGACTCTTTTGACCATACACAACATTAGACTCTTTCTTCCCATTATATGGCTTTTTCTAAGCATCAGAGGGTGTAGCTCCTTGGATCTTTCCGCTTTTGATGCCAGCTTCAACCCTTTTGCCAGTCAGTATTAGCTCGGTGAACCCGACTGAGGAGCTTCCGATTAGATGTTTGAAGAAAGGTCCTGTCAAAGTTCCCATGAAGATGTTAATCATCTCCCTGTCAGTTAAAGGGGGCTGCACCCTACCAGCCAAATCTCTCCACTTTTGGTCGTATCCTTTGAAGCTCTTGTTGGAACCCATGGTCATGTTCTGCAATTGCACACGAGTTAGTGCAAGATCTGCATTGTACTGATACTACTTGTAGAAAGCAGCAGCTAAATCCTCCCATGTGTGGATTCAAGAACTCTCCAATTGATAGAACCATTCAAGTTGAGTCCCTACTAGGCTTTCTTGGAAGAAATGTATCCAAAGCTTCGGAGTTGTGTATGGTTGAATCTTGCGGACATAAGACTTTAAGTGCATGTTAGGGCAAGAGACTCCATCGTACAGGGAAAAGGTAGGGATTTTGAACTTTGGCGGGATGACCACTCCAGAAACCAAACCCATGTCTCCTAAATCCAAGCCAGGTATTTGTTGAATCTCTATAGCACTGAGGCGGTCCTCCAACTGTTTGTACTTGTCAACAGCGGGGGGATATTATTCCTCAGAGTAGTCAGCTTCAACTTCATCAATCTCTAGACTATTGTCTTCTTCATGACTATCCCCCATGTTGGATGGATTTGGAAGATCTAGAGCTCCCTTGACTGGTCCTCTATGTCTTTTTCCCAAGTTAAGGACGCCTACTGACTTCTTGGACTTTTTCTTCTTGTCTTTGAGAAGAAGAGTCTTCAGGTCCTCTTGCCCCTTAGCCATAGCCAGGAACATTTGTTGGAATTGAGTGTTTTGAGCTTGGAGATCTTTCACTGTCTGTTCCATATCCGTCTTACTGAAATAAACAGCAGGAAGATAAGGAGACTTGTATGGGAGAAACCTTTCATGATATGAAGCATGATATGTGGATGCATGTTTTCAAGGATCTCGCGAGGTAAACACAAGAAAAAGTTAGAAGTTGAACTTTAATCAACAGCTTTTATTGGAGAACTTTGTATCGGTGGATGTCCTTCCACGAGAATTAAGCTCACCATGCCAAGTGGGTTGTAGCCCTTGACTCAAGTTTGTTGTACTTGATTTTTGATGGTGTTTGGTTAGAGGAAAATAAATCCTCTTGTCCCTTGATAGACGTCTGGTTCAACGTGACCCTGCATCAAAGACCCTTGAGATCCTTGAAATGTTATGGTTCGATGTTATCGAAAATGCTATGGTATGATGTCATGATGTTATGTAGAAAGTATGCAAAGTAAGCAAGTTTATATACAAATAATCATATTCACACAAAGCAGACAAGCCCTTAGGTTTAGGCCTGTATGGAATTTGTAGGTAAGTACCCTCTTGAAGTTTAGTTGGCTTAACCTGTCCTAGTTAATAGTAACTGGGTTCTAAGGGATCTCAGTATCACCGATCTTTCCCCCGAGCTTCGTTCAATAGGCGATTGACTCGCAACCAAACAAAACTCAAAAGTCAAACCTCAATGAGTGTATCATCGAGTATTTGTCGACCTTGGGAATACACCAAAGTCGGCCATCTCGCTACGTCCTACTGGCCAAGTTCTGCAATTAAAGGTTCTAAGGTCAGTTGATGCTTTATGACACCACGCGGAGGCCCTGTACTCTCCTTGATTGACTCAAGGGTTACTGGTACCAACCAAAGTGTCACATCAACGTAGCTACTGCTTCAACTGTTTCGATATACCCTGCATAGTTCCCTCACAGTTTATTGCTACTTACCTAAAAGGTGCCCCAAATTCGAGTGTAGGATTAAAACAAACCCAAACAAGGAACCATAGTTTAAAGCATGCAAGTTAAACAAAGAAAGCAAGTAAATTGTTATCTAGCCCTAAGGTAACCCCACTTTTAGAATAATCCCCAGCAGAGTCACCAGTTCTGTTATACAGTGGGAGAACTGACTTGGTTGTTTTGCGTTTTATTGAAAATTTTGCGGTTAGCAAGAGTCACGACCGACTTTTCTTTTATCCAATAAGGAAAGGCTGAAAAAACAGGAAAGACCTTTAGAGATGTTTTCTTGAGTTCGGGGGGGAGATTATGAAAAGGGAAGGTATTAGCACCCTTTTCATCCATGGTTTTCCATGGGCTCTTAGTTGCTTGCTAGATCACTTGCTTTGTTTGAAAATATGCTTTGTGTTGTGGGTTTGAAAATATTTTGAAAATGTCTTTGTAATGGTTCTCGTTTCTATAAGAACGCGTACAAAGTGTTATTTTGAAAATAGTTTAAAGAGGTGTGTGTGGAATGTGTTTTTTGAAAGTGTTCTTGAAAAGATGTTTTTGTAATGGTTCTCGTATCTATATGAACGTATACAAAAAGCTTTTGTCTTTTGAAAACAAGGTTTTAATGTGAAAATGTTGGTGTAAAATGTTTGGTTGTGAGCAAGCGAGCAATTAGGAGTGAATCTACCTACTCAAAAGGTCTTAAATGTTTTTTTCCTCCTCCTTTAGATGTTGCTATCTTACCATTGATTTGATAAGAAGCCCCATCATTGGATGTGAAGGGACGGGCACGGGACGTTTTTGTATAGTCATAGAAGGCAACTTATGGGATGTTTTAGCAATGTCTTTTTAGGGACTAGATCGTTTACCGAAGGCAACATCGAGGGTCATTGAGGGACTACGATCTTTTATCGAGGGTCTTTTGCTAAAATGCCCATGTTCGAGGGACATGACTAATCTCCGATAGGCAACAAGTGAGATTACCCTAAGGGTGCGTGTGTAAAAAATGTGTTTGATTGCATGCATCTAGTCTTGATTAGGGTGATTTATTTGTTGATTTCATGTCTTGCCATACACACCCTATTTACTAGCATTATATTTCAAAAGCGATAAATTGCAGAAATATAAAGTCCTACGCTATTACAATATTTAGGGATGGGGTGTACAAATTTACAAATGGGGATTGCAAGAAATTAAAGTCCTATTTAACTATTACAACATATTGAAATGTACAATGCAAGAAAGAAAAAGGACTTGTTTAGAAAATGGTTCTTTTTATCTTAATGAATTAAGAAAAAGAAATAAATTAATTAATAAAAAGAAAATATTTTTATGTCTTTTTTATATTAATAAAAGGGTATTAAGATTGAAAATGATAAAAATGGAGATAATGAGAGATAGAATTAGCATGTTGCTGAAAGAAAAACAAAGGGGATCAGAAGTTCTGATGCTGGGCGCGCAGTGGTTCATCAAGAAACATCAGAGGAAATCAGAAGTTCTGAGTTGATACACTCTGAGGTCCTGGAAGAAACGTTAGAGGGAAAACACAGATGTTTTGGGTTGCTACGTGTTGAAGTTATGAATGTGAGAGCAGTGAGAAAATCTTAGAAGCTCTGTACGTGTTAAAACAGTGGGAAGAACTCAGAAGTTCTGTATTATGCTAAGACAATGAGTGAACATCAGAAGTTCAGTGTGTTATAACATTTAGTGGAAACATAAGAAGTTCAGTGTGTTTAACAGTAAGGAGAACTTAAAAGTTCTTTATTGTGTTAAAATAGTGAGTGAAAATCAGAGGTTCTATGCCACATTTCAACTCTTTCCTCATATTAATCAGCACATCAACAATTTATAGTTCTTAACAAACAGCAAATCAGAAGGATAAAAGCACAACAGTTTATAGGAGTCCTAATCCTAATTCTGAGCCTAGCCTTATTCAAAAGTTCTGATCCATAGTTTTTTCTAATTATGCAATGATATGGCCAGCATCAATACTATGATATTTACATATTTAAGGATGCTCTAAATGAAAATATGAAAAGTCAGAGAGACTTACCTTGAATCTGAAGCGTGTGCTCGGAACTTGAGTTGCTGCCTTCAGATGTTCTGGGGTCAGCAAGAGCAACGGAAGAGAAAATGCCAAGTTCTTTGACTTAAAGGGAAGAACAAAGGTTTTGGTTTTCTGTTTGGGAATTCTGGATTTTTACGAAGGTTTCACAGTTTTGTTTTCTCTCTCTTGACAATTCTCTCTCTCCAAAAGCCAGCCCCTTGAAAGTGTGATGGAGCAACTTATTTATAGGTGAATTTGTTGTGATTTTGGGGGGAAAAAGAAATGGGATTTAAACATTTTTTGGCATCCCGTTCCATTTCTTTTTTATCACAGTTTTTGTATTCTAGTTTGGTGCAATTACAGGATGCAAGCATGGGATGAATTAGATGTTGGTTATAGGACAATTTTGTAGCTGTGCAGCAGGTTGTATAAACGAGGTTTTTGGGATTTGGTGATATTCTGACCGAAGCGTTGAACATAGCCTTCATATGCTAGGGCGATGCCTTGTTCTTGAAGCAAGTATGATGGTTAGCAGCTTTTTGCCGTTCCTAAGCTGGATTTGTAAGCATGAATTAAGGAAAAGTACCCTTAGAGGCAGAAGCAAAGCATGGGCTTAGCATAACCTTGTACCAAAGTTTATTTTTCAAGGACAACAATGGTACTTCTTTCTCACACGTGGGGAAATCCTTTGGATAAAAACTCAAAAGTGGTTGTGAGCATTAAATGATGATGAGATCTATCAAACCAGAAATCATGCGCTATGAGATTATGCATCATAGCCTAAGTCTGGGTCAGAAGTTCAGCATCAGCGCAACTTAGAACTAATATCTAACTTCTGATCCTTGAATCCCTTTGCCCAGCATGTTCTGAGCGAGTTCTCAGACTTTCCAGAAAGCTTGTGACATGCTTTGTAAGTCCTCTTTGAATTTCTCTTGCAACTTCTGACTGAACCTACGTGAAAATTGGCCCAGAAGTTCTAACCAAGTCCTGTTTTGGAAAGGTCCAGAATTTGCTGAAAGTTTCAGTTTCATGGATGTGTCTTCAAGGATTTGTAGCTTGAAATCCCAGCATTTCTAGGAGAAGTTATGTTCTGCAATATTTGAGATCTCATTGATATCCACAACTCTTGTGTTAGAAGTTATTCCAGAATCAGCTTGCACATGGTGATAATCTGATCAGAAGTTCTGAGCTTGTCATATTTCTTAAACACTTAGAAAAGTTCTAAGTATTTAGAACTTTGAATTTTCCAAAGTAATTTTGACTTTTGAATTTCTTGATGAAACAAACTTCATATTTCAACATGTCTTGATGAAATATGATTCTTGAAACTTGATTTTGATCCAAAAGTCAAAGTTTGACTTTTCAGTATGCAAATGACCATTTTTCCCTTGTGAATGACTTTCTTGGAAAATTTGTAATTCAAGGCTTGGAATTGGATGGAAGAAAAACTGAGGGTCCAGGGTGATTATTTGAGAAATGAGAGGACAAATTTTAGAGTACAACACAACCCATGGCAAAGGTGTTAATGCAATTGATGATACTACTTTTGTTTCCTCCATTGAAGATTTAGCAACTCCATTAACCATTGTGAACGATAATTTGCTGAGAGTCGGGGTGTTCCCTGGATGTTCTAAAGATTGTGTTTGTTATGATCAACAAGTAAATGGGTGCAAGTGGTTGAATGAAGGTGTGCAACGCTTGATAAATAGCCACGAGATTCTGTTTGAGAAGATTCCTACCATCAAAAGTTTAACCAATAAAACTCAAGACCTGTCCATAATAACCATCTCCAACAAGCCTCTTAGGATCCCCTCAAAGGGTCCTATTAGGATTTCAAATGAACCAACCATTTCTCCTTTAATAATCATGGACGCTGGTCCTATTCCCTACTCCTCTGACAAAGCGGTTCCATGGAACTATGGTGCCGAGGTTTATTATCATGGGATAAAACAAGATTCTTGGATCAACGAAAATGAAGTTGATGTTACTAATATTGCAGGTTCTAGTAAAGTAACAAGAATAGGGAGGATCTTTTCCCATGATATCTCACCACCCACTACTATAACAACTCACGTCCGCATAACCAATGACAAGTCTAGTGCCAACACTACAGGCAAAGAGAAAGAAGGTGAGCCTGCTGGTGTAGAGGCACCTACCAAAGATACTGATGCTGAAGAACCTTCCACTCGAGAGATGGAGGAAATCATGGAAATCATAAAAAAGAGTGACTTCAAAATAGTTGAGCAACTTGGGAAAACCCCCTCCAAAGTCTCCATGATGCCATTGTTACTCTGTTCGGACGCTCATGCCCAGGCTCTAATCATGTTCTTGAAGAAAGTCCATGTTCCCCAAGAACTGTGTAGCAAGTTTAACGGCTGACAATGGATTAGGTTTCTCTGACACTGACTTGACTCCTATGGTAAGGAACCACAATAAAGCCTTTCATGTCTCTATTGAATGCAAGGGAACCACCCTGGCACATGTCTTAATTAATACTGTCTCATCTCTAAATGGGTTACCTAAAGGTGCTTTGGACCGGCTAGATTATGAAGGACTGGTATTGAAGCCAAGCGATATTGTTGTAAGGGCTTTCGATGGGTCTAAAAGGATGGTTCATGGAGAGGTGGATCTCCCAATTAAAGTTGGCTCGCAGATTTTCAACTCTACCTTTTATATAATGGACATATGTCCCGCTTACTTCTGTTTACTTGGGCGCCCTTGGATACATGGGACAGGGGCAGTAACATCCACCCTTCATCAAAAGTTAAAATACCCAGTCAAGGGGAAGATTGTCACTGTTTGTGGTGAAGAGGAATTCATGGTGAGCCACCTCAATTCCTTCAAGTATGTGGAAATGGATGGTGAATTCATAGAAACTCTATGCCAGGCTTTCAAAGTTGTTCCTCCTATGGTTTCCGTCACTAAAATCTCCTCTAACATATCAAAAGCTGATGAAGTTATACCGCAACAAAGTTCGTCGCAACAAAGGCATTTTGCAAAATATTTTCAAATTTACACCACAAAACACATTTTCAAACAAAGCAAGTGATCTAGCAAGAAACTAAGAGCCCATAGATAAATATGGATGAAAAGGGTGCTAACACCTTCCCTTTTTATAACCTACCCCACGAACTCAAGAAAATATCTCAAAGGTCTTTCCTGTTCTTTTCACCCTTTCCTTATTGGATAAAAGAAAAGTCGGTGGTGACTCTTGCTATTCATAACAATTGTGATCAAACGCAAAACACCCAAGTCAGTTCTCCCACCGTATGACAGAACTGGCGACTGTATTGGGGATATACTTAAAAGTGGGGTTACCTTAGAGCTAGATCACATTTACTTGCTTTCCTTGTTTGACTTGCTTGCTTTACATTATTGTTCCTTGTTTGGGTTTGTTTTGATCCTCTACCCGGATCTGGGGCACCTTTTAGGTAAGTAGCAATAGATTGTGGAAACCGTGCGGGGTATACTGACATGGTTGAAGCGATTGCTATGTTAGTGTGACACATTTGTTGGTATGGTAGCCCTTGAGTAGTCAAGAAGAATACGGGGCCGCTGTGTGGTGTCACGAAGCACTAACTGAGCTTAGAACCTTTAATTGAACAACTTAGCCATTAGGAAGTAGTGAGATAGCCGAATTTGGTGCAGTACGAAGTTGGTTGATACTCGATACTATGCTCATTGAGATCGGACTTGCGGGATATTTCAGTCGCTAATAAAGAGGCCTGCATTGAAACAATGCCCGGCGAAGAAAGATCAGTGATATCGATACCTCCTAGAACCCGATTACTTTCTAGGACAGGTTGAACCAACTAAACTTCAAGAGGGTACTTACCTACAAACCCCATGTAAGCCTAAACCTAAGGACTTGTCTTCTTTGTGTGTATATGATTATTTGTACATAAAGACTTGTTTGCTTTATTCATCTGTACATAACATCATGAAATCGTACCATGGCATTGTCAATAACCATTTCAAGGATCTCAATGGCCTATGATACAGGGTCATGTTGAACCAGACATTTATCAAGGGGAAAGAGGATTTATTCTCCTCTAATCAAATGCTGCCAAGGGCTATGACCTACTTCACATGGTATACTTGATTCTCGTGGAAGGACATCCACCGATACAAAGTTCTCCAATCAAATATGTGATCAAATTTAAACTTCTAACATCTTCTTATGTTTACCCCGCGAGATCCTTGAAAACATTGCATCCACATATCATGCATGTCTTTATAACAGGTTTTCCCCACACATGTTTCTCATCTTTCTACTGTTTATTTCAGTAAGATGGATATGGAACAAACAATGAAGGATCTTCAAGCACAGAATGCTCAATTCCAACAGATGTTCCTAGATTTGGCTAAAGGGAAAGAGGACCTGAAGACTATCCTTCTCAAAGACAAGAAGAAAAAGACAAATAAAATAGTGGGTGTCCTGAACATGGGAAGGAGACTTAGAGGACCAACAAAACGAGCTCTAGAATTTGCAACTCCGCCAACTGAGGGGGACAATCAGGAGGAGAAGACAAAAGAAGGGGACCACAGTCTAGGTTCTAATGAAGAAGAGGTTGATTACGCTGAAGAACAGTATCCTCTTGCGGATGACAAATACAAACAGCTGGAGGATCGTCTCAACGCCATGGAAATTCAAAGGGTACCCGGTCTGGATTTCAAAGATTTGAGTTTGGTTTCTGGAGTGGTCATCCCACCGAAATTCAAGATCCATGTTTTTGCCATGTATGATGGGGTCTCTTGTCCTAAGATGCATCTGAGATCTTATGTCCGCAAGATTCAGCAGCATACCACTGATCAGAAGCTCTGGGTCCATTTATTCCAAGAGAGTCTAGCTGGAACTCAACTTGAATGGTTCTATAAATTGGAAGGTTCTCGCATCCACACCTGGGAGGATCTAGCTGCTGCTTTCTACAAGCAGTACCAATACAATGCTGATCTTGCACCAATTCATGTGCAGTTGCAGAATATGACCATGGGTTACAACGAGGGCTTCAAGGAATACGCCCAAAAGTGGAGAGACCTAGATGGCCGGGTGCAACCACCTTTAACAGACAGGGAGCTGATTGATATCTTTATGAGAACTTTGACAAGACCTTTCTTCAACCACCTAATCAGAAGCTCCTCAGCTGGGTTCACCGAACTGATTCTAACTGGGGAACAATTTGAAAATGGAATCAGAAGCGGAAAGATCCAAGGAGCTACATCCTCCGATACTCATAAGAATCCATACAATGTGAAGAAAGAGTCCAATGTTGTGTACAGCCAAAAGGGTTGTAACAAGAGTAGCCACGATCAACATGTGGGGGCAGTCCTGATCTCTAGTCTTGCCTCAGTGCGACAACAACAACAGGGAAATCAGCGAAGGCAAGACGAGCCCAAGAGACAGTTTACCAACATCAACATGCCACTATCTCAAGCATTACAACACACGTTGAGGATGAATCTGATTACGTTGATATGACCTCATCCAAACCCTAAAACTTCTTCTCCTAACTACAATCCTGGTGCAATATGTGCCTATCACTCCGACAGTCCTGGGCATGATACTAACGATTGTTGGGCTCTGAAATACAAGATTCAAAACACGATTGACGCCAAGGAGATTGAATTAGGTCCTCCAGAGACTCCCAACGTGATCACTGCTCCCATGCCAAATCATTGAGAGCGTCAATTTCATTTTGAATTTTCAAATGTAATCTCTTTTGTTGTTCAAACACTTATCTATTAATGTTAAACTTTGTTTCATTAATGCATTGCATATGTTTGTCTTGAATTCATACATTTGTTTTCACTATATTTAAACTATTCTTTTTACTCCCTTTATGATATTCAACTCTTGTTAAAAGTTGCAAGCCTTTAGAGGGAGGATGACGAAAACAGTACCATAATCTCATACAATATGCTTTTGGACAGACCTTGCTGACGATGTACATGCGTTCTTTCAATTCTTAAACACTGGAATTATAAGTAAGATAATCCCTAGTCAATCCCTTTGAGACTAAGAAGTATGAGTTTTCTTTTTCACACAAATTGAAACCTTTAATCAAAACCTGGGGCAGGGTAGTTTCTCAATTATTTCAAATGCGCGTTCAGTCGCAAATTTTCACTTCGTACACAATGGATGACATGAAAAACATTCCTCTGGAATCAAAAGATGGTGATGGTTCTCTATCAAATAGGAAGTTATTATCTCTCAAAAGAAAAATCCCACAAAGTCAAAACCTACAAAGGAGACTTAAGAAAAATTGGGGCATCCCGTTGATTGTAATCTCAAAACAGTCAGGCAAAGATCAGGGACAATAATTAAAAAAAGAGGTCACTACAAACCCTCGACAACATGAAAAATGTTGCAAAAATGAATGCCTTCACAAACAAACTTCCAATATCCAAACCATAACCAAAACACCGTTCCAGATTCAATTGGAATCTAAACACACAATTAACTAAGCTTATGACTGGAGAATGTCATGAAGAATGGGTTAGGTACAAATACACTTTGAGCCTTATCCTTTATTTCTTAAACCGTGAACCATACCATTCTATAACCCTTCAAAAGTCCTAATTGAAGCATGGGTTAGTTCGAAAGCATATTGTTGCAAAAGGTATCCTGACTCCTGTAAGGCTTACTGCAAATCCTGAGTTGAACTCATATTCTTTCAAAACTCTTTATTTGTTAAAATTGCATTCTCAAAACTTCGAGACAAGCATAAACTTTACATTTTTTGAATATCATTGTTTGCATATGGCTAATTGTTTGACAGTGGAGAAATTCACACGGCGAATATCCAATGAACTGAAATTCTCAAGAAACAGAATCACTTCAAATGGAAAGACACTTCCAAATGAAAAACCTCTCATAATCAAGGGGGCATGAAATGTCACTTTCCAACCCATTGGGGCAGTCAGGTCAAGATTCCAAGAAATCTCTCATAACCAGGGGCAAATCTCCATCTGAATCACTCGGGGCATTAAATTTGAAGTACAACAAAGGGTTACGTACGACCAAGCAAACATTTTTTGGCAGCACTACAACACTTACTACAAGGGGCAGCGACAAATTCCCATAAAGTCCTTTTCATAGGGTGATCCCCAGTTAAGTCCCCACAGAGTCATCTCTATAAGGTTATCCCCACATAGTAATCTTCATGGATAAGAGTAGGAATCCCTCCAGGACAAATTCATGGATACCCTCAGAAAGTTGGATTCATGTAATCCCCAGCCAGAGTATCAATCTCTGTAAAACTCTCTCTCTCTCTAACTGAGTTTGGTCTCAAGAAGAATCCTCGAGGAGTTCTGCCAAAAGAAAACACTTCTTCAGTTGTTCATCAAATATTCTCTTCAACATGGTTTATTTCCCCAACAAACAACAAAATTCTCCAGCTAAGTTTATCCTCCCCTGCTTGAGTTTGCCCCTCCAACTGTTACAATTCAAGGGATTACAACTCCTAATCTCCAGTGAAGTCATCAACAAAGCTTTTCTGCCCCAGTAGTGTTTACCACTATCACCAGTGAGTTGATGCAAATCCTGGAAGTCAATTAGATAATAATTAACTTCTTTATCCCCCAACAAGTTGCTAACCTCCATTCTCTCCGATCAAGGGTATAAATCCCCAGTAGAGCAATGAACAACTAAAACTCCTAAACTTCTTTACCTCAAGCAGAAATCAACACTCTCCACAGAGATTTCTCAAGACAAAGCCAATCTTCCCCAACAGATTTCTCCTGAAATGACAAAACAGGAATCTCCAATGGAAACATTCTAAACAATGTTTGAAGATGTGCATACTCTTCATCCCCAACATCATCCCGGGATTTAACTTCCCAAAGCTCAACAACATTTGTCAAGGATTTATTTTCTGAAGCAAAGATACTTTTCAACAAATATTTCACATTCATACATCATATTACATAAATGATAAATGCATACAGCATAATCTCATTTATTTTGAGAATATCATCAATCCATGTATACATCTGCATGCAACTATCCGTCTTCCTTGCAGGGAAAAGTCAAACAACAAAAGTCCTCTTTTGGCAAATACCACAACCATTTCTCAAAAGGTCAAAGATTAATTCCTGAAACAAGCCAGGGCAACTATCTCTACAGACAACAAAAAAAACAAGTTCTAGATTAATACCTGAAACAAGACAGAACAACTATCTAAGAGCGATTGTAGATTAATACCTGAAACAAGACAGGATAACTATCTACATGACCAAACGAAGCAACCCTACCCAGGTTACTTCTCATAATTTCCAAATGCAGTTTCACACAGACTCATCATAAAGCAGCCCTACCCAGGTTCCTTCTCAATACATTTCCAGAGTGAAGTTTTACCCTGACTCATTATGAAGCATCCCTACCCAGGTTTCTTCTCAATACATTTCAAGATGAAGTTTTACTCTGACTCATCCTGAAGCAACCCTACCCGGGTTCCTTCTCATACATTTCCAAATGAAGTTTTACACAGACTCATCCTGAAGCAACCCTACCCCGGTTCCTTCTCATACATTTCTAAATGAAGTTTTACACGGACTCATCCTAACGCAGCCTTACTCAGGTTCCTTCTCATGAATTTCCAGATGAAGTTGTACACAGACTCATCCTGGAACAGCCCTACCCAGGCTCCTTCTTATATATCTCCAGATGCAGTTTCACACGAATTCATTAGCCCTACGCAGATTCCTTCCTATATATCTCTTAAAGCAGCCATACACAGGCTTATCATAAGGAAATCTTACACAGATTCCTTCTCATAAATTTCCAGATGCAGCTTCACGTAGGCTAATCATAAAGAAATCTTACACAGATTCCTTTTCATATACCTCCAGACACAGTTTCACAGGGATTCATCCTGAAGCAATCTTACACGAATCCTTTCTCCAGACACAGTTTCACACAGACTTATCCTGAAGAAATCTTACAGAGATTCCTTCTAATACATTTCCAGACATGGCTTAACACGGGTCCATTCTAGCATAGCATTCAGAATTAAATCGATCAAAGATTTATTCTGACACTTCTCCCAGTTATAGTCAAGTTTAGATTTGATTTAATTTCTATCAACAATCACCTTTGGATGGCATCTATAAGCCCATCTCAGACAACTCTCCATCATCTCCCCAAATGGCATCTTTAAGCCCATTCCCTACACAATCAACTAACACATAGTCGAGTGAAAATTTCTAGGAACTCTAGTTCTCAATCATATTCTACCTTCAAGCTACGAACGACAATGTGCCATACTCGCTTTCCAGGTTTAAGAAGATTGAACAGGGACAACTGTTGTACCCCAAAATTTGCCCTCTCATTTCTCAAGATTTTTCTTACAAAATTTCTACTAGGTCAAGACTGCACAAGTTTCCATGGATCATATTGGGCTCTGTGATCGGTGGATCTGGAACTGACTGTTTAAAGCTGGTTCGCGAAATGTCGCGGAAGCAAGAGTCGCCACCGTCTTTTATTTTCTCCAAATGGAAAGGACAAAAGCACAGAAAAATTCCTTATAGAGATTGCTCTCGGTTCGGGAGGTAGATTATAGAAAGGGAAGGTGTTAGCATCCTTTATATCCATGGTTATCCATGGGCTCTTAGATACTTGCTCATTTGTGTTTTCAAAAATGGTTTGTTTGCTTTTTCAACTGTGGGTTTTTAAAAAGTTTCTTTGAAAATTCCAGTTCGACTCTTGTATCGGTCCTCAAGAGTGTTTGAAAAATTGCTTTCGAAAGCTTTTTGAAAAGGTGTCGGTGTGAAAAGTATTTTTGATTTTTGTTTTGAATTTAGAGCAAGTATCTTAGAGTTGTCTACCTACCCTAAGGAATTCGTCTGTGTAAATGTCCTTTAAAGTAGTGCCATCCCACCATTGAGAGGTAGGTAGCACCACCGTTGGAGGTGTTCGGGTCAATTCGAGGTTCGGGACCTGGTGATCACCGGAGCAATGGGAAGACACCTTAGAAGCTACCCTCATGCTAGGTTCCCGGATCATGAGGACTTACTAAGACATCCTCTACTCGACGACCACCTTTCGAGGCAAGGCAACAGTGAGGCGTACCCTAGGTGTGGTGTGTGATTTGTGTGTCGTTTTCAGATATTTTGTCTTTTGTCATGTCATGGGTGATCTACGCGTTTGTTTTTATTTTGTCATTCATTCTTGCAGGCCATTATTAACAATTAAAAATTGCGAGAAGTAAAAGTTCTAAAGCTATTACAAAAGGCGCGGGTCCACATCGCCAAAATTTCCAGGACCCGATTTGACAGAAAATAAAGAATTAAAAATGCGAAAGATAAATATTACATGGCCTTGGGAGAGGTACATAAAAATTATACGAAAAAGAAATAAACACGCGAATTAAATAAGAATTAAAAACGAGGGCGTTGGACCCTTTTCGATGAAATTAAATTAAATTGTTAAATTAAAGGAAAAAGAAATTATTTTTGGTATTTTTGTATTTTTGTGATTTTAATGAAAAAAGAATTAAATGAAATTAAGATTAACCCTAATTCTAATTGTTTTAGTTTATTAAAAAAGAATTAAATTTTAACCTAATATTAACCTAATTATTTACATGCAAATCTTGATTTATAAAAGTAAATAATATTTTAATAATTAATTATTGTGAAAGAAAAGAAAAAAGGATAAAAAATTAATTAAACCCTAATCCTACAAATTTTTGGTTTTTTATTGAAAAAATATTAAGAGTAAGTCCTAAATTTAAAACTAAGTGAATTAATGAATTTATTTACAAAATATTGAAATATTAAATAAAAATACTATTTTTTTGTCTTTTTCTGATTTTATATTGTTTTTTATATTTTTTATGAAAATAATTAAATTAAAGACTTAATTAAAATAAAGACAATAATTGAAAATAATACCAAAATAATGAAAAGAAATGATGCAAACCTAGGGGGTTCTGCCCCTAATTTGGAGGGTATGCTTAGCATTTTTGGGCCCAATTGTTCATGGCCTGATTGACTTTCCTGCCAGCGTGTGAGGTGGTTGACTGGTGTCTACCATGGACTTCAGATCATGGCCCTCTGATCGCTTCCATTGGCCAAGTGGACGACTTGATTTTGATGATGCACGATGATCCATAACGTTGAAACTGCACACAAATATTAAATGAAAAATAATATGAAAGGGGGGTGGGGACCTGGGACTCAAACCCAGGTCCCAGGGGTTACCACTGAGCGTGCTTGCCATTCGTGCTGCGTTGTTCATCTGTATATTAAATAACAAACAAATATTATAAGATAAAACCACGTGTTAGTGCTTTTTAGCGCGAAATTTTAAATCACCCAATTGTTCCTTGCCACCTCGCCTTCTTCTTCTTCGTTCATTTTTTTTTCTTCTGAAACACAAAGAACATAGGCCACGGTTTTGTAAACGTTCCAAAATGTGCCCTTTTGGAAAATAGCGATTAGCTAATCTTGGCATATAAATAGGGCGCGACCCCATCAATGGATTGGTTGGAAGCTTCTGAATCTGATGGTGCCATTATCGTGTCCCAATTGTTCCTTGAACGCAAAGCCCTAAATCCAAATTCCTGTAACCCTAAAACGCAACAATGGTGTCTTTGCATACAGTGTATAAAAATCCAATCAAAGTATATGGTTAGCTTTAAAACACATCACTTAGTATGAATCTACAAATAAAATGCCATGAATATGCCTAAATTGTAAAACACGATTATGAGAAAAAGGTGAAAAAGTTTGACTTCTGTACAATGATTCAAGGCGTTAGAATTGGTGCTTTTGATCCAGGAAGTTTCTTTGATGTCCCAGGAATGTGATAGAATCATTGTTTCACCTTGAAAAGCCCTCCAATATGGTTTTTAGTTTTGAGTTTTTAAGCAAAGAATTCAAGTTGGTTTCTTGGCATATGGTGCAGCTTGGAGTCTGTATGCATTAGGGTTGCACTTGGTACTTATGTGTGAAGGTTCTAGGGTTGAGAAACTGATCACAAATCCATGAATTGATGAAAAATATATTTGATTTTCAAGCCATTATTTTGCAATCTTTTTTCACATGTTTTTGATACAAATCATGTCCAATTCCATTGATTCTTTCTATATTTGGTTAGGCACGAAATCTTGGAGATATTATATGCATAAAAAGATTGAAAAACCTAGGTTTAGTATTTTTCATGTATTTTAATTAATTAAATGAATTATTAATAATAAAAATCCAAATAAATAAATAAAAAATGAAGAAAAACTTCCCTTTGGGCCAAATGGTCGTGCACATGCCTTGGATAATGAATTGTGGAAGAAAAAGAGGCCCATTAGCAATTTTAGGTCATTTGAATCAATGTTGACTTTTTAAAATATCCAAAAATTTCCCAACTTCCACAAGGCATAACTTGCTCAATTTTTAAGCTTTGCTCATGTTCTTGGACATTTTGGAAAGTTCTTTGAGTCCTCTAACCAATGCCTTTGGTCCCATGTCAATTTGATTTACCAATCTCAAGTTATGGCCTTTGACTTAAAGTCCCTTTTTGTTGACTTTTGAAAATGACCTATAATGTTGAAATTGATAACTTTTTGTGAGAGCATTTCTTGGACTTGAAGTGTGAATAGGAGTTGTAGAAAATGTCTTTCTATTCAAAATGGGATTTGGATGGAATTTTTCTGATAATCCATGTGGAAGTTATGCCCTGGTCAATTTACAGTTGACTTTTTCAACTGTCCAAATATGGAAACTTTTGCATCTTGATAATTTTTGAGCCAAGCTTTGAGAATCATGATCAAGAATTGATCAAATGATGTTTGTGGCTTCAAAATGAGATGTTGACCAAAAATTTGAACTTTTGACAGTCAAATGACCATTTTGCCCCTACAGTTGACTGTAGTGCAATTAGGGTTTTTGACTGTGCAATTTTGTGCTGAAAGTCTTGAAACTTGGTATGAGGATGCTTGACCATATTTGTAGGCATGTGAGACTTGATTGGACCCTTGGAAACTTCATTTACTTTGTCAGAATCAAAACCCTAATTTTGACTGCTTTAGGAGGCCCTTGAACTGTGCAACCCTTGGGGAATTTTGAAGCATGACTTGGCAATTTCTTAAAGAATATGGGAGGGCAAATTTTGGGGTACAACAGGCTCTCAAGCATCAAATCAAAGAAGATCAAGTTTTCTTTTATTCATAAGCTTCAATTGGGTATTTGGTCCCCTTCGATCAAGCTTTGGTCCACAAGCTTTGATTAGACATTTGGTCCCCTTCGATCAAGCTTTGGTCCACAAGCTTTGATTGGGTATTGGGTCCTCTTCGAGCAAGCTTTGGTCCACAAGCTTCGACTGGGCAGTGTCTCCCTTTGAAACTGGATTACTTCGATTCAAAGCAGTGGCCCCCTACTGTCCTCCTTTGATTCACAAAGTAGTGGCCTCCTGCACGCAAGCTTCGATTCATAAGGCAAGTACTTCCTTCATACCTGCCTTTGATTCACAAGGCAAGTACTTCCTTTGTGTCTACTTTGATCCACAAGGTAAGTGCCTCCTCTGTGCTTTCTTTCGACCCACAAGGAAATGGATTCCTCTGTGCTTGCCTTCAATGCACAAGGAAATCTCTTCCATTCATGCTAGCACCCATAAAACAATGGCCTTCTGCATCCAAGCTTCGATTGGACAATGTCTATCTGCATACAAGCTTCGATTGAGCAATGATCTCCTGCAGGTTTGTTTTAATACACAAGGAAATGACTTCTTTCATGCTAGCCCCCACAAGACAGTGGCTCCCTTTTGAAACAGCTCGCTTCGATCCCACCTTTAAAAAACCTTCAACACACATAGTTTCTACACTATGAGACACAATTGGGGTCCCATTCGAAGGACATGCATTTTTGGACTTGAAGGACATACGTGGGTGTCCCACTTGAAGGACATACATTGGTGGCCCATTCAAAGGACATACCTTGGTGGAGGACATGCATGGGTGTCCCATTCGAAGGACATACCTTGGTGGCCCATTCGAAGGACATGCATTGGACATACATGGGTGTCCTATTTGAAGGATATACCTTGGTGGCCAATTCGAAGGACAAACATTGGTGGCCCATTCGAAGAATTACAAGAGGTGAATCCGAAGAACACACAAGTGGTGCATATGGTCCATTCTAAGAACACACATGTGGTCCATTCGAAGGACACAATTGTTGGAAACAAGTTTTGTTTTGTCTTTTGATGAGTTATATTCAAGATGCTTATTGGCCAAAGTCCTATGTGTTGCCAAGCCTAGGCCTGTTGTACCGGCTACAACACTCCAAAACTGCTACAAAGCAGTCTTGCTATGCTGCTCCCATATTTGCACCAAATTGGCAAAAACTGCACCTCGAAGGCTATGAAGACAGCATACCCAATTTGTTCAAATTTCTTTTGTTTTCCCCCTCAAATCTCAGCCAAACTCTTCTATAAATAAGATGTTCCACAAAACATCTAAAGGAGGGATTTTGGGGTAGCTGGAAAAACTTTGGTTGTGTGAAAAAAATTGTCAAATGCTTAACACACTCTCAAGCCCAGAATCAAAAGACCACACCTTTGTTTTTGTTCTTTCGAATGCAGAACTAAAGAAACACCACACTTGTTTCTTTTCCTTCGCATCCAGAACCAAAGAAATACAACTATACGTTTCTTGGATTTTGAATCCAGAATCAAAGAAACACAACACTTGTTTCTCTTCATTCAAATCCAAGAGCATCCAGGGCAGCAGCTCAAGTCCAAAGCCCACATTCCAACTTCAAGCAAGGTAAGTCTTCATGACTTTAACCCTTTCGTTTCAAGCATGTAAATAACCTTTTGCGTATTTTTCATTTCTCCCCTTTCGTTTGTTTGCCTTTTCTTGTCCAAATATATGTTAGAGACTAACCTGTACAGGCCATATTAGCATGGCTTCAACCCATACTGCTATCATGTCCCAAAAGAAAGAAAACAGAAAAGGGTGTGTGAATCGAAGGGTGTGCTTCGGTACACACTGATTTGCAGGCCCAAACGAAAGGAAAATGAGTGTGAATTGAAGTATTCAACACAGGTTGTAGGCCCAATCGAAGGAAGGAAAAAGTGTGGGAATCGAAAGGCACATCCTTAAATCTAGGATGTCTTTGCTTTTTCTCTTTTATACTATTTTTGTATTTATATTTTCTATATATTTACATATTCTTTCCATTCAATATGGTTGTAATAATTAGGACTTTTATTGCTTTTCAACCCTCATTTGTAAACTTGTATACCCCATCCCCCAAAAACATGTAATAGCGTAGGAAATTTATTTTCCGCATTTTTATTTCTTTCATAAATGTTAGTAACTAGGTTGTGCATGGCAAGTTAAAATCAACAAGTAGACAACCTAGATTCAAGACTAAATGCATGCAATCAAACACACTATTCACACACATGCACCTCTAGGGTAATATCACTTGTTGCCTCGGAAAATAGTCATGTTCCTCGAATATGGGCATTTTAGCAAAGACCCTCGATAAAAATATCGTAGTCCCTCGATGTCCCTCGATGTTGCCTTCAGTAAACGATCTAGTCCCTAACGAAATTGCTAAAACGTCTCATAGGTTGCCTTCTATGACTATACTAATGACCCGCACCCGTCCCTTCACATCCAACGATGGGGATTCTTATCAAATCAATGGTAAGATAGAAACATCTAAAGGAGGAGGAAAAGAACATAGACCTTTTGAGTAGGTAGGACGCTCGTAGTTGCTCGCTCTTGAACTAAAACCATTTTCCACACATACACTCATAAAACACCTTCAAAAACAAACATCTCTTTGAACTATTTTCAAAATCAACACTTTGTACGCATTCTTATAGAGACGAGAATCATTACAAAGTTCGCCGCAACAAAGGCATTTTGCAAAATATTTTCAAACTTACACCACAAAGCACATTTTCAAACAAAGAAAGTGATCTAGCAAGCAACTAAGAGCCCATAGATAACTATGGATGAAAAGGGTGCTAACACCTTCCCGTTTTATAACCTACCCCCCCGAACTCAAGAAAATATCTCAAAGGTCTTTCCTATTCTTTTCACCCTTTCTTTATTGGATAAAAGAAAAGTTGGTGGCGACTCTTGCTATCCGCAATAATGCGATCAAACGGAAAACACCCAAGTCAGGTCTCCCACCATATGGCAACTACGTTGAAGTGTTTGCTTGGTCATATGAAGATATGTCAGGGTTGGATACCGACATTGTGGTTCATTGTCTACCAACAAAGGAAGATTGCCCTCCTGTTAAGCAAAAGGTTCATCGTATACGGCCAGACATGACTGAAAAGATAAAGGCTGAGGTAATGAAGCAATTTGATGCAGGTTTTCTGGATGTCACATCTTACCCTCAATGGGTTGCGAACGTGGTCCCCGTGCCAAAGAAAGATGGAAAGGTTCGTATGTGTGTAGATTATAGGGATCTGAATAGGGCAAGCCCCAAAGATGATATCCCTCTACCTCATATTGACGTCTTGGTTGACAACACTGCTTAACATAAATTCTTCTCCTTAATGGATGGATTTTCTGGTTATAACCAAATCAAGATATCTCCCGGAGACATGGAAAAGACCATCTTTGTTACACAATGGGGAACCTTTTGCTACAAAGTCATGCCATTCGGATTAAAGAATGTAGGGGCAACATATCAAAGAGCTATGGTAGCTTTATTTCATGATATGATCCAACATGAAATAGAGGTCTATGTGGATGATATGATTGCAAGGCCGCAAACTGAAGAAGAGCGTCTCGATCACCTATATAAGCTATTTGAGAGGCTGAAGAAGTACAAGTTAAAGTTGAACCCTAATAAGTGCACATTTGGAGTAAGGTCTGGAAAGCTTCTAGGTTTTGTCGTCAGTGGTAAAGGCACCGGAGTTGATCCTGCAAAGGTAAAAGTCATTCAAGAAATTCCAGTTCCCTGATCTGAGAAGTAAGTTAGAGGATTCTTTGGTCGTCTTAATTACATTTCCCGTTTCATATCTCACCTAATTTCTACTTGTGAGCTAATCTTAAAACTCCTGAAGAAATATCAAGTAGCAATATAGAACAACGACTGCCAAGCTACCTTTGATAAGATCAAGTAATATTTGCAAGAACCTCTTATCCTTATGCCTCTAGTGGAAGGAAGACCATTGATCATGTACTTGACTGTGCTAGATAAGTCTATGGGGGTGTGTGTTGGGCCAACATGATGAGTCTGACCGAAAAGAGCATGCGATATACTACTTGAGCAAAACGTTTACTGACTGTGAAACCAGATGTTCACTGCTTGAGAAAACTTGTTGTGCTCTGGCATGGGCTACTCGCCGGCTAAGACAATATATATTGAATCACACCACTTTATTGATTTCTAAGATGGATCCTATCAAGTACATCTTCGAGAAGCCCGCCCTCTCTGGACGGATAACTAGATGGAAAATGATTCTGTCTGAATACGGTATTCAATATACAACACAAAAGGCCCTCAAAGGAAGCGTATTGGCAGATCATTTGGCTCATCAAGTTGTTAATGATTACCAGTCTATGAACTTTGACTTCCCGAATGAGAATATTATGCTAGTAGCTGACTGCGAAGAACCTGGACCGTATGATGGACCTGAACAAGGATCCCAATGGACTATGGTTTTTGATGGGGCTTCCAACACTCTGGGCAATGGAATTGGTTCTATGATTATTTCTCCTGAGGGTTGCCATACTCCTTCACTGCTAGATTGTGCTTCGATTGTACGAATAACATGGCTGAGTATGAGGCGTGTATATTGGGTCTGAAGGCTGTCATTGACTTAAGGATCAAGTTCTTGAACGTATTCGGAGATTCTAGTCTAGTAATCAGTCAAGTCAAAGGAGAATGGGACACTAAGCATCCTAACCTTATTCCTTACAAGGAGCTTGTGTTAACCCTGGTACTATACTTCGAGGAGATCACCTTTGAACATTTCTCTAGAGAAGAAAATCAGTTGGCTGAAGCCTTGGCAACAATGTCTTCCATGTTCAAAGTCAAATGGGACAACGAAGCTCCCATGATTATAATCGAAATATTTGACGAAACTGCGCATTGTTATGAGCTTGACACCGACGAAGAGAAACCATGTTACCATGAGGTGAGGAGATATCTTGAGGCACAAGAATATCCTGAAGGAGCTTCCATCAATGATAAGAAATTCTTGTGAATATTTTCATCCAAATTATTTCTAAGCAACAGAATCCTGTACAAGCGCAACCATGATTCTACTCTACTCCGATGTGTGGACAAGAAGGAGGCAGAGAAAATTATGGAAGACATGCATGATGGCCTCTTCGGGACCAACTCTAGTGGACACACTATGGCCACGAAAATCCTAAGGGCTGGTTATTATTGGTCCACAATGGAAATTGATTGTCATCATCACTCAAGGACTTGCCACAAGTGTCAAATCTATGCTGACAAGTTCCGTGTACCTTTTATTCCTCTAAATTCCATGACTGCTCCGTGGCCATTTTTAATGTGGGGCATTGACATGATCGGGGAGGTCAAACCTACTGCCTCCAATGGACATTATTTCATCCTTGTTTCCATTGATTACTTTACCAAGTGGGTCGAAGCTACCTCATATGCCTCAGTTACCAAGAACGTTGTAGCCAGGTTTATCAAGCATAACCTCATCTGTCGTTACGGTATCCCCGGAAGGATCATCACTAACAATGGAACCAACCTCAACAATGCTATGATTACGGAACTTTGAACTCATTTCAAAATAAAGCATCATAATTCTTCTCCGTACAGACCCAAGATGAATGGCGCAGTGGAAGGTGCAAATAAAAATATCAAGAAGATTGTGCAAAAGATGGTGGTAACGTATAAAGACTGGCATGCGATATTATCGTTTGCTCTCCATGGCTACTGAACTTCTACTCGAAAATAAACTGGGGAAAACCCGTTCTCCTTGGTCTATGGCATGGAAGCTGTCCTATCTATCGAAGTTCAGATTCCCTCTTTAAGGATAATGAATGAAGCAGATTTAGGTGAAGACGAATGGATTCAGATTAGGTTGGATCATTTGAACTTGATTAACGAGAAGCGACTGGATGCTGTTTGTGATGGTTAGATTTACCAAAAGGCGACCCCAGGGGCAAATGGGCTCCCACTTACGAAGGACCATTTGTTGTAAAGAAAGTTTTCTCTGGTGGCGCCATGATGCTGACTACTATGGATGGAGAATACTTCCCACATTCTGTGAACGCATACATAGTTAAAAGATACTACGCATAAAATGACCCGTTATGTTGACATACCTAGCAAAAAATAAGGGCATCCCGGCGAACCAAAGAGGTTCGAGCAAAATTTAGGGATATATACAAAATATTGTACACCCGATAAGTCGAAAACCCGAATGGGAGGCTTGGGTAAAATGGGTATCCTGGTGGGCTGAAAACCCGAAAGGGCGGCCCAGGAAAAAGTTAAGGATTAAAGCGTATGATTATGTCCTGTAAAGTCTCTACTACCACCCTTATTACCAAAGTCCAAGTTCAAATGGTCCAAGATTAATCCAATTAACTTCTATTCAACGACAAGGGATAATGTTCGAAGACGTAGGGGAAATAGTGGGGTTGGAACACAATGATATCACTTTCACGTGGCTATTATTTTTTGTTTTCACTTTGTATTCTTTCCATTATTTCGATGATTTAGGATCTCAGTCTCTTTGTACAAAAATGCCTATTCACGGGTAAAACATCAATACAGATATACTTTGAAGTGTAAACTTTATGTTTTTTCTGTTTTGAGTGCAAAAAGTGTCCAATGACTAAAATTGAATGAACATATGCATATGAACATGATTAAACTTTTAACAAACGTATACTTAAAAAACATTGACAAGCATCTCCATCAATGCATTTGAGATATCCCCACAGTTATTTCATTAACATTATCCCCTCAGAGTTGGATACATGAAATCCCCAACCAGAGTTTCAATCTCTCGAAAACCCTCTCCCCAGCCGAGTTGGTCTCAAGAAAGAAGCCTTGTGGAGTTTCTTCCTAAAAAAGAAGTCACTTCCCCAGTAGTTCATCGAATATCCTCTTCAACAGGGTTTATTTCCCCAACAAACTACAGATTCCCCAACTTGAGTTTTCCTCTCAGACTATTACAAATCAAGGGACCATAACCTCTAATCCCTAGTGAAGTCGCCAACAGAGTCATTGTTATCTCTGAAAGTTGCTGTAAAGCCTGAAACACGACCAGATAACAGTCAACTTCATCCTTTCAAGCAAGTTACTATGAAGCCTGGACCCGACCAGATACTAGTTCAACTCCATCCTACTCTGAACTTACTATGAAGACTGGACCCGACCAGATAACAGTAAATCACAATTCCAAGTTACTAAAGCCTGGACCCGACCAGATAATAGTTTAACTTCTCAAATTGCTTAAGCCTGGACCCGACCAGTCAACAGTTCAAGCCTAGACCCAACCAGATACCAGTCAACTTCAAGCAAGTTACTACGAAGCCTGGACCCGACCAAATAATAGTTCAACTTCTCAAATAATTACTAAATCCTGGACACGACTAGATAATAATTAATCTCAAATTCAAGTTACTATAAAGCCTCGACCCGACCAGTTAACAGTTCGAGTTGCTGAAACCTGGACCTGACTAGATAATAGTTAATTCTTACAAAGCACTAATAAAACTCCTCTTCCCTAGTAGAGTTTTCCACCATCCCAACGAGTTGCTGCAAAGCCTAGAATCTGACCAGATAACAGTTAACTTCTTTATCCCCAACAAGTTATTATGAAGCCTGGAAACCGACCAGATAACATCTAACTTTCAAGAGATAATTCCCCACCAGAGTAATGGACGACTAAAACTCCTAAATTCTGGTTCCCAAGCAGAAATCAACACTCTCCAGAGTCTTCTCAAGGAAAGTCAATATTCCTTAGCGGAATTTCTTCTCAACAAAGCAGGAATCCCCAACGGAAGAATTTTTAACGAAATCTGAAGATACACATACTCTTCACCTCCAACAACAGTCTGAGATTTAACTTGACAAAACTCCTCAGTGTCTGTCAAGGATACGCTTAGACAACATGTCGCATTCATACATCATATGACATACATAACATATACATACGACATAATCTCATTTATTTTTAGAACATCATTACACCATGCATACATTCGCATACAGCTAACCCCTTTGTTCCTTGCAAAAAAAACATTGATCCAAAGACCTCTTATGGATCAGAATTAATTCTTTCAGTTAAAGACAAGAAAGACACTTAGTTTTCAGCATGAATTGACCTGATATTTATGTTGATATTTCTCCCAGTTTCTACCATCATCTCTCCAAATTTCATCTATAAGTCCATTCCCGAATCAATACACCATCGAGTGCAAATTTCTGGGCATTTTAGTGTTCAATAATATTTCACCTTCAAGCCACGAATGGCGGATCCGCCAATCTAACACTTCAGGTTTAAGAAGATTGAACAGGGGCAGCTGTTGTACCCCAAAATTTTCCCTCTCATTTTCTCAATATTTCTCTCACTAGATGTCCATTGGTTCAAGAAGGCACAAGGATGGATCAGCTCAATACACCTCCTCAAGCACTGATGACTCAAAATTAGGGTTTGAGTTTTCACAAGTATAATTGGATTTTTAAGGCCCCGTATGACTTTCATGGATCATTTTGGACTCTCAAGATTTCTCATGTAAAGTTTCAAGCTTTAGATCACATATTTGCTCAGTCAATTGATCAGTTGACCTAAAATCAACTGTATTGGGCAAAAAGTCAATTATGGTCAATTTACAATCAAACTTCATAATTTCTTTATCCATATCAACATTTTGAACTCATATATGTCAATTGGTCAAGTTTGGATCATAATTCCTCAATAAATTTGATCAGAACACCAAAAGGGAAAATGGTCAAAATTAGGGTTTTGACTGAGAAGGCTCAATTTTTTTCTTTTGACCAAATATATGACTTATTGGTTTGAGAAATGATATAAAGTATTCAAATGAATCATCTTGACCTAATGGGATGGTTCAAAACACTTCTCAAGATCAATTGATTGATAGTTGAAATTTGGTAAACTGATGAAAAAGTCAACTATACACTGAAAAGTCAAACTTTGACTTTTTGATCAAAATCAAGTTTCAAAAATAATATTTCATCAAGACATGTAAAAATATGAATATTGTAGATCAATAAATCAAAAATTCAAAATTTTCTTTGAGTAGTCAAAATTCTAAGACTTAGAAATTTTCTGTGTTAGAAAGTTGACTTTTTTTCTCATGACTTTGTGCCAAATTTTAACCATGATGCAAGATGATTCAAGGAAAACATCCAACATGAAAGTTGTAGATCTCAATGAGATCTAAAACATTTTAGGACATGGATTTTTATATAAATGCTTGGATTTTAAGTTATAAATTCATGAAGTCGTGACATTTTTGATTAAACACTTGGAGAAATTTTCAGCAGGTTTGGTCAGGTTTTTATCCTAACTTCTTGACAAGTTTTCATTAAGTTCTAGTTTGATTTAATAGAAGTGAAAAACATGAAAGTTGTAGAGGATGTTTCAAGCTTTCCAAAACATTCAAGAGCATGAATTTATCATACTTGAGCTAGGATATTCAAGGACCTGAAGTTGGGCATTCATTCTTGATTTACAAGGCAGATTTGTGATGAACAAGGAACCAAAATATTAGCTATACTGCATAGTCTTCACTTTACATGCCTAAAACTTGTAAATCACTCCTTAATTGAATGCTTATACAGCTGGTTAAAATATGATCCAAGTGTTTGAGCCTTTGTCCAAGTGATCATTCCATTTTTGGAAGAAAGCAACATATCCATTCTTGAAAAGTTCACTTTAATCACAAAGTAAATTTCTTGAGCCTCTAACTTGTTGTTCTAATCACACTAAACTCCTACAAGTCATAACAAACATGTTTAAAGTGATAAACCACTTTAGATAGCTTGGTACAAGCATTGGAAACATGTTCTTCATGCTTGCTTCAAAAACAAGTAAGATAGCCATAACATGTGATTCAAAATATGAGTTGTTTCAAGTCTCAAAACTTCTCTATAAATAGAGAGGCCAATTGCAAGAGAAAGAGGTCAGAAAAAATATAGAGAAAAGGCAAAAGTGTTATTGTGTAGACAAGCCCTCAAAAATATCACACCTTCAAAAAAGCCATAACTGTCCATAAAGCTTCCACTCTTGAGCTTTGAAATCAAAGTCCTTGAACCTCCCACACTTTGCAAGTTCTGTCCAAACATCTAAGTACCTCCACATACATAATTTAAAGGTTTCTCAAACACAAGAACAACTTCTGTAACATCTCTATTTTTTTCCCAGCTCAAGAATACTCAAGGCAGCAACTCAAGCTCAAAACACAAATTCCAGCTTCAAGGTAAGTCTCCTTGACTTTAAACCCTTCATTTTAAGCATCATTAGTTTATTCATATTTGAAGATAAATATGTAATAACCCTTCCCCTTGAAGCTAACATTTGTTTTGTCTTTCATTCTTGTCATTTATGTGTTGAGAACTAACCCCTGTATGCAGCAAAACAATATTGAAGTTAAAAAATTACAGTATGAGTTGACACATACCTATATGAGTCGACACATCTTAGTGGAAACACATGCTATGAGTTGACACAAAGCATCATAAGTCGACACATACTATTATAACAGGAACAAACACAAAAAGAAAAAAAGGGACATGAGTCGACACAAAACACTTATGTGTCGACACAAACAAGGAATGAGTCGACACATGCCATTATGCATTGACTCATACTGAGTTGATTTGGACTTACATGAGCAAGGAAATTTTATGTGTCAATGCAAAAGAGCATGTGTCGACACATAATGTTTAAAAATGCAATTTTCTTCCTTTTACACTGTTTTTACATTTCCTTTATATTTTCTTCATTGCTATTCAATATGGTTGTAATATTTAGACTTTTAATTCATCCCTATTTGTAAATTGTACCCTCATCCCCCTAATGATGTAATAGCGTAGGATTTTAATTTCCGCAAATTTATCGTTTTAATATAATCGTTAGTAATTATGGTGTGTATGGAAAGATATAATCAACCGTTAGAAAACCCTAATCTCAAATACAAAAAATGCATGAAATCAATACACTTGCACACGCGCACCTCTAGCGTAATCCACACTTGTTGCCTTGAGAAAATGGTTATGTTATGCATGTGAGACACCTTATCAAAAACAAACAAAGTACAAGATCATACTCCCTCGATGACGCTTCGAATGTTGCCTTACAAATGATCTTGGTCCCTTAAGAGAAATGCTAAGGTATCTCACAACATTGTTATTCATGATTTTACGATGACTCGCGCCCGTCCCTTTACATCCAAAGATAAGCCTTCTTACCAATCAATGGTAAGATAGAAATATTAAAGGAAGGGAGAAATGAATGAAAGACTTTTGAGTAGGTAGAACGTTCTTAGTTTCTTGCTCACAATACATTTTCAAAACAAACATCTTTTCAAACACACCAAACACTTTCAAAAAACAAGAAATATTTTCAAAAAAAGTCCAATACTTTGTATTCATTCTTATAGAGACGAGAATCATTACAAAGTTTGCCTAAACGAAGGTGCTTTTCAAAAATACTTTCAAAGCTCACCATAAACACATTTCAAAACAAAGAATTTTCCAAGTGATCTAGCAAGCAACTAAGAGCCCGTAGATAACTATGGATGAAAAGGGTGCTAACACCTTCCATTTCTATAACCTACCCCCCGAACTCAAGAAAATATCTTAAAGGTATTTCCTGTTCTTTTCACCCTTTCCTTATTGGATAAAAGAAAAGTTGGTGGAGACTCTTGCTATCTACAACAATTGCGATAAAACGCAAAACAACCAAGTCAGTTCTCCCACCATATTACAATTACCTTCAGAGCGTCGTGTATGAAGCACTTAGGGTTTCGCTTCCCCCTTTCAAGATATACGCTAAATCGCTCATCTTATGCGAAATATAACCATATATTAGTAAAGATGAGAGAAAGACAAAGAGATTGATATAAGAAAATTGAAGATCGAAGATGAAAACGCTGTTCGCCGCCATCTGCCGCAGTGCCTGTCGCTACATGCGATTTTCGTTGAAGATGAGATGAAAAGAGCGAGAGAACTGAAGCATTAAGAGAGAGAGAGATGTTGATATCCTTTGGTTTTAATTTTGTATTAACAATTAAATTTGGTTAATTTGTCTTTGATTAACACACTAATATGGCGGTGACATGTGATTTTGTACAGGAACCTCCCAGCGGTTTGCCATACTCCCTTGTGTCTCCACCATCAGATCTCATAAGATTCTCATCATTATCATCCAATGGATCTAAAGCGCATCTCACAATGGACTTACAAAAGTTGCAACAACCATATCCAATGGATCCTGAGTGCATTTTTACATCAGCCTTAGGGTGAGCCTCACACATCACCACCATTAGATCTTCTTCATTCAGATCCAGCGAATCAGATCTGAACACACACGGTGCTCCTCCTAAAGTGTTCCTCACCAGATCCAACAAACCATGTCCAGCGTCTGGGCTTGCTCTTCATGGGCCCAGCGAATTGCTTTTCAGCACCCCCATTTTTTGCTGATCTCATGCCCATTTTGATCTTTTTCTTTATATTTCTATTTTCTTTTTGCATTGCTTGTTTACTTTTTTTCTTTAGCAAAAAAAAAAGATAATAATAATAATAAAAATATTTGTTTTAAATAATTAATTAGATTAGAAAATAATATTTGATAAAATTAATTATTTTGTTAATTAATTCTATTAAATAAGATAATTCAATTTAATTAGTTATTTAATATTTTGATTGAGATGTATTGCTTGTTTATTTAGACTTTTAATCATATTTTCGATTTGATATATCCCCATTCATGAACTTGTTCCCCCATTCCCATATGGCTTGTAATAGATTAGAATTTTATTTCTTCGTAGTTTAGAATTTTATTTCTTTTACATTTTTTAATTATCGTTTGACTATGCATAATCATCCAATTAGAGCAACTATCTTCTCTCCTCTTGGTCCGCACACCAAGCATTTTCTTTAAGGGTCTCATAGTTGAGTTTGGTCATGGCCATTCTCACGAGATTAATAAAGCTTTGCCCTTGCTTAATCATAACTCGAATCAACCACTTTGGTCCATATACCAAGTGTTTCCATGCATAAAGGGTCTCATGGTTAAGGGTAGGAGCACCTACTCTCATGAGATTAATCAAGTACACTCCTTGGTTAATCATAACCCGATTAAACTCCCCGAAACCTAGCACTTCATTTATCTTGTGGACGCTTGTGCTATGATCTTACGATCGATCGTTGATGCAACCCGAGTATGCCTAATTAATAGTTGATTGAGGGGATTCAAGGAGGCGTTCTGTAGAGTTTTCTTATCTCGTGCGCATTGAAGAGGCAACAGACCTACTTCGTTAGGTATCATCGTGACTTTGTTCTTCATTCCTACATTTTAATACTTTTCTAGATATCATGAGAAGTAGGAACTTTACTTCTTTTTGATGCCATGAGAAGCAGGAATAGAGATGCGTGAAAGGGACCTCCATTTCTAATATCTGTCAGGAATCCCTCTAGTTTATTTAAACACATGTTTAAGGAAATTCTGCATATGTGCTTTATTTGCTACTTGTGTTTGTTTAAAATCCTACCTTTGAGTAGGTATTCCGCAAGTGTGTTTACATTTGTGCTCACATATCCCCCACCCCAATAAGTCCTCAAAAGGAGGTGAGCAGAAAGGGTCTGTAATCGACCACCACACATTCTAGTTCATGACATCCTTAGCTCACATTGTACATCGATGCTTCAGAGTCATGCAAATCTTGTGTATCGAGTCAGTCATATAGAGAAGGGTTCACAACCAACCCCCACACTTTATAAGGAGTTCACAATGGCCATTGCTAATACTTCGCTACTTGCTTGTTAGCTTCAGGTGATACGCTTCCTTTAGCTAAAGTAATGTTTTTATTTTTTATTTCATCTCAGTCTCCCGCTTGTTTGCTTCGGGTTATTCGCTCCCCTTAGCTAAAGCATTTTCTATTCATACCCCCATCCCTTGAAGTCAGTATATCCCGATTATGTGCTTTTTCCATATCACTTGTTTGCTTACTTCTTTGCTATACCATGCTTCCCTTAGGATCGCTCAATTAGAGTAGCTTTCGAGTTAGACATTAGGATAGGTATCCATGCATGCTAACATAGGGCATAGATTTTCCTTTCTTCCTTGACATAGGGCCATCATTGTATGATTACACTAGGGCTAGAGATTAGGATAGTCTCCCTTAGTTGTTTTGTTTTCTTTGCATATTGCATCTTAAAGCAAAAACTTTCTTTTTCTTAGCAAATCATAAAACATATGTGATGAACTTAAATCCTTCTTCAAGGTAAAAAATACAAACCAATCTTAATTGTTTGTGCGCCTTTTGGCTCTGTTTTAAACTTTGATAAGTTGACATCTTACCACCCTTACCATGATATTTTACTATCTTTTTTGTCGATGTTTCGCCATCATGTATGTTTGTTATCTTACTTTAATTTTCAATATCATTATTAGGTGTGATGTTCTATCATCTAAATTGATGTTTCTCCATTCTTGCCATGATGCTTTGCTATATTTGTGTCGATGTTTCGCTATCGCGTATGTTTGTTATCCTACTTTGATTTTCAATATCATTGTTAGGTGTGATGTTTTATCGCAGGTCCCTGAGATCCTTGAAATGGTCAGTAAAAATGCTATGGTATGATGTTATGATGTCATGATGTCATGTTTGAATAGATAGAAAACAAAAAAAATAGATAATATCCTTAGGTGTAAAGGCTTGCATGAGGTTCATAGGTAAGTACCCTCTTGAAGTTCAGTTGGCTCAACCTGTCATAAGAATAATAATCGGGTTCTAGGATTCTCAAATCACCGATCTTTCTCGCAGGTTTTATTTTAGCATAACAACTGACTTGCCACCAAAATATCCTGGGAGTTAAATCTCAATGAGTGTAGCATCGAGTATCAACCAACTTTCGACTGCACCAAAGCCGATCATCTCACTACCTTCTAATGGCCAAGTTGGGCCAATTAAGGTTCTAAAATTCAGTTAGTGCTTATGAAACCACGCGGAAGCCTAGTGATCTCCTCGACTGACTCAAGGGACACCAGTATAAACCAAAGTGTCACACTAACATAGCCATCACTCCAACCATATCGGTCTATTCCGTATAGTTTCCATGATATATTGCTACTTACCTAAGGTATCCCCAGATCCAGGTGTAAGATCTTTGCAAGAAATAAACCCGAGCAACCCTTAAATATAAAGTAAACAGGGCAAACAGTTTTAAGTAAAAGTGATCTAACTCTAAGGTAACCCCTCTTTTTAAGTTTCAATTCCCCAGCAGAGTCGCCAGTTCTGTAATACGGTGGGAGAACTGACTTGGTTTTGCGTTTGATCGCAAATGTTATAGATAGCAAGAGTTTCCACTGACTTATCTTTTATCCAATAAGGAATGGGTGAAAAGAACAGGAAATACCTTGATAGATTTTGAGTTTGGGGGGTAGATTATGAAAAGGGAAGGTGTTAGCACCCTTTTCATCCGTAGTTATCTACGGGATCTTAATCGCTTAGCTCACTTTGAAAATTTTCTTTTTGTGTGTGTTTGAAAAATATTTTGAAATTTGAAGTTTGTAACGATTCTTGTACCGATCCTCAAGAATGTGTACAAAGTGTTTTGAAAATATCTTTGAAAGTGTTTGTGTAAAATGTTTTGTTTTTGTGAGAAAGCGATTAAAAGTTCTACCCACTCAAGGCCGTTCTTCTACTTTCCTCCTCCTTAAGATAGTGCTATCCATACCATTAGTTAGTAGGAAGACCTATCATTGGATGTGAAGGGACGGGCGTAGGGTCGTCGTACAATCATTGAAGAAAATTGGTAAGGACGTTTTAGCAATTTTTGTAAGGGACTGTCATCATTTTATTCGTAGGCAACTCGAGGGACTAGATCATTTATCGAAAATGCAACATTAAAAGGGTCGTCGAGGGACTATGATCTTTTTGTATTATGACTTGATTTAGGGTCTTCTCTAAAGTGTCCCCACATTCGAGGGACCTGACTGTTATTTTCCGAAGGCAAAAGGGAGGTTACCCTAGAGGTGCAAATGTGCGAGTGATTTGTATTCAGTTATTTTAATCTTGCAGTTAGGGTTTTCTTACGATTCGTTTTAGTCTTTCCATACAACCCTAATTAATAAGCAATAATATAACAAGTATAAAAAGTAAGGTGCAGAAAGTAAGAGCAGAAAAGATAAACCTAAACCTATTACACGGCTTTGGGGCAGTTACATAACAAAAAGCGGAAAGGAAAAACCCTAAGCTATTACATCCCGGGAGGCAGATAAATAATAATGGGAAAAGAGGGAAATAATTACATTCGCGAAGCCTATACATTTGATCTAAATATGAAGACCGAATCGAAGGAAAAAGAATTGTTTTCAATGTTTTTTATAGAAAAAAGGTTTTTTTGAATGATTAAATAAACCTAAAAACTAATTAATTTATTTAAAAACGAATTGATTAATTAAATTAATTAAAAAAGGTTAATGATAAAAAAAAACCTAAAACATAATTATTTTTAGGGTTTACAAAAAAAATAAATGATTTTTAGGTTTGTAAAAAATGTGTTGTGGTTAGGTGAAATTAGGGTTTAAGGGAAAAAATGCATAAAGGAAGGAAATCCAAAGAAAAGGGTTGGAAAAATAAACAAAACAATAAAAATGCAAGGGGTGGGTGTTGAACTCACTCCCTTAGCCTTCCACACTGCATGGTTTACCACTATGCTAGACGCACTTTGGTGTTAGTAGAATGAGATCAATGCGCTATATCACTTAACCTGCAATATATGAAAAAATGTGAAAAAATCTCAAAACACCAAAAGGCAAGGATCGAACGCACACCCTGGTGTAGTAATTCTTTAACACGCGCTCGCTTGCCACTGCGGTGGCTGTACATCCGGTATCATGACTGGAATTAAATAATTATATAATAAAACAGAATAACTGGACCGGAGAAGCGTCGGAGCCCTAGCTCCGATCGTCTTCTCTGACAAGCTTGTTTTTTAACCCTGCAAAATAATAATGATTAGTGATTTCCAGGGACCCTACACCCCTAAGTCAGGCCTTGCAATCTCAATGGAGGTATTATTTTGGGATCAATCTTGCTGTAGAAAGAGATATAGCGTAAATAACCCAAAATGGTGCAAATATGGTAGTATTCAATTTAGCCATTATGGGGCTTACACGATGGGCTATTCCTGTACTATTAAACCTCAGAAACAAGTCAGTATTATTAGTATGCATTGAAACATAAAAATAAAGATACAAATTTGCAAGAAAACAAAAGAAACGAAGGTGCATGCATGCTGTTTTTATGCCCTTTGGATCATCACATTCAATCTCATATTACTCTGTAGTTCTTCTAGAAAGGAATTGGACATAGATTTGGCCTTGAGGGAGGCTGTAATATAGGGTTTCACTTTGCCCTAGTTTTGAGAATTTTGGAAGTTTTTGGGATAACTTATTGTGCAAGGGTTTTTGTGTCATGCTTATCTGAATGAAGAATAATATATAATGCTTGAAATTAGGCCAGCCATGTTGGGATTGGACCTTTGTAAGAAGCCTTGATTGTATCTTATTTATTTTGAATTTAAAATAAATAAAAATCAAAATAAATAGAATAAAAAATTTCAAGGGGTGAATGAAGTGATTCATTGGTTCATATGAAGTATATAACACACACTGACCTTGAAACAATAGCCCATTAGCCCAAAATTCAAGTTTGATCACTTTTGGTTTCATGCATTTGCTCAAAATTTCCCAACTTGCACCAATCATAACTCTCTAAATTTTTATCATTTGAAGGTGATCTTGGACTTTTTGGAAAGCTTAATATGTCCTTTATAATCTCCATTTTGATCATTTTTGCATTTGAAGATTTATCTTGATGTAAGTTACCTTGACAAAAAGTGTCTTTTTGTTGACTTTTGAAATGACCTATAATGTTTTGGCCCATATCTCTCTAATGAAGAATTTTTTAGACTTGAGCATAGAGAGACAAAGATGTAGAGAATTGAATTTCCTTCAAAATGAGTTTTGGTTGAGGAAAAACTAATGAAGCATTTGAAAGTTGTGCTTGGTCAAAGTTTAGTTGACTTCTCCTTAAGAAAACCCTAATTTGGCAACTTTTGACTTTGATGAATTTAGAGTTTTCTTGATGAATCATGATCAACCCTTGATCAAATGATGAATGTGACTTCAAAATCTTGATTTTGAAAAAAATCTAGAGGTTTGACTGTATGTTGGCCATAATTGACTTTTTGTCCAATATAGTTGATTTCTAGTCATCTGATCCATTGACTGAGCAAACTTGTGATGCAAGGCTTGAAACTTAGTATGAGGATACTTAGAGACATATGAGAGACCATGAAATCCACTTAAGTAATTAGAAACCTAATCTTCCTTGTGAAAAGTAAAACCCTAGTTGTGCATATATTGCTTTAGGAAGAGAATTTGTCTGATCAATTCTTGAGTAACCTTGAGCAAATGAAAACCCCAGGAGAATGTCTTGAATAATGGGAGGAAAAATTTTGGGGTACAAAACCTAGCATTGGAACTCTGGGTGGTAAGCCCAATTTGTTCAAGCCCATGAAGCATTTTTGTTATAGTTCTTCCAGGCTTCACAAAAAAACCTTTGATGGGCTTGAGGGAAGGGATTTGGTTCGGTCAAGAATCAGCTTTTGTTGCAAGGCATTCTAGTTTCCCAAAAATCTTAAGAGAGTATAACATCCAATCCCATAGCCACCAAATCCAAACGTTTTGATACATGGAGGCTAGGGTTCAATTGGGAGTAACAATTGAACGCCTTCCTCTTCTCTCATCAACCGCAAATGATGGTGAATCATAATTCTCCTTCTCTCTTCTTCCTTTGTTCACCTTTTCATCTCCATTTCGACTTCAACTGTCCCTCCAATGCATCTTTTCTCCTCCGAGTCCTCACCATGAAACAAACACATCAAAATCTCATTGCGCCAACCTTCGCTCAACTCTGCAGTTTTTCATTCACGGCTCCGCCCGCTCACTTCTCAATCTTCTCCACTTCTAATTCGTCAAGCTTTGCGCCATCGTCTCATTTGATTCTCGCCTCCATTTCAAATAATGTCGCACAATAGCTCTGTCTCAAATATATGATTTTGTTCAAAAGCAAACATTTACAACACAGTATGACAATAAAAGGAGAAGAGAATCACTTGTCGGAGTAGCTCCAGTGACTATTCGATGAAGAGAAATTCTAACATAAATCCATCAGGTTTGAAATCTCGTAACTGCTTCTTCTTGTTCTTCTGTATGCATTTTTGATTCTTATCTTGTTGTAATCCAAGAGTTCTTCTGCTTCTTCTTCACGTTTGTGCGATTCAGAACATTGTTGTGCGTTTGAATTATTCTGGATGTAGATTATTATGATGATGCTGAGATGAAGAAGATGCAGTTATAGAGATTTCAGAGGGGATAAAGATGATGAACTTGCAGATAAGTTCAGAGAGAATTCAATGGAAGTTGCAGAGAATTTGAGATTGGTCAGTTTTTTGATAGTTTCTATGAATTTCTGTTGAATAATCATATGTGAATTGTGTATTTTTTGTGAAGGAATGATGATTTGCAGAGAAAGATGAAGGTGAGGGATGAGTAATTGAGAGAGAGGGATAGATTTTTCTATAGAGATTTTGTGTGATTCTTCCAAATGATTGAAGAATGGTGGTGATGATGAAGTAAAGAAAAATTCTTATAATGATAAAAAAAATTCTGCTTCTATAAAAAAGAGAAATTTAAAGTCGGAATTCTAGTACCTATAAGTGAAATAAAACAAATATTATGTAATTATGGTGTAAAAATAGGAGGATAACATGTACTTAACTCTAAGAAACTAAACCTACTGACCAAATATATACCACCTTGACATAAGCTGCATTATAACCTTTAAAAGACCTAAAAGCGTGTTTTTCCAATAGAAAGTGATAAAATTTTAAAAGTCTTGCAAATGCATATTGTTTGATGTCAAATATATGTGAATGCGTGTTTACCGTATTACTTCAATAAGAGTGAACGATGAGATTGAGAGAAGGTTGGGTATACAAAATTTTGAAGAAAAAATCTATAGATTATGCTGGATTGAAGCAAGGAATGAAAGTGATAATTCAGAAATGATTAGTGTCTGTCATTGGTTTGGTAAGATCATTGTTATGAATGAGTTCCATGAGGACAAGTAACAATGTATGTTTTGGGTTGTGATAACACTTTGTCATCATGTAACTTTATTAAGAATTTGCATATGTTTTATTATTATTTCCGGTTGATTATTTTTAAGCTTTATAAAGAAATAGGAAGAAAATAAAAAAAAAGTGAAGAAATAAAGCAAAAAGATGAAAAATGGAGAAATTGTGATGAGAAGAGCATTTTTCATCTCCAAAGTCATGTATATTTCTTCTAAACTCATTGCTATTATTAATTTGATTATGAGTAGTTAAGTTTTCTTATATTAATTGGTCAGGTACTATTTAATTAATTTTAAATTCTAGTATATTAGCCAGTTATGTTTTGTTTTTAATTTTTTGTTTGTTTTCACCACCAATATCTGGTCCACTGAAATGACTAATCCGAATTGAGGGTCAGTTTGGCATCAAGTGGTCCCAATCTCCTCTCGATCACAGTTGCAGGGGGATCGAACTGTGGTCCCCCTACCAAGTCCAACGTCAATCACCACTAGACCCACTAATGATTGGTGTTTTAATGTTTTTATACGTTTATGAATATATGAATTGATCTAGGTTTTGAATGATTATTGACCTTAAATTTTGAAACCTGACCTAATTTAACTGTTCAAATTAGTAATTAATTTTAGAATAGAGAATTATAATTTTGTGATAATGGATTAAAAGTTGTTATTAAAAGAGAATTATACACCAATGAATTAAGTATAACTAATTTGTTAATTCATCGTAATACTAGAAACCAATTTAAGGGAATAGACGTCATTACCGAACAATGACAAACAAAGCATTCAAGAAAGGTCTGGTCACTTTAAATCCTAAAAGATTTCATATTTTTATTATATTTTTTATTTAAAACCAAATTTTATGACATAAAACCCCAATTTAAGCAATTCTAGTACTTTTCAATTGCATTGTTAAAAAAAATAATCCATGTGGATACGAACTTAATTTTTTTTACTTCGGTACATTTAGTACACCTACTAAATTGTCATCATGTTTCACCTTTTCACCTCGCGGGATCTCATTTGTAATGTGTTCAACCTATTACTCAGAGTAAAAGCATCTATGTTCCTATAATTTCGGGCATATTAACTTTATTCATTTCGCTTTTTGGTATTTTCATTATTTTTGTATACTTTTGTGAGTTTTCCTTTTATTTTAACATGCATTAGTAAATGTAGTAGATCCATTAGCTAGTCTTATTTACTAGTTTTTTCCTCCCCCAAACTAAATCCTACAATGAATCTTATTACATCCTTTCGAGAAATTCAAACTACTTAAAAGGCTAACGGCTTTTTTGACTTCTTGTGGCATGACAGGGGTTCCTCACCAAGTCTCAATTTTTGCATTATTTTTTTTTGAATCAAAGAAAAAAAATATTAACTCAAAAAACTATATCAGTACATGGTGATCATACAAGATCCAACCTATCTATACCAACAACCTATACCATGAGTTTTGCTATATGGCTCCTAATATTCTTATAAAGCTAGCCTCTGTACATTATACAATCAATAATTTTGTTGTAAGTATCATCATGAGTATGATTATTAAACACTACAATGTTCCTGTAAACCTATATCCCATAAATAGTCTATGTGAAGGCAAGTTTCATAACACTAGCTTTCCATCCCTTCTTTGAAGTATGCCCAATGATCCAATCCAATTCCTCCTACCAGTTTTTAGGTTGATGATGAATTTCCAGCCAAGCAAGAACCTATTTCCAAATGGTAAGAGTATGTTGACAGTCAAAGTATAAAAGTCCTACGGATTCATCTGCATTATTACATAAGCTTCAAACAATATCTTGTATGATATTGAACCTCTTCAGCCTATCCTTTGTGGCAAGTTTCCCATGGAAAAATAACCAAGTTGTATGGATAGCCCTAGGCTTAGAAAAGTTACCTTTAAAGATATATCTCCAAATCACATTGGGTCTATCTTCAGAAATAGCTTCATATAACTGCTTCATTTTGAACTTTCCTTGGTTAACCATATCATCCCATACATGTTGGACATTTTGAGCATGATCGCGAAAATACATTATTCTCTTAATGATCCAAGAACCACTCTTTATTATAGCATACATGGACCCATTTAACCCAAAGATTGTCAGTTTTCATACACAAGTTCCATAAGCACTTCATCAAAGCAACCATGTTCCAATAACTGAGATTGATTATATTCTGACCCCCCTTGACTCTTTAATTTGTACATTGTATTCCAAGCCGTAGAAATATTTTTACTACACTCTATATTGCCTATCCAAATAAAGGTTCTACACATAGTATCAATTTTATTGATTACAAACTGAGGTATAGGAAGACAATTCATCCAATATTATGTAATAGCCACAATAATACTCTTCACTAATTGTATCCTTCATGCATACCTTAGTAAACGAGATGTCCAGTGCTTAATCTTATTCAGAATCCTATCTATCAAAGGCATGTAATGATTAATATTCAACCTCTTACTTGTAATTGGAATTCTAAGATACCTGACTGACAGCTAACCTTCATCAAAACTTGTAGCTTCAATCATCTGCAACTTCAGATTTCTATCCATCCCTCTATAAAAAATCTTACATTTCCTAGGATTTACCACTAAACCTGTTGAATTCGAGAAAACCTGGACATTTTTCATAATTCTCTTCACAAAACTGATGTTACAACTGCAGAATAAGAGAACATCATCTGCAAACTTGAGGTTAGTTATGCCTAACTTCTCACATTTTGCATGGTGATTAAAGTTAGGGTTCTATTGCATCATATTCAACAGTCTATTTAAATAATCCATCATGACCACAAAGAGAAAAGGGGAAATTGGACCCCTTTGTCGTAATCCCTTCTAGCTTGCATAGTATTAGACATTACTCCATTGACATTAAACACATATGAAACTGTATTTTGAGTTATCATTACCCAGTTAATGAAAATCCTAGGCATCCCAATCTCTTTTAGCACTTGTTCCATGGAATACCAATGAACCATGTCATAAGATTTTTGGAGGTCAAGTTGAATCATACACCTAGGAGTACCACCCTTTCTAGCATAGCCCTTTAACAATTTATAAGCTAGGATAATGTGATTATGACCGTTTTACTATGGAACGAATGCTGCTTAGTTAAGATTAACAACACTTGAAATGACACTACCAACCTTGTAGTCATTATCTTGGATATGGTTTTGTAAACAATGGTCCACCCAGCTATTGGCTCGTAGTCTTTGATACTCTTTGCTTCCTCAATTTTTGGAATCAGTGTAATCACAATTCTGTTAAAATTATTCAGCATCACACCTATTGCACCCCAAAATTTTCCCTTTGAGTTTCAATCATAGTTAACTCGAGCCTCACATTCATTCATCTCCATATGAATTTTCATCTACATCACAATCATTCATAGCATGTGATCTCAAAGCATGGGATTGTAGCGGTAGAAATGTTGAGACTAAGCCATTGGATTGACTTGACTCGCAAAGATCAAATAAAAATCGCCACTACACTTTATTGTTTTTAAAGGAATGGGAAAAGAACGAATAACCCAAAAAGAGGGGGAGAGAATCAAAGTTCGGGGGTTGGTTATGTAAAGGGAAAGTATTAGCACCCTAAACATCTACGGTACTCCGTAGGAACCTCTTTGAAAATCTTTGTATTTTGGCTATAAATGTTGTATAAAAATAGATGGTGGAAAAGAGAAGAAAAATATTTTTTACAATTTTTGCACCCGCCGCATTTGCGAACCTTTAGTTCCTACGTACCACCTTCCGTGCATAGGGGATTAGGGTACTCATAGTTTACGTTTAGAAAATTTAAAACACAAGTGTGTTGGTTAATTTTAAGAGACGATACATCATTGTCTTATCTAAGTGGAAGAACATACTTACTACCCACGATTATGAGAAAGGAGAATTTGCATCATCTCAAAGTGGAGGATATGGCTTGGGCTTTAAAATCAACAAAGCCTCACTCAACATCCAAGTGGAAAATATCTCACTTCACTTCATATCATAGAAGTATAGTAGCTCACATCACTACAAAGATTGACAAGAGTCTAATCTTTTGAGAAAAATTTTAAAGTAAGAAGCCAAAGTGGAAAAATAGTTTGAATGAGACTGATTGACTTTTTGTCTTGTCACAAAAATTGTCAAAGTATTGTTAAGTTGTTTAAAATTTGATTAAAGAAAATATTTTTGAAAATGCATGGACCTAAGTCCAAGTTTATTATGAAAGCGATTCAAGTTTAGAAAACAAGAATAGTTTTGAAAAGGAGGGAGAAGATTTTTTAAATTAAAGAAGATAGGAGGAGATGAAGGGACTATCCTAAAGCATAAGGTAAAAGCTAGAGAAAAGAACCATCTAACCAACAAGAAGCCAACATTTGACATAATAAGTCAATGTAGAATTCCCATCCTTTGGATTGAAACCAAACAAGAAAAGATGATAAACCTTCTTATAAAACCAAGCTTCAAAGGCATTAAGTCTTCACAAAAATTGGACAGAGTAACGACTGTATACAAATGAATTCCCGATTACAGACAAAGAATATAATCAAAATAACCTGCAAGCAAAGAAACAAACAACCCAATGTCTCGGGGTAAACCCCAAGAACTCCAGACAAAATAAAAATATAATTAACAAGGTCTCAAGGTAGGTCAAGGTCTCTAATCCTAAGTCCAAGAAGTCCATAACTCAATCATGCCAATGATAGTAACCAATTAGTCCAAGTAACATTAAAGTTTTTTATTGTTCAAGTTGATTATTAGGTATCTTCAAAAAGAAAATGAAAAGCTCAACTGAGCAAAACAAAATGACATAAAGATAAATACTCAAGTGAGCAAAGATGAAAATAGCATGAAATGTAAATGCTATGATAAATGGTGCTTAAAATAAAAGCATAAAGTAAAAGCATAGAAATAAAAGTCAATTATTATTGAGTTAGAAATTAGAGGTTAGTTTAATGACCATCTTGGAACTTGCATTTAAACTCATTAGAAGGTTGATAAAATCAAAGCCTCTCAACAACAAGTTTCATTTGCTTTTTGTCAAGTATATCATTCATTTCAAAATCTCAAGGCAACAATAAATGATCAATGATGTTTAAATGATTCACTTAGTTCCAAAATTTATGAAGATTCATTAGAGGATTTATAAGACCAAAGCCTCCTAACAATGGACCTCAAGGTTATTGGATCAAAGGTTGCAAATTAAACATACTTGGGCTTGCAAACATAGGTTTGGGCCACAAATGATCATTTCTCGAATTGGGACAAAATTTAGCGCTATGTTAAGCAATCATAAGTGGACTTATATAGAAGTCGCACCTATTTTAAGGCCACTCAATAGCAATCTATGTGTCATATGTTTGGAGTGATGATATGTAGGTCATCCTTTAATAACATGTAGCACAAAAGAGAAGAGGATGAGATGAAGAGGGAGTGGATACATTTGAATACAAATTTTAATCAAACTATCATTAAAATCATCCATCCATTTTAGTGGAGTTAAACTCAACACTCAAGATCCAATGATGTTAATGAAGTTTATGATCAACAATCACATAGCCAAAATATATTTAAAAAAATAAAATGCATTTAATGAATAAAAAAAGGAAAAATGATTTTTAAATTGTTTTTAAAATGAAATTAACAGGTAAAATAGTAAACTATGTTCGAAGTATCAAAGAAAATTTTAAAAAGACCATAGAAAAATTAGAGCTAACCTCAAATATTTTATAAATTTTTTGGTAATTTTTTTTAAAACAGGAAAGTATTTTTAAACTAATTAAAATCACTCAAATAAGTGGAAAAAAGATCAAAAATGGTAGAAGTCAAAATAAAATTCTAGAAAAATTTCAGAAGGTCAGAAATGAGTAAAATGATTTTTATAAAAATTTTCAGAATTTTAAAAACATCAAAAAGTATTTTTAAATAATTAGAAACAAGTCAAAACAAAAGAAAAATTATAAAAAAATATCAAATCTAAAAAAAATTATGAAAAAATAAAAATCAGAAAGAGAATATTTAAAAATATTTTTGTGAATTTTTTCAGAATTTTTGGGTCAGAAATGAATTTTCTATGATTTTTTGAAGTTAAAATAATGATTTTTGGGTCAGAAAATAAAAATAAAGTCAAAAAAGCATGGACCATTGGATGAGAGTAAAAAAGCGTTAGTAAACAGATCCAACGGATCTGGCACACTGTGCATATCATAGTCTTTTTTGGAAATTACACCAAATCATTTTCTAATAATTATAAGTGACTTAAAATCTGGCGCGTTGGATGAAGTCTGACTAATGAAAGTAATCAGATCCAACGGTTCCTATGACACGTACATGGTAAAACAGATGCATTTGATAAAATTCAAAAAATTACATGTCACACTATCATTGGCTGAAGCACGACAGATAGGTCGTCTTCAACCTCCAGACACCCTAAATTGAGGTTCCACAAACTGTAAAATTAGGGAACCAGACCGGTACCATTAGATTCGTCTCTTTAAGACGATTCTAATGGTACCCTCACGCTAAATTTATATAAACTATGTGTGATACGGTGGCAGAACCGACTATTTAATACTGGTTTGCATTTTGCGTTTTGTGTTTGCAAAATGTCGCGGTAAGCAAGAGTCGCCACCGACTTTTATTTCATCCAACCGGAAAGGAAAAAAGTACAGAAAAAATCCTTTTTCGAGATTTTAAGTACGGGGGGTAGATTATAGAAAGGGAAGGTGTTAGCACCCTTTCTATCCATGGTTTTCCATGGGCTCTTAGGTACTTGCTCATTTTTAAATTGCTTGTGTGTGTGCTTTGTTTTGAAAATGTTTTACTTCGTGATAACCCTTGTATCAGTCCTCAAGGATGTGACGAAGTTGTTTTGAAAACTGTTTTTGAAATGTTTAAGTGTGAAAAGTTCTGATTTGAGCAAGTACCTACTAGCATCTAGCTACTCGAAAAAAGATTGTTTCTATTCTTGTTTCCTTTAGACAGCGCTTTCCTACTATTGAGAAATAGGTAGCACCGTCGTTGGAATTTGTAAGGGTCAATTTGAAAGGTACGTATGGTCAATAAAGCAATGTTAGGATACCTTAGTAATAACCCTAGAGTCTTAAGATCTTTCGAGGAAACATTTCCGAGGCAACATTTCTGAGGCAACATTCGAACGGGACATTTGATCTTTTTAGACAGGAGGGCAACCACTAAGACACCCTATGCTTAATGATTGTTTACTGAAGGAAACCTAAGTGAGAGTATACCCTAAGAGTGAATATGTGTAAATGATTTGTTTCAGTTATTTATCTTTGCACATTAGGGTTTTCTAACCATTTTAATTTGTCATGCATTCTTGCCATACAATTCTATTAGCATACATCTAATAGTTAAATATTTGCAGGATTTAAAAATGCGAGAAAATAAATCTACGCTATTACAAGGCTTCGGGGAGGGGGATTAATTACATAGCCAAAAAATCGGGGAATTTAAACAGTAAATAAAAACCCTAAATTAACTATTACAAACCATGGACAGTTACAAAATATTGGCAAAATAAATAACAAGCGCACGACGAATTAAATGTGAGGCGATTAGGGTTTTGACCCTTTGGCTAATCCTATTCGCGATTGATAAAAAAATGTTTTTTGTCATGCTTTTGTTATTTGAGAAAATGATGAAATAATTAAATTAAAAGGAAGATCCTAAGTTCTAATTAATTTTAAATTAAGAAAAATAAATTAATTTATTCTAAAGAAAACCTATTTTTGTGTTTTTTTTTATTTGAGGAAAAAAAGAATTAAATCAAGAACTTAACCTAATTTTCTATTTTTGATTTTTAATTGTGAAAACAAGTTAAAATTTCTCTAGATTAAATTAAACTAAATTAAATTAAATTAAATTTGATAATAAAAAAAAACTAATTCTAATTTTTTGTAAATTCTTGATTTTATGATTTTTATGAAAAAAAATGATTAATGGTGTTAATTAAAATAATTAAAGAAAATATTAAAATAATTAAAAAAGAAATAATTAAAAAAAGTAAAGATGGGCCTGTGTGTTAGCAATTCTGGGGGGGTATGTTGTTGAATTTATCCAGGCCCAAAGAGCTCAAGCCCAGTCCTGTGTCTGATCTGGTGCTGCTCCCTCCTGACGGTGTACCATAGTCTTTGACAGGTGGGACGTTGGATTGGATTGATGATGAATCCAATGGCTGGATTGTGTGGTGCATGGTGGACGTTTGGACATGTGGGGTACAGGGTCTGTTGTTAAATGTTAAGAAAATGATAAAATGCTGGGACCTGGGATCGAATCCAGGTCCTCACACTTAACACCAACACGCCCTACCATTTGTGCTACCTGCTTCATTTGTTAATATAACAATAATAATATATAATATATAAAACACGGTGGTGAGTTGGAAAAAGCGCGTGAAATTCAAAACAGTCAGTGGTATTCACACACGTTGTCTTCTTCTTCCTTGTCCGTCGTATTAGATTAAATACTTTTACCTACGGACATGACTCCATAGCTAAAACCCTGCAAGCTTCAAAAATCAAGAAAATGCATGATAAATTTAAGGTGAGTACATGGATCGATTCGCCTTGATCCCATGAGCATTATAGTACCCCTTTTCTGGCTAAATTTTACTTGTACAAAGAAGCCCTAAAACGGCTCCTCAAACCCTAGTAATGGCAATCTTGGTTGTAGGCATCAAAATGCATAATCAAGTAAACCAAAACCTTCCAAATGACAATATAAACACAATGCAATGTTTAAGAATGATTAATCATGTGTAAATTAAGAAATAAAATTCAAGCTTGGAGGTGCAAACCGTGGGTCTGTAGCTTACGATTCTGGATGTGAAAGTTCTTGCAATTGATTGAGATACGTTCTGGAGATGTTCGGGAGTCTATTGGTAGCCTTAGAATGGCTTGAATAACTCTCTAAGTACAAGAACGATCCCCCACTTTCTTGCAAATTTTTTAGTTTTCTTTTGGTGTTTTCACGACTACTAACCCCTATTTTTTTGCTTTGTTCTTGTTTATTATATATCCCTCAATTAATTAGGGTTGCAAAACAGATCGGATTTTGAAGCTTTGATGAGATTTGATTTGATTTTCAATTTGCATGATATCTTTCTATTTTCATGCCAATCATGCCTTTCTTGTACCAATTGCCATTGATTCGAATTGATCATCCAAGCTCAGCATATTTTTATTGCCAATCTGTAAAGAAAACAAATCAAATCATATCTTTGATAATTTTCATCATTTATTTGATTTAATTCACTTTTTAGTTAATGAAAAATCAAAATAAATTGAAAAATAAAGAAAATAATGTGTGGATAAGTATTTGAGTCGTGGACCACATTATAATTGAGGTGAAAGCATAAAAAGTTGGGCCCATTTAGCAAAAAATGCAAATTTGAGCACATTTGACTTTTGGCAATTTTGCAAAAATGGTCAACTTGGCCAATGCATAACTCTCTCAATTTTGACCCCTAGAGAGGTATTCTTGGACTTTTTAGAAATCTTAGGATGTCCTATAAGCAACCCTTTTGGTCTCATCTCAATTAAGTCTTCCATGTTCATGTATGAAGCTTTGACCCAAAAGGTGTTTTTGTTGACTTTTCAAAAGGACCTATAATGTCAAAATTCATATCTTTTTGTGAGTGCATATTTTGAACTTTGTAGCTGAAGCTGAATTGTAGGGAATTGTGTCGTCTTCAAAATGAGATTTGAATGGGTCATTTATGATAAAGTATGAGAAAGTTATGATTGGTCAATGTTGAGTTGACTTTTCCTACAAAACCCTAATTTAGCAACTTTTGTGTTTTGACGAATTGTGAGCATTTCTTGAGGAATCATGATCAACCCTTGATCAAATGATGAATAATACTTAAAAATGAGGATGTTGATCAAAAATCTTGAAGTTTGACTGTATGTGGGCCACAATTGACTTTTGACCTAGTATAGTTGATTTTCAGGCATTTGAGCAATTGACTGAGCAAACTTCTTCTGCAAGGCTTGAAACTTGACATGGATGATCTTGAGAACATATTAGGACAATGGTGATAATTTGAGTCCTTTGTGGTTCACACATCTTGATGAAGATGGAAACCCTAATTTGAGATAGACTGCCTTAGGAGAGAGTTTGCCTGGTCAACTCTTGACCTTCCTTGAGCAATTTGGGGACCTCTCTTGCCATGTGTTGAGAAATATGGGAGGGAAAATTTTAGGGTACAATAGCTGCCCCTATTCAATCTTCTTAAACCTGAGGATGTGGATTGGCTCGTCTGCCTTTCGTGATCTGAAGGTGGAAGATGATTGGACACTAGAGTTCCCAGATATTTGCACTCGCATGAAGTGGCACTTGGTTTGTGATATAAGGAATAGACTTATAAATGCCATTTGGTAGTTTCTAGAGGACTGTCGGAGATGGGCCTAAAGATGCCATCCGAAGAGATGTCGATCGCATAAGAGATTCCTTTGCAAGAACCCGTATACCTGTTGTTGAGAAGAACTTTGCTGGGGAATGTTGGTCTCTATCTTGGGAGAAATAGAGTTTTAGGAGCTTCAGTTGTCCGTTACTCTACTGGGGAATAACTATGGTTTGGGGAGTGGCAGTGAACTGCGTATCTGGTCGGGGTATATGTTGCACCGCGACTTACTGGGGAAATGCGAAACCAATCGTGTTTGATCAGGTCCAGGTCTTACAGTGTTGTGGACTGCTGCTTGGGGATAAGAGAGGAAGAACTCGGATAGTAAGGTTATGAGAAGGAACCTGGATGGTAAGGTTACTTCGAGATGAAAGCATGGATAGTAGGGCTGGGAGAAGGAACCTGGATAGTAGGGTTACTTCGACATGAAAGCCTGGATAGTAGGACTGTGAGAAGGAACCTGGATAGTAGGGTTACTTCAATAGGAAAGCCTGGATAGTAGGGTTGTGAGAAGGAACCTGGATGGTAGGGTTACTTCGATATGAAAGCCTGGATAGTAGGGCTGTGAGAAGGAACCTGGATAGCAGGGTTACTTCGATATGAAAGCCTGGATGGTAGGGCCATGAGAAGGAACCTGGATAGTAGGGTTACTTCGATATGAAAGCCTGGATAGTAGGGCTGTGAGAAGGGACCTGGATAGCAGGGTTACTTCGATATGAAAGCCTGGATGGTAGGGTCGTGAGAAGGAACCTGGGTAGTAGGGTTACTTCGATAGGAAATCCTGGATAGTAAGGTTGTGAGAAGGAACCTGGATGATAGGGTTACTTCGATATGAAAGCTTGGATAGTAGGGCTGTAAGAAGGAACCTGGATGGAAGGGTATCTTCGATATGAAAGCCTGGATAGTAGGGCTGTGAGAAGGAACTTGGATAGTAGGGTTACTTCGATATGAAAGCCTGGATAGTAGGGCTGCTGAGAAGGAACCTGTATAAGGTTGCATTTGTCGCTGACGATTACTCGGTTTAGCTTTGAGTGTTGATCATGTACCTGCTGCAAATTGTTGATAATAATTGTCTTTCCTGAAAGAAATACATGATTAGTCAGGTGCGATGCATGAGATGCATTGTGATGAGGTTCTCAAAATCACTGAGATTATGTTATATGTAATGTATGCACATGCCATGATGTATGAACATGAAATGCTGACGTGATAATCTAAGTCCGGGAAAATAAATCCCTGACTGTTGTTTGGGGCGTATGAGAAATGGTGAACAAAGACGACTAGATGGGATTCACATCCAATTGACTGGTGAATATTCTGCCAGCAAAGACCCTGTCTGAGGATAACTTTGCAGGGAATAACTTTGTTGGATAGGAGATACTCTGTTGATAGATCTCTAATTTGGAGGAATAAAATCAGTTGGGGATGAATTTTCATTGCTGGTGATAATGAATTCTGTTGGAGATTGAGTTTCTGCTTGTGAGAGAAATAAACTCTGCTTGGGAAAAAACTTACTGCCTCACTCGCGATTGTGGACCTCAGCTGGGGAGAGTTATGTCCTGTTCGGGAAAGCTAACATCACTGTCCTCGGATACTTTTTACTCTGTGAGGAGTGTATATACCACCACTCCTATTCTCAAGTTGGCTCTATCTCTGTACCTGATGGGCAGAGTAACTGTAAGGTTTGGGCACTTCTTGTTTTTTTTTGCCTGTTCTTGGAATTACGAGTGATTGTCTTTTGTTTCTTATGTAAATATTTATGAGCAGTCCTTATTTTTAAATTCATACATAAAAAATGAATCATTGGACGTTCTTGCAAAACAAAACAGAAAAATAAAAACAAATGGAAATTTCTTGTGAAAATGAATTGTATTGATTTTTGAAGTTGGCCTGTAATAGGCGTTTTTGTACAAAGAGGCTGACGCTCTAGTAAGAGAATGCCGCCGAAAGATAGAAATTACAATTTGTGTTAAAGAAAGAAAAACATCTATGTGGAACGAGCCCATCGGGTTTCAAATCTTCTATTTCCTTTATATCTCAAGCGTCTTATCACTTTGCTACTTGGTCGAAGGTGGATCAGATTGATTGGCACCGTCCGAGCCTGACAGTCAATACCGAAGTCTGGTTGCAAGATGATCCAATGAGACATAGTGTTACGCTTTGATCCCTAATTTTTTCCTGGACCTCCCTTTCGGGTTTTCAGTCCACCGGGATACCCTTTTTTTCCCAAGTCGCCTTTTCAGGTTTTCGACTTGCCAGGTGTACAGCTTTTTTCATTTTCATCCCTTACTTTTTCCCGAACCCTTTTGGTTCACCGAGAAGCCCTTATTTTTGCCTAGGCCAGTCAACCTAGCGGGTCTTTGGTTATGCGTAGTATTTTTTCACTATGTCTGCATTGACGGGGTGAGGAAGGTCGTCACCATCCATGATGGTTAGAATCATAGCTCCTCTTGAGAAAATGTTCTTAACCACAAATGGCCCTTCGTATGTGGGGGTCCATTTTCCCCTGGGATCACCTTGCGGTAGTATGATGCGTTTGATCACTAGATCCCCGACTTGATATTCTTGATGCCTGACTTTCTTGTTAAAAGCCTTGACCATTCGCTTTTGATACGTCTGACCATGAAAGATAGTAGTAAGTCTCTTTTCTTCGATTAGATTCAGCTGATCAAGTCGGGTTTGGATCCAGTCGTCTTTGTTCAAACTTGTATCCTTCATAATCCTAAGAGAGGATATCTGGACTTCGATGGGTAGGACTGCCTCCATGCCATACACCAAAGAGTAGGGTGTTGCCCCTGTCGACGTCTGTGCTGAGGTACGGTACCCATGAAGAGCGAATGGTAACATCTCGTGCTAGTCTTTGTATGTCACCGTCATCTTCTGTACAATCTTCTTGATGTTCTTGTTAGCCGCTTCAACAGCCCCGTTCATCTTCGGTCGGTAGGGAGAAGAGTTATGATGTTGAATCTTGAATTGTTTACAGAGCTCGGTGATCATTGTGTTATTGAGATTTGTACCATTGTTAGTGATAATTCTCTCTGGTATGCCATATCGGAAGATCAGATTGTGTCGGATAAATCGCGTCACAACGTTCTTGGTTACTGTAGAAAAGGAAGTTGCCTCAGCCCACTTTATGAAGTAATCAATTGCTACCAGAATGAAGCGATGCCCGTTAGATGCAGTAGGTCTGATCTCGCCAATCATGTCGATGACCCACATTGCAAAGGGCCAAGGAGCTTTCAAGACATTCAGGGGAACCAGAGGTACGTGCACCTTATCAGCATAGACTTGGCACTTATGACAGGTTCGAGAGTGTTGATAACAATCGGCTTCCATAGTGGACCAGTAATATCCTACCCGTAGGATTTTCTTCGCCATGGTATGTCCACTGGAATGAGTTCCGAAGGTACCTTCATGTAACTCTGTCATGATCCTTTCTACCTCGCTCTTGTCCATACACCGTAGTAAGGTTGAATCATGGTTACGCTTATAGAGGATTCCATTACTGATGAAGAACTCAGCAGCGAATCTTCTCAGAAATTTCTTATCATTAATATATGCCCCCTCGGGGTATTCTTGAGCCTCAAGATACCTCTTTACTTCGTGAAACCAGGGTTTATCTGATACCTCTTCAGTCTCAATGTCACAACAATGTGCGGGTTCGTCCAACCTCTCAATGGTAATCTAGGGAGCTTCATTGCCCCACCTAACTTTGAACATAGAAGACATAGTAGCTAGCGCGTCCGCCAACTAGTTCTCCTCTTGTGGGAAATGTTCAAAGGGTACATACTCTTTGTAAGGAATAAGATTCGGGTGCTTCGTATCCCACTCGCCTTTGATCTGACTTATTACCAGAGCGGAATCTCCAAATATACTTAAGAAGTTAATCCTCAAGTCAATAGCAGCTCGAAGACCCATGATAAATGCTCCATACTCCGCCATGTTGTTGGTACAGTTGAAACATAATCGGGCAGTGAATGGAGTATGACAACCCTCAAGAGATATAATTACAGCGCCAATGCCATTACCTAATGCTTTCTAGGCTCCATCAAAATACATAGACCATCGGGATCCCTCCTCGGTTCCTTCATCCGGTCCAGGTTCTTCGCAGTTGGTTACCAACATGATATTCTCATCCGGGAACTCGAAATTCATGGACCGGTAGTCATCCACGGCCTGATGCGCCAAATGATCCGCCAATACACTCCCCTTGATTGCTTTTTGGGTCGTGTATTGGATGTCATACTCGGTTAAGATCATCTTCCATCTTGCTATTCTTCCGGATAAGGAGGGCTTCTCGAAAATATACTTGATCAGATCCATCTTGGATATCAACAAGGTAGTGTGAGTCAGCATATATTATCTCAGTCGGCGAGCAGCCCATGCCAAAGTGCAGCAAGTTTTCTTGAGCAATGAGTATCGGGTCTCACAGTCAGTAAACTTTTTGCTAAGGTAATAAATGGTGTGCTCTTTTCGACCAGACTCGTCATGCTGCCCCAGCACACACCCTATTGAATTGTCTAACACTGTCAAGTATAATATCAAAGGTCTTCCTTCAACTGGAAGCATCAGAATTGGTGGTTCTTGAAGGTATTCCTTGATTCTTTCGAAAGCGATCTGGCATTCATCATTCCACTTTACCATTTGATCTTTCTTTAGCAGCTTGAAGATTGTCTCACAAGTAGCAGTCAGATGTGAAATGAACCTGGCGATATAATTCAGACGTCCCAAGAAACCTATAACTTCCTTTTCTGTGCAGGGAGCTGGAATCTCTTGTATAGATTTTACCTTTGCAGGGTCCACCTGAATACCTTTGTCACTGACAACGAAATCCATAAGCTTTTCAGACCTTACCCCGAAGGTACACTTGTTCGGATTCAACCTCAGCTTATACGTTTTCAACCTGTCAAACAGATTCTAGAGATGATCAAGGTGCTCTTCCTCAGTCTGGGACCTGGCTATCATGTCATCAACATAAACCTCGATCTCATGGTGAATCATATCATGGAACAAAGCGACCATGGCGCGCTGATAAGTTTCCCCAGCATTCTTCAACCCAAAAGGCATTACCTTGTAACAGAAGGTGCCCCCCTGTGTAATGAAGGTTTTCTTCTCCATGTCCTCAGGAGCCATCTTGATCTGGTTGTAGCCAGAAAAACCATCCATGAAGGAGAAGATCTTGTGTTGTACGGTGTTGTCGACTAGAACATCAATGTGAGGAAGTGGGAAGTCATCCTTGGGGCTTGCCCTATTCATATCTCTGTAGTCCACACACATCCGTACCTTACCGTCCTTATTAGGTACCAGAACGACATTGGCAACCCACTGCGGATAAGAAGTGACAGCTAAGAATCCTGCATCAAAATGTGTCATGACCTCTGCCTTGATTTTCTCTGACATTTCAGGGCGCATACGGCGGACCTTCTGTTTGACCGGAGGGAAGTCTTCTTTAGTTGGCAGGCGATGTACCACAATATCAGTGTCCAACCCAGGCATGTCTTCATAGGACCAAGCGAAGATCTTAACATAATCGTGTATCATCTGTACTAACCGTTGTTTGACACTAGGCTCCAGATTCGCACCTATTTTAACCTCTTTCCTGTCTTCTCTGTACCCAAATTCACTGACTCAACTGGCTCTTTATGAGGCTGTATGGCCCTCTCTTCCTGCTGTAATAGTCTAGAAAGTTCTCCAGGCACTTCACAATCATCCTCACCTTCGTCCTCGGCTTGGTTGATCAGATTTTTGAAGTCATAACTGGAAGTAGCAGAGTTGTTATCAATGGGATCCAGAGTGGATATGGATCTGCAGTATGATACGTGAGTGTGTGTAAGAGAATAGTTGTTTTGATAAAGTGAGAGACAGAAAAGAAAAACAAGGATCGCGAAATTTATAATGCAAGAAACGTCCAATTCTTTATTAATGATATATGAAATGACAAATAATATCCCCCACAAGAAAAGCCAAGGTGCCTCGGGAAAGACATTGGGCTGTAAAGTTTCAAATTGTTTATTACAAATCTTAAAATAAATGAGTCAATTACTGTGGAATAAAATAAACAGGTATGAAGTCCCTAGCCGTCCAGTTATTCGGTTCACCGTTGGTTGTTGGGTAGATCCAGTTGTCGATGTATGAATCTTCTTCACTGTCTTCAATTGCATTAATTCCCCGATTGCTGATGTGTAGAGGAGGTCTTCCAGCCAGAGCGCGCCTAACAGCCCTTTGAGCCCCTGTAGTAAAGCCCAAACCAAATTTGTCAGTTTTGTAAGTGAAATCAGGGAGCTGACCCCAATTGGCACACCCACCTTCTTCAACCATAGTTATAGCGTCCTTGAGAGAAGCCATCTTCAATGGAGGTTTGCTGGTAGTAACTTCAGTTGATGCCAAAGTCTGAGGGACCTCTTCGGAGTTCTGATAAGGAGTTTCTATGAACTCCTCGTCCATCTCTACATAGCGAAAGGAATTGAGATGACTCACCATATACTCTTCTTCACCTTGCACTGTGACAATCTTCCCCTTCACCGGATACTTCAGCAGTTGATGGAGTGTGGAAGTAACTACCCCAACCTTATGGATCCAAGGACGACCCAACAAGCAAGAATATGATGGCATGATATCCATTACGTAGAAGGTGGACCCAAAGGTCTGAGAACCCACTTTGACAGGGATGTCCACCTCCTCGTGCACCATTCTCTTTGATCCGTCAAAAGCCCTTACCACAATGTTACTAGGCTTTAAAGTCAAACCCTCACAATCTAAATGGTCCAACACTTTCTTCGGTAGAACATTCAGTGAAGACCCGGTATCTACCAGCACATGAGCCATAGTGGTGCCCCTGCACTCAATCGAGACATGTAGAGCATCATTATGATTCCTTCCCTTCGGGGTCAGATCTGCATCTAAAAAACCCAGCCCATTGTCAGCAGTCAGGCTGGCCACACAATCTTTGAACTGATCTGCTGAAGTTTCCTACGGCACATGCGCAGTCTTGAGAAACTTAATTAAAGCCTTCACATGGGCTTCAGAGCACAACAGCTGAGACAACATGGATATCTTTGATGGGGTCTGCCCCAACTGCTCGACCACATTGTAGTCGCTCTTCTTGATAATTTTCAGTATTTCCTCTATTTCTTGTTTAGAGGCTTCCACAATGATTTTTCTAGGCGCCTCCGTCCGAGAAGGCTCACCTATAATTTCTTTGCCCCGAGTACCAGATGGCTCGGCAGCAGGGGTGATAACTGGGGTAAGAACTGGAACAGTAGTTGATGTACTAGCGGGAACAACAGATGGAATGACAATATGTTTGTTGACAGTCGAAGGGGAAATCTCGGGAGAGAAGATCCTCCCGCTTTGGGTAACCTTACTAGCCCCGAAAATATTACTGACATGAGTATCAGTTTCTTCATTCTTCATATCTTGCTTAATTCCATGATAGTACACATCAGCACCATAATGCCATGGGACAGCCTTGTCTGAAGTGTACGGGATGGGACCAGGAACAGTGATTATTAGCGGAGCAATTCTTTAAACAGGTGTAATCCTAACAGGTCTTCTCGAGGAAACCTTGGAAGGATTGGCGGAAATGGTTATAATGGAAACGTCTTCATTTGGAACAACAGGAATCATAGTCTTTTCAAACAAAATTTCTTTATTATCCATCAGGCGCTGGACACCTGAATTCAACAAACGGCTTCCAGAAGGTAGAATTGAACATATGTGACAACCTTCACCACAACCCAGAAATAAACCAGCCAATAGAAAATTCCTCTTATCAATCATAAGAGGAGTAGAAATTTCTTCAATAGAGGTCATAAACAAATCAGTGTCAACATCATTGACTCCACGACCATGTTTGGGCATGGGAGCAGTTATAACATTCGACTTTTCTGGAGCATCTAACTCTATCTCCTTAGCTTCAAGCAAGTCTTGTACTTTGTTTATCAGAGCCCAGCAATCGTTTGTATCGTGGCCAGGACTCTTAGAATGGTAGGCGCACCGCGCGTTGGGATTGTATCTGGGAGAAGTAGTGTTTGGATTTTTGGGAGCCTCTCTCAAGGTTGCCAAGTTGGATCTCAGCAGGTGAGGTAACACTTCAGCCAATGTCATGCTAATGCGGGTAAACTTCCGCTGTGGTCTTTCCATCCTTTGTTGATTGTTTCATTGTGGAGGAACTGCAAGTCTTGGTATCACTACAACATTTATCGTTTGATGGTGTTCAAATTTGCCTTGGCCCCTCGGGCTATAAACTTCACTGGCTTCCTTCTTACCAGTAAAAGGTTTCTTTACTGAACTCGAAGAGGAATCCTTTTGTATTTTGCCACTTCGAATTCTAGCTTCTACTCTTTCTCCAGTTAAAATCAACTCGATGAAACCAGATGACGAGCTGCCAATTAAGTGATTGAAAAATGGTCCAGACAGCATCCCTAGAAACATATCAACCAACTCCCTATCAGACAAAGGGGGTTGAACTCTCCCAGCCAAGGCTCTCCATTTTTTAGCATAATCTTTAAAACCTTTGCCTGCACCCATGGACATACTCTGGAGCTGAGTACGGGTGGGAGCAAGGTCGGCATTATACTGATATTGCTTGTAGAAAGCAGCAGCAAGATCTTCCCAGTTTCGGACATTGGCCCCCTCCAACTGGTAGAACCATTCAATTTGAGTCCCTGACAGACTGTCTTGAAAGTGGACCCACAAATTTCTATCAGCGGTGTGGGGTTGAATTTTCCTGACATAAGAGCGGAGATGGAGTTTTGGGCAGGACACTCCATCATACTTGGCAAAAACCGGAGCTTTGAACTTCTGAGGGATGACCACTCCCGATACCAGTCCCAGTTCTCCGAAATCCAAACCAGGTATCTTCTGAACTTCCATAGCACTCAGACGGTCTTCTAGCTGCTTGTATCTATCCTCAGCAGGAGGATATTGCTCATCATCAAAATCAGTATCATTGTTAGAGACTGCAGGACTAGGGTCCTTTTCCCCTTCTTGGTTCTCCCCTTCCTTGGATGAAGAGGTCAGATCAGTTTGATGCTTCAACCTTTCTCCAAACCTTCTGCCCATATTCAGAATACCAATCTTCTTCTTCTTCTTCTCTTTCAGAATGAGGGCTTTTAGATCCTCTTGCCCCTTTTCCAGACTGATGAACATCTGTTGGAACTGGGTTTTATGTGCCTGAAGATATTTGATGACTTGATCGGGAGACATTTCTGCTGAAATAAACAGCGAAGAAGATGAGAAACCCGTAGTGGTACCTGTAATGAGGTGTATGATAATGGGATGCGCGTGTAATGATTTCAAAGACTTTGGGAGATTTAAATTTGCCAACCAAAATAAACAAAGACTTTATTAGCTTAAATTTGAAGGTTCAACATGCCTTTAAGGCATTACAAAGAAGTAAATAAAACAAATCTAAAACTAGAAAAGAAAAATCAAAAGTCCCATGGACGCTTTCTCTTTGTGCTGATATAATCATTGAGCACTTTTTCTTCCTCGAGCTGCCTGGTGAGCTTTAAAATCTTCCTCTCTTGATCATGGAACTGTTCACTGTAAGTATCCCGCTCATTCTTCAGCTGAATCCAAGACCTATGTAACTCCCCAAGGTCAGTGGGTGTGTAAGGATAGAGAACCGTGTAAGGAATGCCTTCTTCAGTAGTGGGCTCCACAATCACTGGTAATACGGCCGCATAAGGCATCATAAGCTTCTGGGAACGAGCTCGTACCCATTGGAGGTAAGTTTGCATAGGAATGGAAGTCTTTGGTCCCAACTCTTTGGGGTCAGATCTGTTTACCATGCCCCAAGCTCGTATGAACCTTTGGCGATGCTCTTTAACATCATCCTCATAGTCGAATACAATGTCCTCGAGAAGTAACTTGTGGGGACCATCCCTTCGAGCACGACCAAATTGTCGCAAAGCTAGACAAGAATTGTAAGTTATACCCCCTCTGATACCAAGTAATGGGACATTAGGGTACTCCCCACAGCGGTCAATAACAGCAGTGTCTTCCATAGCTCAGGAACACCAAAGAATATCTGTATGAGCGAGTGACATTATTCTGTGTGACCAACCCAAACCTTCTTCGTTCTTCAGTATGGACCTAGGGAGGTGAGAAATAAACCACCTCGACAACAACGGCATGCAACACATAAGAGTCCCTCTTCTCTTCATGGTACGAGTATGGAGAGCATGCAAAATATCTCCAAGAAAGGTTGGCACAGGGTTGTGAGAAAGGAAAATCTTGATAGCATTCACATCTACGAAGGAGTCCGGATTAGGGAAGATAACTAATCCATAGATAAGAAGAGCCAAGACATCCTCAAAAGCCTGAAATTCCATATCATCCCAAAATAGTTGATCCTGGTCTATCAGAATTTGGCTAGAAAACCCTTGTCTCTGCTTCGAGTTTCCCAATTGGATACCACATCGGCCTGCTTCAAATGCAAAGCTGAGGTAATGACTTCTAGCTTAGGAACTTCTTCGATACCTGTGAAGGGTACCTGTTCAAGAATGGATATGCCCAATAGATGAGAGAATTCTGCCAAGGTGGGTACCAACTGATAATCTGGAAAGGTGAAGCAGTGATGCTTGGGATTGAAGAACTGAAAAAGTAAGCTCATCATCTGTTCATCAGGGTTTGAAGTAACCAGGCTGAGAAGTTGACCATGTCTCTTAATGAACATAGAAGTTTCAGAAATTCTTGATACTAGCTCTTTGAGTTGGGAAGGTATCTCCACAAAGCTGATTCAGATAGTATTCCTACACATGGAAGCCATGATCTGCAAAACAGAACAAAGATAAATTCCCTTGGTCTTTGAAATGGTTAGTGTAATGAAGCATGAATGCCATGTTATAATGCATGATATCATGATAAACCATAGGTATAGCAAACACAAGTATTGCAAACACAGTCAAATCACACAAAGCCCTTAGGTTTAAGGCTTGCATGAGGTCAAAGGTAATACCCTCTTGAAGTTAAGTTGGTTTCAACCTGTCCTAGAAAAGTAACCGGGTTCTAGAGGATCTCAATATCACTAACCATCCTCCATCGGTCATGGTTTCAACTCACACAATCTTTTCTTGGGGCCGAAATTATTCCGAGAGTGTGATCTCAATGAGTGTAGCATCGAGTATCAACCAGTTCTCAGCTCTACACTGAGATCGGCTATCTCACTACTTTCTAATGGCCAAGTTGAGCGATTAAAAGTTCTAAGGTCAGTTGATGCTTAACGACACCATGCGGTGGCCCCGTATTCTCCTCGTTTCTCCAAAAGGGATACCGGTACCAACCAAAGTGTCACACCAACGTAGCTACTACTTCAATCGTATCGGTCTACGCCGTACAGTTCCCTCACAGTGTATTGCTACTTACCTAAAAGGTGTTCCCCAGATTCGGGTGTATGATCTATAGTAACCCCAAACAAAACCCTTAAAAGTAAAGCAAACAAAGCAATCAAGAGAAGCAATTATGGTGACCTAGATCCTAAGGTATACCCCACATATAACATCCCTAGCAGAGTCTCCAGTTCTGTGATACAGTGGCAAAACCGACTGTTTAATACTGGTTTGTGTTTTGCATTTTGTGTTTGCAAAATTTCGCGGTAAGCAAGATTCGCCACCGACTTTTATTTCATCCAACCGAAAAGGAAAAAAGTATAGAAAAAAATCCTTTTTTGAGATTTTGAGTATGGGGTAGATTATAGAAAGGGAAGGTGTTAGCACCCTTTCTATCCATGGTTTTCCATGGGCTCTTAGGTACTTGCTCATTTTTAAATTGCTTGTGTGTGTGCTTTGTTTTGAAAATGTTTTACTTCGTGATAACCCCTGTATCAGTCCTCAAGGATGTGACGAAGTTGTTTTGAAAATTGTTTTTGAAATGTGTAAGTGTGAAAAGTTTTGATTTGAGCAAGTACCTACTAGCATCTACCTACTCGAAAAAAGATTGTTTCTATTCTTGTTTCCTTTAGACAGCGCTATCCTACTATTAAGAAATAGGTAGCACCGTCATTGGAATTTGTAAGGGTCAATTCGAAAGGGACGTACGATCACTAAAGCAATGTTAGGATACCTTAGTAATAACCCTGGAGTCTTAAGATCTTTCGAGGCAACATTTCCGAGGCAACATTCGAATGGGACATTTGATCTTTTTAGATAGGAGGGCAGCCACTAAGACACCCTATGCTTAATGATCGTTTACCGAAGGCAACCGAGGTGAGAGTATACCCTAAGAGTGAATATGTGAGAATGATTTGTTTCAGTTATTTATCTTTGCACATTAGGGTTTTCTAATCGTTTTAATTTGTCATGCATTCTTACCATACAATCCTATTAGCATACATCTAACAATTAAATATTTGCAGGAATTAAAAATGCGAGAAAATAAATCTACGCTATTACAAGGCTTCGGGGAGGGGGATTAATTACATAGCCAAAAAACTGGGGAATTTAAACAGTAAATAAAAACCCTAAATTAACTATTACAAACCATGGACAGTTACAAAATATTGGCAAAATAAATAACAAGCGCACAACGAATTAAATGCGAGGCGATTAGGGTTTTGACCCTTTGTCTAATCCTATTCGCGATTGATTAAAAAATGTTTTTTGTCATGCTTTTGTTATTTGAGAAAATAATGAAATAATTAAATTAAAAGGAAGATCCTAAGTTCTAATTAATTTTAAATTAAGAAAAATAAATTAATTTATTCTAAAGAAAACCTATTTTTGTGTTTTTGTTTTTATTTGAGGAAAAAAAGAATTAAATCAATAACTTAACCTAATTTTCTATTTTTGATTTTTAATTGTGAAAACAAGTTAAAATTTTTCTAGATTAAATTAAACTAAATTAAATTAAATTTTATAATAAAAAAAACTTATTCTAATTTTTTTTGTGAATTCTTGATTTTATGATTTTTATGAAAAAAATGATTAATGGTGTTAATTAAAATAATTAAAGAAAATATTAAAAGAATTAAAAAAGAAATAATAATAAAAAAGTAAACATGGGCCTGTGTGTTAGCAATTCTGGGGGGTATGTTGTTGAATTTATCCAGGCCCAAAGAGCTCAAGCCCAGTCATATGTCTGATCTGGTGCTGCTCCCTCCTGACGGTGTACCATAGTCTTTGACAGGTGGGACGTTGGATTGGATTGATGATGAATTCAATGGCTGGATTGTGTGGTGCATGGTGGACGTTTGGACATGTGGGGTACAGGATCTGTTGTTAAATGTTAAGAAAATGATAAAATGCTGGGACCTGGGATCGAACCCAGGTCCTCACACTCAACACCAACACGCCCTACCATATGTGCTACCTGCTTCATTTGTTAATATAACAATAATAATATATAATATATAAAACACGGTGGTTAGCTGGAAAAAGCGCGCGGAATTCAAAACAGCCAGTGGTGTTCAGACACGTTGTCTTCTTCTTCCTTGTCCGTCGTATTAGATTAAATACTTTTACCTACGGATATGACTCCATAGCTAAAACCCTGCAAGCTTCAAAAATCAAGAAAACGCATGATAAATTTAAGGTGAGTACATGGATCGATTCGCCTTGATCCCATGAGCACCATAGTACCCCTTTTTTGGCCTAATTTTACTTGTACAGAGAAGCCCTAAAATGGCTCCTCAAACCCTAGTAATTGCAATCCTGGCTGTAGGCATCAAAACTCAAAATCAAGTAAACCAAAACCTTCCAAATGACAATATAAACACAATGCAATGTTTAAGAATCATTAATCATGTGTAAATTAAGAAATCAAATTCAAGCTTGGAGGTGCAAACTGTGGGTCTGTAGCTTACGATTCTGGATGTGAAAGTGCTTGCAATTGATTGAGATACGTTCTGGAGATGTTCAGGAGTCTATTGGTAGCCTTAGAATGGCTTGAATCACTCTCTAAGTACAAGAACGATCCCCCACTTTCTTGCAAATTTTTTAGTTTTCTTTTGGTGTTTTCACGACTACTAACCCCTATTTTTTTGCTTTGTTCTTGTTCATTATATATCCCTCAATGAATTAGGGTTGCAAAACAGATTGAATTTTGAAGCTTTGATGAGATTTGATTTGATTTTCAATTTATATGATATCTTTCTATTTTCATTCCAATCATGCCTTTCTTGTACCAATTGCCATTGATTCGAATTGATCATCCAAGCTCAGCATATTTTTATTACCAATCTGTAAAGAAAACAAATCAAATCATATCTTTGATAATTTTCATCATTTATTTGATTTAATTCACTTTTTAGTTAATGTAAAATCAAAATAAATTGAAAAATGAAGAAAATAATGTGTGGATAAGTATTTGAGTTGTGTACCACATTATAATTGAGGTGAAAGCATAAAAAGTTGGGCCCATTTAGCAAAAAATGCAAATTTGAGCACATTTGACTTTTGGCAATTTTGCAAAAATGGTCAACTTGGCCAATGCATAACTCTCTCAATTTTGACCCTAGAGAGGTGTTATTGGACTTTTTAGAAATCTTAGGGTGTCCACTAAGCAACCATTTTGGTATCATCTTAATTGAGTCTCCCATGTTCATGTATGAAGCTTTGACCCAAAAGAATGTGATCAATTGGATGCTTGAGCTAAAAGTTGTGATGAGTCAAAGTTGAGAAAAAGATGCTGACTTTTTGTACTTTGAAAAATTCTAAGTTTTTCTTCAAAAGTGACCTATAATGCTTCGAGTTCAACCAAGGCTTTCCTTCAAAATTGAGCTTTGATAAATGATCCTATATTGAAGTAGATATCCCAGAGAGCATTTTGAAAATTGAATCACTCAAAAATACAAGTATTGAAAAAGTTATGGCCTTGTGAAGTTGGTGAAAATTCATGAGGTTACCTATAAGCTTTTGGGTTCTTAAGGAATCTTCCACTTATTTTCAATCTTTACACATAAAAGAAGAGTTGAAGTTCACAACCTTAAGATAATTTTGAAAAAATAATGGGCTCAAGGAGATAAAAATTGACCAAGTTATAATCTTTTGAAGTCACATAAGGGGAATTTGATGGCCTATCTAGAGGACTTGTAATCTTTCTTCATCATTAGGAATCTTCCATATAAATTTTTCTTGAAATTTTTGAAGTGATTAGTTGATAACTCTTTAGAAAGAAACATGTATTTGGAATCACTCAAAAATACCAAAAGATGAGCAAGATATAGCCCTTAGATGTCTAAAACCCTTGCTCCTAGAGCACCAAAATGACTTGCAAACCCCTTTCAATTTTGACAAACTTTATTGCACAATAACTTTTTACATGTGAATAAAAGTTGTTTTGGATGATAATAAGAACACATATCAATGATAACCAACTCCAAATGTTAAGAATTGAGATAGTTATGCACTTGTGATCAAGAAATCAAGAACTTGTCCAATTAGGTCAAACTTCTTCAATCAACTCTCGAATCTTTTGATTTTCTTTGACAAATTGAGGCATGATAAATCATAGTAGACCTTGTTATGATATTACTTTAAAGAATATTCAATAATTAAGCTTGAGTCTCAATGAATCTTTGTTGAAGAAGGCATAGAAATAAACTCATGAACCTATGAATTAACCTGATGAAATGTGATGTGCCCTTACCTATAATATCATCAATTAGAGAAAACATTCATTGTATTTATTAGTTAAAAAATGATAAATACAAAACATAGATGATCACATTATACAAATAAAGGTTCTTGGTGATTCCTCATGAGAAAACCTAAAGATAAGGAGAAGAACCAAACCCTAGTGTGATCTTGTTGTGATTGAGTTGATATGAGATGATAGAGGAATCTTACGGGAAAAAATTGGGGTACAACAGGGATCACATTTTTTCTCAAGATTATGGTTTTGGAGAGGAGAGGCTTATCTCTCAAAAGATTGTATCATGATTTTCTTAATCTTCAAGGTATTCTTAATCATTGGATCCCATCATTTTTGATTGGATAGAATTAAGGTTTTTGGCCTTCATCAGTGGAAAATCAGGAATTAGGGTTTTGAGGCTTGAAATTCAAGGTTGATTACTTCAAAGTATCATCAACAAATATCTCATGGTCATCACTTCATATCAATAGTTTCAAAATCACAATATTGCATTGGTCATAGGAGAGTGGAATTCATATAAAGAAAAATTCAACTGTGAAGTCAAACTTTGACTTTTTGGTCAAACAAGGGTGTATCAAGTCAAGGATCATGGAAGTATGATTGGTATCATCATTTGATAATTTAACCAAAAAATCAAGAAAATTATTAAAAATCATGAATTTGATTTGAAACTTTCACTAAGTGTTGTGAAATTCCATGTGTAAAATGTCATACTTTGCAAGGTCATAACTTCTTCATCAAGCCATCATTTACCATGCCTTATCCAAGTGATTATTCCATTAATGTCACAAAGTTAACACTTCAATTTTGGAAAAGCAAGTTTAAACCAAAGTCAATGCATTGAGCTCCTAAATTTTTTCCCTCTGATCACACTCAAAAGGAAAGTGAAGAAGCAAACCCTCTGCACCCATCAACTACAGAGCACTCTTGTATTTCTCCATTGGAACCGCCATTTTCACATAACTTGACATTTGAAATATAACCAAGCCATAACTCGATAACTTGACAATTTGTCCCTCTCATTACCTATGAGTTTTATCTATAAATAGAGATCTCATTTGCAAGCCAGAAAACCAATTCACAAGCTCTAAAACCCCCTCAAACTACCCCAAACCAGAATTGTCCAAACAACCTCCACTATTGTACCTCAAAAATACACTTCTTTGAAATTCATCAACCTTGCAACTTCTGTTAAAACCAACAATCCTCACACCTCATATACATCATATAGAGGTGATCCAAACCCCTGTTACACTTCCGTAACGCCATCATCATCTTCTATTTTCACTTTTGGCCACTTGTAATTTGACTTGGACAGAGCATATAAACAACTTTCAAAGCAAAGTATCTATATCAATAGCTTCACCAAAGTCCCAGGAAGCTAATCACATCATTCATTTTCACTTGGAGCTGTTAGAAGAGGTGTTGGACTTTCTCCAACTTGGTAAAAAATTCAAACTTTGAACTTCTTATACACGCATCATTTGTGCATACATTCTGAAGCAAAAATGTAGATATGATGTTGTTGTACCCCAAAATTTTCCTTCTCCTTTCATTCAAAAATATCCTTCCATACTCCTAGGGTTTTTAATCACTTTAAGCACCCAAGGTTCATGGTTCAATGGTTGCGCAATATTAGGGTTTACATTTGAGTTTATCTTGAGTTAGGTTTTGATTCACGATAAAAGCTGTTAAGTTTGAGGACTCTTTGATGATACATTGTTTGCTTGAGAAGAAAGTTAACCGAAGTTGAATTTGAGATTAGGGTTTTCTCATCTTTTGGTTTGGTTTTGTTTATAATTATCAAGGGAAGATTTGCTGGAGCTTTATGCCGAATCTCACACATCTTTGAAGTTCATTAAGGCATCACCACTTTGAGTGGGCATTCAAATATTTGCTTGGAATTTAAAAGTGTTTGAATTTAATATCATTTCATAATGGACGTCAAGATTTTTGAATTCCAATTTAGAAAACAAAAGAGTTTCTTGGACTTGGTACAAATGAGCAAGTACATGTTTTCTTTTGAATTTGAATTTGTTTCTCTTCAACTACAAATATGGGGTTTCTTTTGTATCTCAAGTCTCAAAGCTTCACTTGTTATCTCAAATTCACTTTCAAGAAACTAAAATACATTCTTGATACAAGTTTCATTTGGAATCAAATTCAAAAATGGGGAACTTTCTATTTGACATTTCAAAGGACTACAAAGCTTCACATTTGTTCCAAATTGTTTAAGATTTACAAAATGTATTACAAAAGAAAAATAAGTAAAGCTTTCCCAAAGTTTCAGATGGCACTCAAATTTTAAAATGTACATAGTCCTAAATTCCAAACTACTTCCTAATGTTACAAAGGCATTCATTTTTCTATGGCCTAATCACAAATTCCTATATCTAATGTTATTCATGTAGTAAAGTTGCCTATGTACTCTCCATTTCAAGTATTGCCTTGGTTCCATCTTCAAAGTCTCCTTTCATCATCTTACAAGCTCATATCAATGCCAGGTACATGAAACGAGATAAAAAGAATTAATTAGAAAGCAATCAAAGGTGAACAAGAAATTTGCAAAGTAATTTAGTTCATCATTAGGGTTTTGGCTTAAGGAATCAAATTTTTAGGGCCTAACTTGGTCTATTACAAATCACAAGCTAAGTTGGTTCACAATAAACAAAGACAAAGAGGTTTAAAACAAAATTTTATGACAAAACAACCCAGTTACAGTAGACACGAGTACAAAGGCCCAAAGAGACAAAAATTTAAAAGTCAGAATTCACTATCAAGCCCAACAAGAAGCATCACAAATCAGAATTGCAAAAGCCTAACAAAATCCTCAAACAATTTTGTTCTATCATTGGCCTAAGAATACCCCTATTGAAAATAAAAAGCAAAATTGGTTCACAATAAGAAAAGATAAATAAAAAGAGGTTCAAGTCAGAATTTCAAACTCAGCATCATGTTTTCATGCAAAGAAGCCTCACTTTGCTTTGTTCCAACAAAAGTCAAGAACTGCAATGTCAATCATAGGCCAAACACCTATACTACAAATCTCAAACAAATGAACAAAAAATTTGTTTGGTTCACAATAGGCATTGATTAAAGATTCAGAAAAAGCAAATGTACTGCACAAAGTACAAATCCAGTTAAAAAAGGCAACAAATACAAACTCATGAACTGCAAATCCGAGCCAGCAAGCAATAAGTGATAGGCATAGCATAATAAAAGCACAGCAAAAGCAACAAGTACAAACTCATGTAATGAAAATTCGAGCCAGCAAGCAACAAGTGATAGGCATAGCATAGCAAAAGCACAACAAAATCAAGATAACAAAGTAACAGAACATGTAAAGCATGTTCTCTCCCATCAACTTCAACAAGTCAAACCCTTTATAGAAAGAGAAAACAGAGGCTCACAATATATTAACAGAAGCAAAAATTCACAAAAGAGGGAGGGAGATAGAGCCGTAGCAACCCACAAACCCTTGTAAAAAAATTTCAACAAACCAACCCCATAGTTCATACAAATATACAGCCACAAAACCAAAACCTCAAAGATCGTGAAGAACAAAATACAGAGTTCACAGAAGTATACAGAAAAACATATAGTAAACAAATTCAGAAACAAAAAACCCTAAAGAATTTGTATCATCATTTTCCAAACCCTAACCCTTCAGAAACAAAGATAAGAAGAAATTTCATAAACACAAGTCTCTTAACGAACTCACTTGGAATCAGCACAAAAGACCAAATCGGAGCCGCTAGGGTTTCTCTCTCTCCCTTTAAGATCTACTCCAAACCATTGGTCTCCTACAAAATCAAAAGATAGATGCATAATCAGAGGAGAGAGAGGAATCAAACGATGTAAAAAAATGAAGATCGGAGCCAAGCCGCAGTGAGAACCGCCGCCTGCCGCCGTCCACTATCGCTAGGGCGATTTCCGGCGAGCCCCTAAGTTACAGAGAAAGAACGAAGAGAACAAAGTGAAGAGAAAATATATTTCTCTATTTCTAATTGAATTTCCATTTTATTTTAGTTTTGCCTTTTCATTCAATTAATCTGGCGGTGACACTTGTCACCGCCTTTATGGTTGCAGGCCTCCCAATTTTGTGCAGTGGCTCCACCCTAACTATCATACACCATCACTCAATATCATTTGATCAACATCAAACGCCCAGGACACGCTGCCATAGGATTCACGCAGGCCCATTTTCTTGGTTTTTTATTTCATTGTCGTTTTCTAACAAAAAACTGTTTTGGGCCTGCTGCTACATTTAAACCTCTTATTTATGTTTCAAACCTCCCAACCCATTTATTTTCATTCATTTTATATTTTCATTATCTTTTTATTTACCTATTTATTTTATTAAAACCAATATATATATATATATATATATATATATATATATATATATATTCTTAAAATAACTAAATTAAAAATAGTTTAATACTTTATTTCATTTTGTTAATTAAATTAGATTTTTATTACTTCTTTTTTATAAAAACATTTCTTTTCCAAATTAATATTAACAAAATTATTTTCTAAGCAATCAAATTAAACGTAGGGTTTATTTTAACTAACTTAGATTTTAGGTCTTGTTAAATAATTAATTAATTTCTCTTATAAATTAATTAGATTAATTAGGTTAACCATAAAACCTTTTCTACCCAAAAAACCATAACATTTTTTTTCTTTTCTTTTATATTATTTTTATATTCTTGTATATTTTGTTTGGCATTATTCAATATGGTTGTAATAGTAATTAGGTTTTAATTGCTTTCAGCCCATTTGTAATTTATATCCCCATCCCCTAAAATGATGTAATAACGTAGAACTTTTAATTTCCGTAATTTATCGCTTTCCATATTATTGCTAGTAATTAGAGTTTGTATGGCAAGACTTAAAATCAAACAATAGATAACCCTAATTCAAGACAAATGCATGAAAAAATACACTTTGCACTCTTGCACCTCTAGGGTCAACCCACACTTGTTGCCTCATATTTAAAATAGTCATGTCCCTCGAACGTGGGATACTTTAGTAAAGACCCTCGATTACAAGATCGTAGTCCCACGATGACCCTTCGATGTTGCCTTTGGTAAATTATATTAGACCCTGTGATACGGTGGGAGAACTGACTTGAGGTTTTGCGTTTGTGTTCGCAAATGTTTCGGTTTAGCAAGAGTCACCACCGACTTTTTATTTTATCCTAAGGAAAGGTCAAAAAGCACAGAAAAGACCTTTGAGATGTTTTCTTGGGTTCGGGGAGTAGATTATAGAAAGGGAAGGTATTAGCACCCTTTCTATCCATGGTTATCCATGGGCTCTTAGTTACTTGCTTAGATCACTTGCTTTGCTTTTCAATTGTTTGAAATGGTGCTCTTCAATTGTTTGAAATGGTGCTTTGTGTGTGATTTTGAAAGATGTTTTGAAAAGAGGCCATCGTTGTGGCAACCTTTGTAATTATTCTTGTTTGAATGTATACAAAGGTGTTTTTGTCTTTTGAAAGGTTTCCAATGTTTGAAAGTAGAGTTTTGAATTTGTGTTGTGAAGTGTGTTTTGAAAATAGCAAAGATGTTTTTGCAAGTTTTTTGATCAAGTAACTAAGAGTTATCTACCCTATTTTACTCAAAGATATTTCTTATGTTTTTAACCCTTTTAATAGTGTTATTTCACCATTGTACTTGGTGAACAACCTTGTGTTAGGATGTTAACGGGACAGGTGCGGGTCATCGTATAGACCATGATAGCAATGGTGTCAAGTATTTTTGGCAATTTTCTTAAGGGACTTGATCATTTTGTTTAGGCAACTCAGATAGCGTCATTGAGGGACTATGATCTTTTGTTTTGTTTTTGTTTTTCCAAAGTACTTAACATGCATACCATGACCCATTTTTGAAGGCAACAAGTGGATTGTAACCCTAGGGGTGTAAGTGTGCATTGTGTTTGTTTTTCATGCATTTTTGTCTTTGATTAGGGTTTTCTATTTGATTGTTTTTATCTTGCCATACAAACCCTAATTACTTAGCATGTTATATAAAAGCGATAAATTTGCATGTTAGTGCAATCGATTGCACGCTTCAGTTTTTCAAAACATTGGCTACTGACTTCCAGTGCAATCGATTTGCATGGTTGTGCAATCGAATGCACAGTCAAAAAATTTGGAAATTTGGCTACTGGAACCCCATGCAATTGATTTGCATGGTTGTGCAATCGATTACACACTAAATTTTTTTGGAAATTTGGCTACTGGAACCCCGTGCAATTGATTTGCATGGTTGTGCAATCGATTGCACGCTGTATGATTTTGAAAAACACCTGCCTGTTCATGATACTATTTCATGGAAAACTTCTCACTCAATCTTGGAAATTGTTCATGATTTTTTACCAACCTTTTCTTCAAAGGTCACTGCATTTTAATCTCAAAAATGAACCAAATGATGATGATTGAAATGAAGAGTTTAAAGCCAAGAAAACTTACCTTGAAACTGAAATTTGTGCTTTGAGTTTGAGTTGCTGTATGGGTTGTTGTTGAACTTGGGAAGTGATGATAGTGATGTTACAGGAGTTTTTTCTTGTGATTGAACAATTTCTATATGATGTATGTGGAGTGTTTAGATGGTTGGACAGAATTTGCAAGGTATGAGAGGTTCAAAGGTTTGGACTTTAAAACTCAAGAATGGAAGTTTTGTAGACTGTTATGGCTTTTGATGGTTAGTTTACAACAAGACTTCTGGTTTTTCTTTCTCTTTTTTCTAACTTGTTCTAACCTTTTTCCAACCTCTCTCTCTTTTTTCCAACCCCTCTGTATTGTAATTGGCCTCTCTATTTATAGAGAAGGTTTGAGACTTGAAAAATTCAGACTTTTGAAAAGCCACATGTTATGCCTTTTTTCAAATTCATAAAGACAAGTTGCTTCATGATGAAGAAAGGAGTGAATTAAGGAACTTAGCCATGCTTTGTAGGTCTTGTATATTGCTTCTTATGTTGAGAGATTTTTCTATCATCTTTGGAGCAGATTTCAAGCTTTGAAAGAAGAGAGTGGTTGGAAAAGTGAAGCTTTATGCAAATGGAAATGTTGCTTTTGCATTTCTAACCATAAATGGTATCAAGACTTGGACAGAGCTTCAAATGCTTGTGTAATACACTTAGGGTTTGTGTAATTGCTTGATTGTGCATGGATTTGGAGAGAACATAGCCTGAAAAGAGAGATCTTGTAGCTTTGGTTGGAATTTAATCAAGTGTTCATCACAAATTCTGCTTTGTAATTCAAGAATGAAACCCTAACTTCATCTCTTCGATCCTCTTAGCTCAAGAATGATCTCAATGAGTTCTTGGACTTTTTGGAAATATTGGAACCTCCCCTACAACTTTCATGTTGACCACTTTTGTTAAATCAAACTGGAACTTGATGAAAATTGGCCAAGAAGTTGGGATAAAAACCTGACCAAAACTGCTGAAAATTTCTCTAAGTGTTAAATGAAAATGTCACGACTTCATGAATTTATAACTTGAGATCCAAGCATATTTAGGAGAAGTTGTGTAAAGAAATGTTTTAGATATCATGGAGATCTACAACTTTCATGTTGAAAGTTTCCCTTGAACCGTCTTGCATCTTGGTGAAAGAATGGCATGAAGTGATGAAATTATCATGTATAAAAACAACTTAGAAAATTTCTAAGTCTTGGAAATCTTGACTTTTCAAGTTGACTTTTGACTTTCTTGAATTATTGATGATTAAGCTTGATACTCTTGAATGTCTTAATGGATTATGATATTTGAAACTTAATGTTGACCAAAAAGTCAAAGTTTGACTTTTGGTGCTACAATTGACTTTTTTCACCAATACGGCTGATCCGATCAATTGACCGAGCAAAAATGCGATCTAAGACGTTAAACTTGACATGAGAATTATTGAGAGTCAAAAATGATCCATGAAAGTCAAATAGGGCCTTAAAAGTCCATTTGTCCTTGTGGAAACTCAAACCTTAATTTTCAGTCATCAGTGCTTGAGGAGATGTCTTGAGCTAGTCAAACCCTAATCCAGTCTTGAGTCAAAGAGATATTGTGAGGAAATTCTTGATAAGTGAGAGGGAAAATTTTGGGGTACAACAATGTTATATGTCTTTTCCTCCGGACATATATTTGTAATATATTTGTTTAGACCTTTCCTTCGGTCTATTTCTGTTATATGTCCCTTCCTACGGACATATATTTGCAATATCTTTGTTTAGAACTGTCCTCCGGTCTATTCCTATTGTGTATTCTTTCTTCCAGACATGTGTTCTTGTTATCTTTCGTTAGACCTTTCTTTCGGTCTATTCTTGATTACACATCTTTTCTTCCAGGCATATGTTTACAATATCTTTGGTTAGAGACCTTTCTTCCGACCTCTTTCTTGCTAGACGTCCTTTCCTCTGGACATTTATTTTTTGATATTTGCGATAGGGTCCTTTCTTTCGGTCTCTGTCATACTTGTTCTTTCTTCCGAACATGTGCTTATGATATCTTTGGTGCGAGTCCTTTCCTACAGACTTCTTTTTGTTTTGTGTCTTATCTTCCGGACATGTATCGTTCTCATATGTCTTTTCATCTGAACATATGTGGCTGATATCTATGTTAGAGTCCTTTCTTCCGGTGTCTTTTTGATATATGTTCATTACCATCTCCTAACGCATGGTTACAAAAAAATCCATTTCTTGTTATGTGTGTCTCACCCCAACCGGGCATACATTTGTCCTTGATAATTACTAGTTATAAAAACAAAAGTGCAATGATATCCGACCTGCTTCATAGTGAAAATTTTACGGTTCTATTGAGTATTCAATCCTCTTTCACCTTGGTTGTTCGAAAGGCCATGACCAATCTCACTCTCTAGTTAAAGAAGATTGAATAGGGGCAATTGTTGTACCCCAAAATTTACCCTCTTCATTATGATCTTGATTGACTTATATTTCATTACCATATGCATATATACATTTCATGGGATCAGGGTATTTCTTTAAAGAAAAGAAGCTCCGAGGATTTTATCTTTTGGAGTTATTAAACTGATTCAACTACTGATTCATTGTTTTGCAGATGTTCAAAATTTTGTAACTCCGATCTGGTTCACTATCTCAAGTTAATTTTTATATCAAAAGAATCTTCTTGATCTGTACTCCATTTTGTATGTTCGGACTGAGAGTCAATTCCTCAAGGAAAGTCTCCAAATGTGCAGATCTTCTGAAGGTGTGCAAGTGAAAATATTGTGGAAAAAGTGTGTTGAAGGTGCAGTTTTTGGATACAAAAAAATTCATAACTTAAAGCTCGTTAGTTGTTTTGAATCCGTTCTGGTGGCAAAATTCCGTCTTGATGTCCTCTATATTTTTTTTTTACGGCCAAAAGCCAAATTTATCGAGAAGGTATTCAAAAATGTAGATTTATCAAGTATTTTTGCACAAGAAAATTATGACAAATGTTCACCTGCTTCATCTTCAGAAAATCATAACTCGGTCGATTTTTATCGTATCGATCTGGTTCCGGTGACATTAGTTTACAAATTGAGTTGGATAAATATTGGTTTCAGTTTTGCAATTCAAACGATATTCCGAAGGCCTTTTTTTTGTGTAAACCACGCGCAACGCATTGAAAATCCTGAACCAAGAAAACATTTTCATCTGAGACGAAACTTCAAAAAATCATAACTAAATTACCGCTTATCCTGTGAAGTTGAAACATTTGTCTCTTGAGCTGCAATTTGATGTCCTCTAAACACTTTAACAATTCCTTCACCCGGGTGAATCTGAACTTGATATTCTGCAATTAGATCTTTATGCATAAACCTCTAATAACATCATTGAGAGTCCTCTGCAGACTGACAATCAGGGAGATTATAAAATCAACGATACTTTTTTTTATCAAACTTGCTTTTAGAGTTAAGTCATCCAAACATAAACCCTTTAATAACAAAGTCCTCCGCGGACTGACAAATAAGGAGATTAGAAAATCAACGATACTTTTTTTTATCAAACTTGCTTTCGGAGTTAAGTCATCCAAACATAAACCCCTTAATAACAAACCTAATTATAACCAATTCAATCTTACAAAATTAATTCTATTCAAAAATCTAAACCACTTTTATCAAAACCTCTCCCAAACATACACACTTAAAAAGACAACATAATCCATTATAGCCAATGCTAGGTTGTACAGTCAGATTGCCTTGTATTAGCATAAGCTTTAAATTCATAACTCAAGATGACTCTGAAAACTTCACACCAGTATGACTTAAACTTTATAAAATTTTGTCATAAGATACAGTACTAATGGAACACCCATGGTCATAGAATGAAATAATGACACAAAAATACCTACTATGACATTGAATACCACATATTTTGTCGGCCTATCTGGGACCACAATATGTATAGGGATCCAAAATGGTGGATTAGCCGTTGAAATATGAAAAAAGATAAAACACTGATAAGCATTACAAATAGAATTATAAAGCTTGAAATGTTTATCCACTAAACTAAGTATGTTGAGTTTGTCAAATAATACGATGCAAATAAACTCTTCTGCTTTTTAAATTTCCTTCAATTTGAATAAAACACTTAAGTAACCTTATAAGCACCTTGATATTCTTCCATCTGTAATGAAATACACCAAAAAAACATTAGAAAATGAATATGTTCATCATCCATCGATTCCCATGGTCCAATATTAGCATAGCCTTCCATATCGCAACATGTCTTTAACATTCTGACGAACCAAAAACAGCTTGAAGAGGTTAATTGGCGAATAAAAATGAAAAATAAATTTGAAATTAATTTTTGAAATTTCTTAAACATAAGAAGCGAGAGTTGATGCTCATATTTTGGAACTTAAGACAATACACATTATGATATAGGATTTGTTTGCTACAATTTTTTTGTTATAAAAAAAGTACTTTTGTAAATAATCACTTTTGAATAACTATTTTTTAAATGCAAAGAAAAATACTAACCCTCTTATGTATATATTCAATTTCAACGAATAACAGCTCATACTGAGCATGTCCTTTTCATCACCAGTTTCATACGCATCAATACGTATTCGACCTGCAAACGCATGAGAACAAAGTCAGTTTCATACATAAAATATGTCATTCAAAATACATAGATACACCCAATATTAACATAAACTCATGCTCAGATTTATCAAACAAAATTCACAGCTAACACAATAACAAAATCAATCATAATCCCAATGTAATGTCTTTCTGCTTTTGATGTAGAATCGCGAGACGCTTGAAAACGCAACAACAAATTCCTTCTAACCATTTTTAGTATCCATCAAAATCGTGCTAACTGTAGTAACCAGCAGATTAAAAAAACAAAGTGGTGAAAACAAAAGAGGGAGATAAGTCATATAACTACAAAGGAAATCAAAACCTAAAGTTACAGTTATAAGGTTTATTGTTCTCCTTTTCATAACCCTTCTTGACAATATCGCTCTCAAGCTTCAACTCAGCAAATCGCAACTCTGAAAAATATAAGCCATGAAACCAATATAAAAAACCTTTAATTACTTACGAGTAAATAGAAAATAAAATAATCATATTATAACACCCATCAGATATAAATTTCACCTGACGGTGCTCCCAGTTCCAAACACATACTCGATATGAATCATCGGCGTTTACCATCCATGGATGCGTCAGATACAGTTGGATCTTAACGATTTTATTACTGGAAGGACAAAACGCTTTTAGACGCAACATTTCCTACTAGTTTTGTAGCTAAGAAAAACAATTATGAAGAAAATTGTTTCCAGAAGTTGTTGAGATCGGAATCGCCTTTTTAAATCCTGTTCAAATCTAGTGAAAATTCTTGGATGAAGAACAAATGTAAGGTTTGAAAAGTATGATGGTTCAGTCGAAAATCAAAAAGTTGCATCTTGGAAAAGGATTCTTAGATTGTAAATTGTGAGTTTATCATTCCAAGAACGACACATTTCCACTACCTATTCATATTCAGTTGCAAGTATAAAAGTATCATCAGAAACGTGATGATAAATAATGTCATTAGTGAAATATTAGTGGAATAAAAATAATATAAAATACAATAAAATTTCTAAGTGTGTCACATCAGTCTCATTTAATATCAAATCACTACAAATCAAACATTATTCAAAAAGTCAATTTTATCTCTTATAATTAGTCAAATTAAATTTTTTAATCAAAAGAATTATATGATAATATACTAATACTTTAAAGTTTATATATTTATATTATATTAGACTATAACAAAAATAAAATAAAATATAAATACGTGAATTTAATCGCGTATAAAAATTGTTACAATGTAAAAAAATCAATTAAATTGTATATAGATCATTTAGAAAAACTTGTTGGCTAAGCTGGAGTAAAATGCCACAGCATTAGTTACCTCTTCCTCACTCTATTTTTCTTCCGTTAGAGGGTAACAACAATAACAGTAGAAGCATCAAAAATTAAAACTCTCCAGTACACCGAGTCCGAATCTCCACCTCTCTCTAATCAAACTGTTACATTTCAAAACCCTAACTAGGGTTCCGTTTCTCCACCGATCCAATCATGGTGGACGACACCGTCACAACTCCTCCTCCACCATCCGCCTCCTCCCTTGTTCCTCTCGGTTCCGGTGTGATCTCTTTGGTAAACCGACTTCAAGACATTTTCTCCCGCGTCGGAAGCCAAGGAACCATCGGGTACAACATTGAAAATTGTTATCTATTGAAGTCTGAAGTGTAAAAGATGGTAAGATTTGGTCTCCTGTCTTTTAAAGATGTTGGTCTTGATGTGAAGGATAATGCACTACCCAAACATTGAGGTAGAGGTGCTGTGAATATGGTTTTTGGTTGTCTTGGGGACTTCTGGATTTTTGATATTAACCTGGTTAGAGGTGATTTAGTGAAGATGCTTGCTGAATTCTGTGAAGTCAGCTATTACACACATGATCATGCCGGTTGTAGTGTTTGAAATATGGATGTCCATGGATGTGATAAAGTGAGAGTTAATCTTCAAGAAATGATGAATGAAGGACTTATCCATATAATCAGACCAAGGGCTGAATATGAAGAAGATGTGAATATGGTTTATAGATGTCTTGGTGAATTCCGGATTGTTGACGTGAATTATATGAATAATTATTTGGTACAGTTGCATGCCACATTTTATCACATGGATGGTCAAGAGGTACATCATTATAATTCCTGCCAAATTTGCTGTAGGGATTCCCGTGGTTGTTATGTTGTAAGAAGAGGTGTTCAATTTCTATTAGATAATGGTACTATCAAAGTCACAGGAAACATAGATAATTATAATGGAGTTAATGTGATTGAAGACTACCCTGTTGAGGCCATGTCTGATGATGAGTATGTTTCTAATGATGAATTCTTTTCCTCTGATGAAAGTATGTTTTATGACAATTAAGTGATTCTTGAGTATTCTGAAGAAACATGGGTGAATGTGATTGTGCCACATTTTGGTGTTCCATCTCTGGTAGAGATTGCATACCACAACAAGCTCGTTGTTGCTCCCGTAGTTATTTGTCTGCATGGTCCTATCTCATACGAATCAGATAAAGATGTTCCTTATAAATACAATGCAACTATCTTGGAAGATGGTGTGGAAATTCCTATCCTACCTTTGTTCCATATTGAGAATATTGCTGAAGCTAGTCAGGTAACTCAGTGGTCGTTTCTCCGCCCCTATCTTTTGAGGAGATGTTAATTCTGGTAAGAAGGTTGTTGAGAATGTTGAACCTAAGTAAGTGGTAGGAGAATCTAGTGGCTCCGCTTTGGAAAAAGATATGGATGACTTATTGAAAATCATTAAGATGAGCGATTACAAAATTGTGGATCAATTGTTGAAAATCCATCTAAGATTTACATTTAAGCCTTATTGAAGAACTCCATATGTCTCGAGATTAGTTCAACAGTTTTGTGGGGAATATTACATCCTGTATCAATATGAGCTTTTGTGATGACGAGTTGCCTGATGAAGGGAGAAACCATAACCTGGCTCTGCATATATCTATGAATTGTAAGAATGACTATTTGTCCAATGTACTAATAGATAACGGATTTCCTTTGAATGTCATATCAATAAGCACTCTCATGAAGCTCAAATACCAGGGAACTCCAATGCGCCCAAGTGGCATTATAGTGAAAGCTTTTGATGGTTCGAGAAAATATGTCATTGGAAAGGTGGATCTACCTACTCACATAGGTCCACACTTATTCCAAATCACCTTTCAGGTTATGGATATTGTCCCAGCCTATAGCTGTTTATTGGGACGACCCTGGATCCATGAAGCAGGAGTTGTTACTTCAACCTTGCATCAGAAGCTGGAATTTGTCCGTGAAGGAAAGATAGTCATTATAAACAGTGAGCAAGCTCTGTTGATATCTCATTTGTCTTTCTTTAGCATTGTAGAAGTTTATTAAGCCGTTGTTGGAACTTAGTTCCAAGCTTTGTCTATTGATAATATGAGGAGGAATGAGGATTCTATCACTTGGTTTAAAGATGCGTAATAGGTAGTGCATAAAGGCCCTAGCAAGGTGTGGGGGAAAATTATTAATCCACCTGTGAACATGATTTGGACGGGTTTGGTTTTCCCCATGAAGAAGGAAGTTGTGAAGCCAAAGTCTGCTTTGAGTAAATATCAAGACATCTTTCACGGTGCATGATATGTCTATCTGACTACTCCAAGGATCAACGCCATTCTCAAAGATGAGTCGATGCAAGAGATGTCGAACTTTGTGACACATGGATTCAGATTCTGGAATTGGATCACTGTTGATGTTCCTTCTTGAATTCACATTTCAAAGTAATTTGTTTTTTGTTTGTCTTTTCAAAAATCTTTCACTTTGTCCAAGGTGAAAGTAATGATGTTGTATGGGCGTGTATGTTGTTTTGAATTTTAAAATCATTAATAAAAGTTGTTTTTGATTTCTAAAAATTATGTCTTTATTTTCTGCTTTTTCTTGGAAAATGGTAATTAGAAAAAAAACTTTCGAAATAAATATTAATTGTAAATAAATATGCATAATCACTTGTTACATGTGTTAGTTTCTAAAATCAATCATAAATCATATGTGCATATTAATTAAAAAACCGTTGAGTGCAATGGCCTTACACCCTCTCGATACTTTGAATATTCTGTGTATGTGGCTGAAGAAGAATATGATGAAATCCCATAAGAGGTTTCACGGTTGCTTAAGCATGAGAAAAGTACCATTCAACTGTATAAAGAGGCCTTGGAGACGATTAACTTGGCTTCAGAGGAAGATCCGAAGGAAGTCAAGATTGGGGCACTGCTTCATCCCAATGTGAAGAGCATGTTGATTGAGTTGTTGAAGGAGTATGTTGATATCTTTTCTTGGTCTTATCAAGATATTCCTGGTTTGAATATTGATATTATGGAACATTATTTGCCGCTAAATCCAGAATTCGACCGATCAAGCAGAAGCTGCGGAGAACTCGTCCTGACATGGTAGTAAAGATAAACGAATATGTTTTGAAGTAGATAGATGTTGGTTTTCTCGTGGCATCAGTGTACCCTTAGTGGATTACCAATATTGTTCCTGTACCAAAGAAATATGGAAAAGTCGGTATGTGCATCAATTATAGAGATTTAAATAAAGTAAGTCCGAAAGATGATTTCCCATTGCCCATATTGATATGTTGGTTGATAGCACAACAAAATTAAAAGCGTTCTCATTCATGGATGAATTTTATGGATACAATTAAATTAGGATGGCTCCTGAAGACATGGAAAAAATAACATTTATCACACCCTAGGGAACATTCTATTATTGAGTGATGTCCTTCGGGTTGAAGAACGCTGGTGCAACATACTAGAGGGCTATGACAACCCTATTCCATGATCAGATGCATAAGGAAATTGAAGTATATGTTGATGATATGATCGCTAAATCTCTGACTGAGGAAAGGCACATACAAGACTTGTTGAAACTGTTTCAGCGTTTGAGGAAGTATCGTCTCTGCTTGAATCCAAATAAGTGTACTTTTGGTGTTCGTTCAGGAAAGTTTTTAGGTTTCATTGTTAGCCAAAAAGGAATTGAAGTTGATCCTAATAAAGTTAAGGAAATTCAAAAAATTCCTGAACCAAGAACTGAAAAGCAAGTTAGAGGCTTACTTGGACGTTTGAATTAGATTTCAAGATTTATTTCCCATATGACTGCAACATGTGAACCGATTTTCAAGACGTTGAAGAAAGATCAAGGTTGTGTATGGACATGTGATTTCCAAAGGGAATTTGAAAGCCTTAAAGAGTATATGCTTGAGCCTCTTATCTTGCTCCCTCCTGTTGAAGGAAGACCATTGATTATGTATCTGATTATGTTAGATAACTCCATAGGATGTATTTTGGGATAACAAGATGAAACTGAAAGAAAAGAATATGCCATTTATTATCTCAGCAAGAAGTTCACTGATTGTGAGTCACAATATTCTATGCTAGAAAAAAATTATTTTTCTTTGGCCTGGGCGGCAAAGCGATTGCGGCAATATATGTTGAATCATACTAGTTGATTGATTTCCAAAATGGATCCAATTAAGTATATTTTTGAAAAGCCTGCTCTTACTGGTAGTATTGCCTGTTGGCAGATGCGGTTGACTGAATATGATATTGAATACCGTACTCAAGTCTATTAAAGATAGTGTGTTTGCAAAATATCTTGCTCACCAACCTGTTGACGATTATCAGTCTGTTAAGTATGATTTCTCTGATGAGGATGTGATGTTTTTGAAAGTAAAATATTGTGATGAACCTTTTCCTGAGGAAGGTTGTGACCCTGAATCACGATGGGGTATGGTGTTTGATGGAGCTGTAAATGCTTATGTAAAAGGAATTGGTGCAGTGATTATCACTCCCCATGGGTCACATATCCCTTTCACTACAAGGTTGAAATTTGATTGTACCAATAACATGGAAGAGTATGAAGCTTGTATGATGGGTCTCGAAGAGGCTATAGATCTTAGAATCAAAATTATTGATGTATGTGGTGATTCAGCTTTGGTAATAAATCAAATCAAAGGAGAATGGTAAACTCTCCACATTGGCTTGATTTCTTACAAAGAATATGCAAGAAGATAATCACCTTTCTTCAATAAAGTTGAGTTCCATCATATTCCCAGAGATGAGAATCATATGGTGAACGCTTTGGCCACTTTAGCTTCCATGTACCAAGTGAATGCTTGGAATAATGTACCTCAGATTATCGCTCAACATCTTGATAGGTCGGCTCATGTGTTTGCTACAGAGGGGACTTCATATGAAAAACCTTGGTATTATGATATCAAGAATTTCCTTCAGACTCAAGAATACCCGCTTGGTACATCGATAAAAGATAGAAAGACATTGAGAAGGTTGGGAGGTAGCTTTTTCCTAAATGAAGAGGTGTTGTACAAGAGAAATTATGACATGATCTTGCTCAGATGCATGGATAGACACAAAGCAGACATGTTAATTCATGGGATCCATGAAGGTTCCTTTGGTACCCATGCCAATGGACATTTACTGGCAAAGAATATGCTTAGGGCAGATTACTATTAGCTAACAATGGAATATGACTGTTACAAATTTGCAAAGAAGTGCCATAAATGTCAGATTTATGTTAACAAGATTCATGTGCTTCCAATGCTTCTCAATGTTATTTCTTCCTCATGGCCTTTTTCTATGTGGGGTATTGATATTATTGGAATGATTAAACCCAAAGCGTCGAATGGACATCGTTTCATCATGGTGGAAATTGACTACTTCACCAAGTGAGTGGAAGCAGCTTCTTATGCTAATGTCACAAAGCAGGTGGTAGTACGCTTTATCAAGAACAATCTTATATGTTGGTATGGTGTGCCAAGTATGATTATCACTGATTATGGCTCAACTTTGAATAATAAGATGATGATATAACTTTGTGAAGAATTCAAGATTTTCCATCACAATTCGTCTCCTTACAGGCCTAAGATGAATGAGGATGTTGAAGCTGCTAATAAAAACATTAATAAGATCATCCTAAATATGGTTGTTACCTATAAGGATTGGCATGAGATGCTTTCTTTTGCTCTTCATGGGTATCGTACATTCGTATGCACTTCAATAGGGGCAACCCCATTCTCCCTTGTGTATGGTATGGAAGCAGTGCTCCCCGTTGAGGTTGAGATTTCCTCTTTACATTTAATAAAGGAAACCAAGTTATCAGATGCTGAACGGGATCAGAATAGGTTTGACCAGTTGAATTTGATTGAAGAAAAGAGAATGACAGCCTTGTGTCATAGTCAGTTATATCAGAAAAGAATGAAGAAAGCTTTTGATAAGAAGGTCAAGCCTCGTGAATTCAGAGATGGCAACCTCGTGCTTATAAAGATCTTGTCTTTTAATGCTGATTCTAGGGGCAAGTGGACTCCCAATTATAAAGGCCAGTATGTTATCAATAAAGCCTTCTCTGGTATTGATTCTTGAAACTATGGATGGTGAGAAGTTCCCACGTCCTATGAATGCTGATGCAGTCAAGAAATACTTTGCCTAAATAAATAAAATAATAACTCGCTAAGTTGAAAACCTGAAAGGGCGGCTTAAGGAAAAAAATAGTGTCTCGGTAGACTAAAAACCCTAAAGGGTGGTCTAGGAAAAAGTTAGAGACTCAAACAGAATAAATTTTCTCGGTAGGTTGAAAACCCGCAAGGGATACCTAGGAAAAATTTAGGGATTTCCTAGAAATTAACTGCGTCAGACAAGAATTGATCTTAAACTGGAGACTCTGCTCAGAAGTTCAAAGTTGTTAGGGAGAATAGTGGTTGTCGTATCCCTAATTTTTGCCCCTAAGATTCCTCTATCATCTCATATCAACTCAATCATATCAAGATCATACTAGGGTTTTGCTCTTCTCCCTACTTCTAGGTTTGCTCATGAGGAATCACCAAGCATCTTGATTTGTATATTATGATTATATTTGTTTTGTAGTGATTAACTTTTAACTAACAAATACAATGAATCTTTTCTCTAATTGATGATATTATAGGTAAGGGCACAACACATTTCATCAGTTTGATCTATAGGTTCATGAGTTTATTTCCATGCCTTCTTCAACAAAGCTTCATTGAGATTAAAGCCTCATCATTGAAGATGATTTAAAGTAATATCATGACAAGTTCTACTATGATTCATCATGACTCAATTTGTCAAAAGAAGTCAAAAGATGCAAGAGTTGATTAAAGATGTTTGACCTAATTGGACAAGTTCTTGATTTCTTGGTCACAAGTCCATAACTCTATCAATTCTTAATATTTGGAGTTGTTTTTTGTTGCTATGGGTTCTTATTATCATCAACAACATCTTCTATTCATATGGAAAGAGTTATTGTGCAAGGAAGATTGTCAAAATTGGAAGGGGTTTCCAAGCCATTTTGGTGCTCTAAAAGTTAGGGTTTTGAACTTCTAAGGGATATATCTTGCTCATCTTTTGGTATTTTTGAGTGATACCAAAGACATTCTTCTCTTAAAATAGTTATAAACCAATCACTTCAAAAGTTTCAATAGAACTTTAAGTGGAAGATGCCTAATGATGGAGAAAGATTACATGTGCCCTAGATAGGCCATCAAATTCCTTTATGTGACTTCAAAAGATCAAAACTTGATCACTTTTTATCTCCTTGAGCCCATTATTTTTCCACAATTATCTTTAGGATGTGAAATTCAACTCTTCTTTTATGTGAAAATCTTAAAAATGGATGGAAGATGCCCTAAGAATGCAAAAGATTATAGGTCATCTCATGAATTTTCATCAACTTCACAAAGTCATAACTTTATCAATTCTTGGATTTTTTAAGTGCTTCAAATCTCAAAATGTCATTTAAGAGATCTACTTCAAGCCATATTTTTTGTCAAAAGAAAATTTTGAGTGGAAGGCCATGTTTGGATGCAAAACATTATAGATCATTTTTGAAGCAAAACTTAGAATTTTTTTCTAAGTACAAAAAGTCAGCATCTTTTTCTCAACTTTGACTCATCACAACTTTTAGCTCAAGAATCCATTTGATCCCATTATTTGAACATTGTAAATTTTGTAACCTTATATTTCAAATGCTTCAAGAGTCATGCCCCAAGACCCCTTGAGCTATGAACACCATGGATTCAAAGTTGGTACCTTAAAACTTAAGTTTCCTCCAAAGCCAGAATTTGAAATCCATAATCCAGCTTCTAATCACCAAATTGTTGCATGTTTTTACTTTTAGTCATGTTTAACAATCTTCCAGAAGTGGTTAGCACCTTGAAACACAAGAATTAGCTGAGTTTTGAGCAAATATGAATCACACTTTTTATGCTTGCAACTTCACACGATTTCCCTCCAAACTCCACTAATTCTTTCAATTCTCACTCCCATTAACTTCCCTACAAATAAAGGGACATATTGCATTCATTTCCTCAAGTTTTGAGATCCAAATACACCCTGTCAAAGTTCATCCATAACTCAGAAATTTAAAATTCCATTCCACAGTTTCAAGCTCTTTCTTCATAATTTCTTTACATATTCATCATCCTGCATAAACAAACAAACTCTCCAACACTTAAACCAAGCAAATCGAGCTATATTTTGAGTTACATAAGTTCACTTTCAGAGGTATTTTTGTGAGCCTCGTTCAAGTAGTTTTCTTAACCAAATCGTTCCAAATAAAAGCCTATTCTACTCTACTCATCCTTTCGATCCTTGTGCTTCTTACAATTTTTAAAATCATTGAGAATTGAGTGAGAAATCCTAACTTAAAGTGCTCGATATTATTTTTGGGTTTTCTGCATTTTTCTCGCTGCTTAGTTTATATAAATTTTTCACGAGGGTGAGGTTAAGATCGTCTAGAAGAGACGAATATAATGATATTAGTATGAGCTTCTAACGTTTCCGTTTGAAAAATATCAAAAAATCCCACGCGCAGGGCAGGGTGTCCGGAGGTTGAAGACGACCTACATGTCATTCTTCAACCAATGAATGTTAGACATTTGTTTTATTTTCATTGGTTACTTATTTTTTGATTCAGCGTGTTCTGGCTGAGGGTCCATGATATGCACCGCACGCTAGATCCTTTGGATCTGTTTACTAATGCATTTTGACTTTTTATCCAATGGACCATATTTTTTCCTTTTATTTTATTAAAATCTGATTTAATAATTGATTTGGTATGATTTCCAATAGTGACCATATCACGCATAGCATGTCAGATCCCTTGGATCTGCTTACTAACACGATTTGACAATGATCCAGTGGTTCACATTTTTTGGCTTTATTTTATTTTCTGATTTTTTTTATATTTATTTGTTTTAAACTCCAAATAATCACAGAAAATCCATTTTTGACTCAAAAATTATGAAAAAAATTCACAAAAATATTTTCAAATATTCTCTTCTTGACTTTTATTTTTTCATAATTTTATTTTCAGATTTGATATTTTTTTATAATTTCTCCTTTATTTCAACCTGTTTTTTAATTATTTAAAAATACTTTTTGATGTTTTTAAATTCTGAAAAAATTTATAAAAATCATTTTACTCATTTCCGACTTTTTGAAAATTTTCTAGAATTTTATCTTGACTTCTATTATTTTTTATCTTTTTCTTCATTTTATTTGAGTGATTTTAATTAGTTTTAAAATACTTTTCTGTTTTAAAAAAATTAACAAAAAATATTTGAGGTAATTTCTGATTTTTCTATGGTCTCTTTTAATTTTTCTTAGATACTATGAATATAGTTTGCTATTTTACCTTTTATTTTCATTTTAAAAACAATTTAAGAGTCATTTTTCTTTTTTATTTTATTCATTAAATGCAATTTATTTTTCTAATATATTTTGGATATGTGATTGTTGATCATGAACTTCATTAACATCATTGGATCTTGAGTGTTGAGTTTAACTCCACTAAAATGGATGGATGATTTTAATGATAGTTTGATTAAATTTTTGATTCAAATATATCCCATCCCTCTTCATCTCATCCTCTTCTCTTTTGTGCTACATGTTGTTAGAGGATGATTTATATATCATCACTCCAAACATATGGCACATAGATTGCTATTGACCGACCTCAAAAAAGGTGTGACTTCCATATAAGTCCACTTACGATTGCTTAACATAGCGCTAAATTTTGTCTTGATTCAAGAAATGATCATTCGTGGCCCAAACCTATGTTTGTAAGCCCAAGTATGTTTAATTTGAAACCTTTGATCTAATAACCTTGAGGTTCATTGTTAGGAGGCTTTTATCTTATCAATATTCTAATGGACTTTCATAAAATTTGGTCTAAGTGAATCATTTAAACATCATTGATAATTTGTTGTTGCCCTTAGAATTTGAAATGAATGATATACTTGACAAAAAGCAAATGAAACTTGTTATTAAGAGGCTTTGATTTTATCAATCTTTTAATGAGTTTTCAAATGCAAGTTTCAAGATGGTCATTCAACTAATCTCTAATTTCTAACTCGTTAACAATTGACTTTTATTTTTATGCTTTTAATTTATGCTTTTACTTTAAGCACCACTTATCTTAGCATTTAGATTTCATGCAATTTTCATTTTTTCTCACTTGAGCATTTATCTTTATGTCCTTTTTATTTTGCTCACTTGAGCTTTTTCATTTTCTTTTTGAAGATACCTAATAATCAAGTTGAAAAATAAAAAAACATTAATGTTACTTGGACTATTTGGTTACTATCCTTGGCATTTTGGAGTTGTTGGAGTTCTTGGACTTAGGATTAGAGACCTTGACCACCCTTGAGACCTTGTTACTTCTATTGAAATTTTGTATGGAGTTATTGAGATTTACCCCGAGACATTGGGTTGTTTGTTTTCTTTGTGTGTAGGTTATTTTTATTATGTGCTTTGTCTGTGATTGAGAATTCATCTGTGTACAGATGTTACTCTGCCTAATTTTTGTGAAGACTTAATGCATTTGAAGTTTGGTTTTCTTAAGAGGTTTTATTATCTTTTCTTGTTGGTTTTAATTAAAAGTATGGGAATTCTACATTGACTCATTCTGTCAAGTGTTGGCTTCTTGTTGGTTAGATGACTCTTTTCCCTAGATTTTTACCTTATGCTTTAAGATAGTCCCTTAATCTCATCTCATCTTCTTTAATTTCAAAAATATTATCCCTCCTTTTCAAAACTATTCTTGTTTTCTAAACTTGTGTTTTAAAATTTTTAAAGGTGAACTACGAGTACCCTGATCCCCTATTGCACGGAAGGTGGTACGTAGGCACTAAAGGTTCGCAACCGCGGCATGTGCAAAAATTATAAAAATATATTTCTTTTTCCACAATCTATTTTTTATACAACAGTTATAGCCAAAATACACAAATTTTCAAAGAGGTTCATGCGGAGTACCGTAGATGTTTAAGGTGCTAATACCTTCCCTTTGCATAACCAACCCCCAAACTTAGATTCTCTCCCTCTCTTTTTGGGTTATTCGCTCTTTTCCCATTTCTTTGGAAACAATAAAGCATGATGATGATTTTTATTTGATTTGTGCGAGTTAAGTCAATCCAATGGCTTAGTCTCAACATTTCTACCGCTACAGTGGTCATTGTATTATTGATAATAATTTTCAAAACAAAAGACTTAATAATAAAAACATGTTTTTGAAAAGAATTTGCAAATTACTTTTTACCCCAATTCTGTGATTCAAGTGGGACAAAAATAGTGGTTCCAAGGATGGACGATCTCTGAAGTTTCATAATTTCTCCCCAAGAAGTATCCCGGGTTACTCTTGCTGATAGGTGCGTAGTCCACTTGTGATTTTTTTCCTTGGATTGATGGATTTCTTACTAGTTGATATATGGTGTGGTGTTGGGTTTGTAATCCCATTTTACCCAACTAAATATTGATTCAGGATTCTCTAGATGGGTGTGATTCTTTCCCAACCAGGTGGTGATCAGGCAGATATTACAATATTATGTAGTATTTTCTTAGTTGATTGGATTCTTTCTTCATTTTTGTTGATAATCGATATGGAATCTCTTGTAGAGCATTGTTTGCTCCAGTTATGACATTGTTGTTGTTATCTGCTTCCCAAGTATCCAGACAAGGGCAATATCTTTTCTAAGAAGTGTTGAAACATGTGTCAACTTTTTGGGTTTTATCTCACTAAGTGTTGAGTTTGATTTAAAATCCCCATAATTTTGACTTCTTGTTATGTTATTAACTCATTAATTCCCCCAGTGAAGCGAAGGTGGTGCTTCCCTCTAAAGTTGATATCCCCGTGAAGTTTCACAAATTCTCCCCAGAGAAGTTTTTGCAACCACTACCCTTGATATAGAAGAATGTTTTTAGGTTCCCCTCGGCGTGCGTGGTTTCATCTTCCCTAGTGAAGTCTATATGACATTCCCCGGTGAAGCCTGAAGGAGGGTGTTATATCTCTGCAACTGTATTGGTTTATTACTATCAGATTTCGCTTTGATTTGTTTTCATACCGTGTTTATTCCAAATGAATTTAAGCCATGAAGTAGGACTATGTTTCCTCAGTTGGTGCTTACTCTCTTATGGAATCTTTATCCTAGAGGTGATTTAGCCGAGTGTTGTCCTTACTCGAGTTGGTTTTATCTGGTTACCCCTAGTGCAATATGTTTGTTTTGTCAGCATATACATGATAACATTCATACATTCATACAAACATCATACATAGCTGAATTAAAATTCATTGCTCATTTACATTCATTGATGTTTTTTGTTGGCATATTATCATCTTTGCAGAGTTATGTTATCCTCTCTCCAATAGAGTGTTAACCTTAAGCAGAAAGTGTATATCCATTCCATTTCCCCACTGAGTTATACCTCGTGGAAGAATTTTGCTTTAGCCTTCCTGCCTAGCTCATTATCTGGATGGAACTTGGTCCTCATTTGAGTTTATTCCTTATTGGATGGTATCTTAGTTGACTGTTTCACTCTGATTTGTTCCTAGTATGAATTCGTGGGCCTCGATAACAATGTTACTCTGACCTCTCTAGGCTGTGAGCCCTAGATTTAGAATGTGCATTTATTTTGCACGTAAAGACTTTTTCCCTCAGCAGGAGTGTATTGGTATTTCCATACGAAATCAAAGATGCATTTCCCAGCAGTGTTATTGCAACAGCAAGTGGTGGTCTCTTTATTCGAGCAACCTGTACTTCCCCAGTAAGTATGTTGGTTCCCATAGAAGGTTATTTTTATATACTCCGATGGATAGTAGTTTCTATGTTGTGAGAGATAATTCGTTGTTGAGGTTGTACTCCAATAGATGGTTGGTCTTTTCAATATGACAAAGACAGTTTGTTGAAAGATTCTTACAACGGTTTATTACCCTTTCTAGGTGCAATACATTGGTAAAAGAAGGAGTTGAGACCCATTCTAGTTGGAACACCAGCATTTTGGGAAACTCGTTACTGTTAATGCAGACCCTACCTTTAGTGGAAGTCGATAGCTCACCTTCAGTAAATGTTAGTGTATATGTTTTTCACCATTCATTAAAAGATGGTGTATTCTTTGATCTCTACCTTCAGTGGAAGTTGGTAGTTCACCTTCAAAAAACGCCGGTGTATCTTCTATTTCATTACCTTCAATAAAGGTCGATATAATTCTGTTTGTTTTCTACCTTCATCCTTGAGTTGGTAGTTCATTGTCATTTGTTAGTCGGTATTTATCTCTTTCTCCTCATTGGACTTTACCCCAATAGAGTTAAGTTGTTTCTAGCCATAAGTGTTGATGTCAAACCTTTCTCCAAGCCATAAGTGTTGATGTCAAACCTTTGTTCCCAGCAATAAGTGTTGATGTTAACCTTTGTTCACAGTCATAAGTACTGATGTCAAACCTTTGTTCCCAGCCATAAGTGCTGATGTCAACCTTTGTTCCCGGTCATAAGTACTTATGTCAAACCTTTGTTCTCAGCCATAAGTGCTGATGTCAACCTTTATTCTCATCCATAAGTGCTGATGTCAAACCCTTGTTCCTATCCATAAGTGTTGATGTCAAAACACTTGTTACCAGCTGTTGTACCCCAAAATTTGCCCTCCCATATTTCTCAAAACATTTCAAGAAAAATTCACAAGTCCAACCTGGCGCGTCATATTCAGGTATTCTTTCGCCAAGATATCTCTAATAACGTATTCTCAAATTCAGGTTCGGCTCAAGAGTCAATTCTTTAAAGAAGGTATCCGAATGTGTGAGTTTTCTCGAAGAAATATGGTGAAAAAGTGTGCTGAAAGTGCAGTTTTTACGCGCTAAAAAATTCATAACTTGAAGATCGTGGCTCGTTTTGAACACGTTCTGGTGGCCAAACTTCCGTCCTGACATTATCTACGTTTTCATCTCTCACGGCTGGAAGCCAATTTCGATCAGAAGGTCTTCAAAAATGTGGATTTAACAAGTATTTTTGCACAGAAAATTTGTGACAGAAGTTTATTTGCGTCATGTTCAGAAAATCATAACTTGGTCGATTTTCATCGTATCGAGCTGGTTCTGGCGCCAAAATTTCACAAATTGAGGTGACTACATTTTCACAGAAGGTATTGAGTTCAAACGGTATTCAAAAGGCCTTCGTTCTTTGCTCAGAGTGCGTGACACGCTGAAAATCCTGAATGCTGAATATTATTTCATCTGGGCCGAAACTTCGAAAATTCATAACTCGGTCAATTTTTATCGGATTGGACTCATATTTTTACACAAGGTCACTGACTCATAGATCTACAACTTTGCTTCAAAAGTCGAGACCGGATTATGCTCCGATCAATACCAGTTTTTTATTGAAGAACGTGTCAGAGTCGACACTGGAGCCCAAAATAAGTTTGTCTGAGCTGAAACTTCAAAAATTCATAACTAATTCACCGTTTATCCGATTGAGCCGATTTTCGGACAGGAGTTAGTTCACGATGTCGGCTATATTTTGTTTTCACATTTCAACTTCAAAAATTGCACTTAAGTCCCTACGATTTAGCCTGGAAAGTGACGAACTCAAGTGAACATTGGAGGCCCAATTGCACATTCAAAGCCCATTTTCTTTACCCTAATTTCCATTATATAATCACCTTCTTTTCACACAAACCAAAGAGGAGGAAAAGAGAGGGAAAAAAACCTTGCCACAACACTGTTAGAATATCAAATTCTTTCAAGAACCCTAAAACCTTGAAATCCTTATTACAAATTCCTCTCTCATTACAAACAAGCCATCTCAGTTACAAACCAACATCTTATTACTTCTTCAGTAAGGGTAAGGCTGGCTTGATCTCCATGATCCAAAGGGCATAAAAGCATTCATGTCACTACTTTTCCAGTAAGGGTAAGGTTGATTTGATCTCCATGATCAAAAGGGTATAATCATTCATACATGCCATATTGTGCCTAAACATTAAATTTCTTCATATATTGGCTTTATTTGCATTTTATGATTTTATTTAATATGTTCGTGAGATTCAACACTGCAGATTTAGATAGGATCCCATGCAGGTTCATTAAGGAACGTTGAGGCCAAAAGCCAAATGGCCAAAAGTCAAAAGCCAAATGGCCAAAGTAGAAAAACTTATGCATGACACTAATACATGGTGAGACAGACATCTAGAAGATTAAGGAACGTTGAGGCCAGAACACAAATGGCCAAAAGCCAAAAGGCAAAAGCCAAATGGCTAAAGTAGAACAACTTATGCATGAAACTCAATCCAATGGCCAAAGAATGCAGACCACGGTACTCAGGAGTCAATGAACACGCACGTGATGCCCGAAAGTCAAACAAGGCTTTTTGTCTAATGGGCCAAATTACTTCCAAAAAACCTCCCTTTGGGTCTGAATACCCCCCATGGTTTGCACATTTTTATTTTTTTTATTTGATTTTCCTTTTTATTCTTTTAATTGTTTTCAATTGTTTTCTTTAATTTCATAAATTAATTTTCATAAGATAAAAAATCAGAAACTAAAATATATTTAATTATTATTATTTCACTATTAATTTATTTTGTAAATAAACTTTAATAATTAGTTTAGTAAATTAGGTTTTAAAACTATAATCTTTTTCTCAATAAATTAAAATATGTAGAAATTAGGTTTTTTAACTTTTTATCACTTTTCTTAATAAATAATTTTTTCTTATTATCATTATTATTAATTACTAATTTATTTTGTAAATAAACATGTACATTAAATATTTAGTAAATTAGGTTAAACTTTAATATTTTTCATTAATAATTAAAAACAACTTAGAATTAGGATTTCTCTTGAATTTTAATTTTCTTTATTTCATAAATACAAAAACCATCAAAAAAACATTTCTTTTCTTTAATTTAATAATTAATTAACTTTTCATTCAATTTAATTCCAAAAGGGTCCAACGCCCTCATATTCCCGATTTTTATTCTCTTCGCGCATTTTTATTCCTTCTTTTAAATATTAATGTAATTCTCCCAAAGCCGTGTAAATTTGATATTTATCTTTCGCACTTTACTTTATTTTATGTCAAATCGGGTCCTGGATTAAATTTGGCGATGTGGACCCGCGCCTTTGTAATAGTTTAGGAACTTTATATTTCTCGCAACTTTTTAACTGTTAATAATTGCATGCAAGAATGAATGTCTAAATAAAAACAAAAGCGTAGATCACCCATGACATGAACAAGACAAAATAACTGAAAACGACACACAAATCACACACCACCCCTAGGGTACGCCTCACTGTTGCCTTGCCTCTCGAAAGGTGATCGTCGAGTAGAGGATGTCTTAGTAAGTCCTCATGATCCGGGAACCTGGCATGAGGGTAGCTTCTAAGGTGTCTTCCTATTGCTCTGGTGATCACCATGTCCCGAACCTCGAATTGACCCGAACACCTCCAACGGTGGTGCTACCTACCTCTCAATGGTGGGATGGCATTACTTTAAAGGACATTTACACAGACGAATTCCTTAGGGTAGGTAGACGACTCTTGATACTTGCTCTAAATTGCAAAACAAAATTCAAAAATACTTTTCACACCGACACCTTTTCAAAAGCTTTCGAAAGCAATTTTTCAAACACTCTTGAGGACCGATACAAGAGTCGAACTGAAATTTTCAAAGAAACTTTTTAAAACCCGCAGTTGAAAAGAAAACAAACCATTTTGAAAACACAAATGAGCAAGTATCTAAGAGCCCATGGATAACCATGGATAGAAAGGGTGCTAACACCTTCCCTTTCTATAATCTACCTCCCGAACCGAGAGCAATCTCTATAAGGAATTTTTATGTGCTTTTGTCCTTTCCATTTGGAGAAAATAAAAGACGGTGGCGACTCTTGCTTCCGCGACATTTCGCGAACCAGTGTTAAACAGTCAGTTCCAGATCCACCGATCACAGAACTGGCGACTCTGCTGGGGAGCCTTTATAAAGTGAGGTGTACCTTAGGATTAGTTCATAACTGTGTTTTCAATTGTATTGTTTTGCTTGCTTTAAATTATGGGACTGTCTTGGGAGTTCTATAGATCCTAACCCGGATCTGGGGGATACCTTCTTAGAAAGTAGCAACAAGGCTGTGAGGGAACTGTGCGGGGTATACTGACATGGTTGAAACAGTCTGCTACGTTGATGTGGCACTTTGGTGTGTACCGGTAACCCTTGAGTTCAGTCAAGGAGAGTACGGGGCCTCTGCGTGGTGTCGTGAAGCATCAACAGACCTTAGGAACCTTAATTGAACTATCTTGGCCTCTTTAGGGTAGTGAGATAACTGACTTTGGTGCAGTCTGAGGTTGGTTGATACTCGATACTACACTCAATTGAGGGTTGCTTTCCTGGAATATTTCGATCGCCAGTTCAGTGGCTAAATCGAAACGATGAACAATGAAAGCAATCCAGTGATATTGGGACCCTTAGAACCCGGTTACTTCTGATAGGACAGGTTGAGCCCACCAACTTCAAGAGGGTAATACCCAGACCCCATGCTGGCCTGAACTCTAAGGGTTTCTCTTGTGTGACTTGTGTTCCTTCGTACTTGACTATTTGCATGCTTGTTATCTGACACATGAGTTACTTGCAGGTTTTGTTTATAGTCCTCAATTGGGACTCATAACAGGGTTTACTAAGTCTCTTGCAGGTTTTGTTTATAGTCCTTAATTGGGACCCCTAACAGAGTGTACTGAGTTTCTTGCAGGTTTTGGTTTGCAGTCCTTAATTGGGACTCGTAACAGGGTTTACCTACATTACCCCATGCATAGCATGACATCATACCATTGCATACATCTTAACCCATTTCAAGGATCTCAAGGGCTTGTGATGCAGGTCAGGATAAATCAAACATCCAGCAAGGGGCAAAGAGGATTTATTTTCCTCTAGCCAGAGTTGTCAGGGGCTATGACCCACTTGATATGGTGAGCTTTGACACTGGAAGAAGGTTGCCCTAGCTAAGGCTGTCAGGGGCTATGACCCACTGGATATGGTGAGCCTTTGACCCTTGAAGAAGAATTCTCAATAACATGGGTTTCCTTCAATCAAGCTACCGGACCCGAATTCTAACAAATTTTCTTGTTTACCCCGCGAGGTCCTTGAAAACATCGCATGCATATCATACATATCATTGCATAACAGGTACCCTTTGGACAGGTCACTTACCATCTCCGTTGTTATTTTAGCAATGGCTTCCCAACAAGATAACCAGGACCTTCTTGCTCAAGAGATTCGGTTAGGGGAAATCCTCCCGAATCTATCCAAGGGGCAGGAGGAGCTAAGGACACTTCTCATGGAGACTTTGGTTAGGAACAGCGTTGAGGATGAACGGCTGAAACATCTGCAAGCTGAAGTAGATGCATTGAAAGCCCAGATGCTGGGGCAGGGGACTACCATTCAAGGGTTAGCTCAAAGACAAGAAGAGCTCGGAGTTCTCATCAACCAATTGCTTCAGAATAACCAACTGGGGCAAACGTCTAAGGGTAAAAAGCAAGTCATCGTTCAACCGCCTTTGAGACAAGGAGATAAGGGGAGAGCTTCTCAAAAGGCTCCAGTGTCACAAGTTCAGCATCAACCTCACCGACTTCAGCCAGACAAGTCCAGGAGGCAATTCACCCCGCTCAACATGTCGTTGTTTCAAGCTTTACAACGCCTGTTGAGATTGAATTTGATCACATTAAGGGCTCATCCCCAGAATCCCAACACAGCACATCCTACTTATGATCCCAATAAAAGGTGTGCCTACCACTCTGATAGTCCAGGACATGATACAAATGAGTGTTGGGCTCTGAAGAACAAGATCCAGGACCTGATTGATGAAGGAGCACTGGAGTTCACACAAGATGGTCAGGCTGAGTTTTTCTACCATCCCTCCAAGGCTCACCATTTGAAATAACAAGCCCTGAGATGAAAAGACTTTTGTTCATTCGAATGTTCAAGTTGTAATTCTTTTTGATTGTTCAAACATTTGTTCATTGTTAAACATTGTTATTTCATTAATGCATCGCATATGTCCGTTTTGAAGCAATATATTCATATTCACTATACGCAAATTATTTTCATATTTTTTCTGATGATCAACGCTCAATTAATAGTTCTAAGCCTCTTGAGGGAGGATGACGAAAACAATACCACGATCTACAGTATGCTTTTGAACAGACCCCGCTGATGAGGTACAGGCATTGTTTCAATCCCTAAACACTGGAGTTATAAGGAAGATAATCCCTCGTCAACCCCTCTGAGCCAAAGAAGTAGGAGTTTTTCTTTTCGAAAATTAAAACCCTTAATCATAACCTGGGGCAGGGTAGTCTCTCGGTTGATCCAAGTGCATAACGAATGGCACCAAAGAGGTCCTTACAAAACAAAGAAAGACAGTGATGGTTCCGAATAATCAATAAAGAAAGGCAGTCATTATCTCAAAAAATAAAAAACCCATTAAGTCAAAACCCATGAAGGAGACTTACAAAACTGGGGCATCCCGCTGACTGTAATTCCAAAAAAGGAAACAGTTCAGGCAAAAAAAGAAAGGGATAACAAAAAATCAGACAGGAAAGAGGTCTTACAAACCCTCAACAAAAAAGGAAGGACTGTCTATTCAAAATAAGTTATCAACATCCGAATCATCACCAGAAAATCAGAGCAAAGACTCAAACAAGGTCTAACGTATGATCAACTGAGTTTAGGTTTGGAGAACATCACGAAGAGCGGGTGGGTACAAATAAAATTTGAGCCTTTATCCTTTGTTTCTTAAACCGTGAACCAAGCCACGTTATAACCCTTAAAAGTCCTAGCTGAAGCATGGGTTGGTTCGAAAGCATACTGTTACGAAAGGTATCCTGACTCCTTAAGGCTCACGGTAAAATACGGAGTTGACATCACGTTTTACAAACAATCACTTGTTTTATGAAAAGAATGCATTTTCAAAATCTTCAAGACAGACATAAGCTTTGCATTTTTAACATAACTTTGTTTGCATATGACTTTTTGTTTGAACAGTAGGGAAATTCGCACGATGAATACCTAGTGAACAAAAGCACTTCCAATCAAGGGGCATGGCATGAGCATGGTCCATCATCTGGGGAAATCCAATCAAGATTCGGAGAATCTCTCAAAGGCCAAATAGCCTGGGGCAAATCTCCGCCTGAGTCACTTGGGGCATTCCAGCAACGAATCTTGCCCGGTCAGACATCTTCTGGTGACATGACAAAACACTTCTAACAGGGGCAACTCCCTACATTCTGAGAACGCGGACATAGTCGAGAAAATACTGCGCAAAATCAAAGACCCGCTAGGTTGACATACCTAGGCAAAAATAAGGGCTTCCCGGCGAACCAAAAGGGTTCGGGCAAAATGAAGGGATGAAATGAAAAAAATCTGTACACCCGGCAAGTCGAAAACCTGAAAAGGCGGCTTGGGCAAAAATGGGTATCCCGGTGGACTGAAAACCCGAAAGGGCGGTCCAGGCAAAAGTTAGGGATCAAAGCGTACGACTATGTCACGTCATCTTGTCACTTGCCTATCAAAAGAAGAGTTTGTCCATCAACAACTATCAGCACCTCACAGGTTTTCCTCTCCCACCTCAGAAACAGGGGCAATAAAGAGTTGTCTGAGCAGTCCAATTGTTCTGTCCTCCAAGGTATCAAGGAGGGTTCAACCAGTACATCCCAATTCCCCAGAGAGTGAGCTAGCAAGTCAGTGCACTCTCCCCAAGCAAAGCTACAATCAAACCTTAAGGACGTTGGGTATCCTCCCGCAGATCTCAACATTCCCCAGCAGTATATATACATTCTTAATAAGCATCCCCGGCAGTCTTGGCCTAAAGATTGTTCCCCGGAGGTATATCAAACATTCGGTGGAGCCACTTCCCCAATACAGTTCAATACTTCCCCAAGAGAGTCCAATCCAGTTTCCCCAAGAAAGTTGGAATCCATCTCCCCAAGTAGTAAGCTTATCCCCAGTAGATTCTGGAAGCTTATCCTCGCAGAGCACGAACGCGTCCTCCGGCTTTATTCAAAGAGTTATTTCCTTACCAGGATATAACTGGGTTATCCTCAGCCAAAAGCTACGGAAAGATCATCCTCGACGAAGCCTTCTTATCCCCAGCGAAGTCTATTAACACTTCTAACACAACAAGGGTATTCCCAGCAAGTTATTATCAACAATTCAGCAAAGTACCTCTCTCCCCGCAGAGTAATCCATTCGCCAAGTTTATTCCCCAACGGAGTCATCTTCTCCTACCGGTATTCTTGCAACTATCATCCCCAGCGGAAGCAAAATTTATTCTTCAACATCAGCCCAGGAGTGACTTCCCGGCACCCGTCAAGGATTTACTTTCCTAGATGACAAAGACACATTCATAAACATCGCACTTCCATATATCATAGCATGCATATGTGCATCATATCTTACAAATCTCATTTATGTTGAGAACATCATTGCTTGATTCATATCATGCATTACATATGACTGACCTTTACCTTTCAGGAAAGATCCAGTTAAGTTCTCCGCTACATTTCAAGACCTAGACCGGTTCAGTTAAATCGACCCTAAGATTTCTCTGTTTCTTATCCAGTCAAAGGCCTTCTCTAGTCCAGCTAAATCGACCCCTAACAGATTTTCCTGATAAAGACTTAGTAGAAGTCACCCAAGATTCTCTCAATGATTACTGTTGAGGTTGTAGTCGCCTATGGTTCTCTCCCCGTTACTGCGGAGGTAGTAATCGCCCCAAGATTCTCTCAGCGTTACTGTTGACGTAGAAGATATCCAAGATTCTCTCAATGATTACTATTGAGGTTGTAGTCGTCTGTGGTTCTCTCCCCGTTACTGCGGAGGTAGTAATCTCCCCAAGATTCTCTCAGCGTTACTGTTGAAGTAGAAGATATCCAAGATTCTCTCAATGATTACTGTTGAGGTTGTAGTCTCCTGTGGTTCTCTCCCCGTTACTGCGGAGGTAGTAATCGCCCCAAGATTCTCTCAGCGTTACTGTTGAAGTAGAAGATATCCAAGATTCTCTCAATGATTACTGTTGAGGTTGTAGTCGCTTGTGGTTCTCTCCCCGTTACTGCGGAGGTAGTAATCGCCCCAAGATTCTCTCAGCGTTACTGTTGAAGTAGAAGATATCCAGGATTCTCTCAATGATTACTGTTGAGGTTGTAGTCGCCTGTGGTTCTCTCCCCGTTACTGCGGAGGTAGTAATCGCCCCAAGATTCTCTCAATGATTACTGTTGAGGTAGTAATCGCCCCAAGATTCTCTCAATGATTACTGTTGAGGTTGAAGTCGCCCAAGATTCTCCCAATGATTACTGTTGAGGTTGAAGTCGCCCAAGATTCTCTCAATGATTACTGTTGAGGTTGAAGTCGCCCAAGATTCTCTCAATGATTACTGTTGAGGTTGAAGTCGCCCAAGATTCTCTCAATGATTACTGTTGAGGTTGAAGTCGTCCAAGATTCTCTCAATGATTACTGTTGAGGTTGAAGTCGCCCAAGATTTTCTCAATGATTACTGTTGAGGTTGAAGTCGCCTATGGTTCTCTCCCCGTTACTGCGGAGGTAGTAATCGTCCCCAGATTCTCTCAGTGTTCCTGTTGAGGTAGTAATCATACAAGGTTCTCTCAGCGTTCCTGTTGAGGTAGTAACCATCCTTGGTCCATTCATCACCTTGTGAAGATCCAGATCCAGCTCCTGTAACCAGTCAGGACACGTCTATACAAAGAATTTGAAGACCAGCTCCCGTAACAGGTCAGGTAATCATTTTTTTTTCAGGTACGCAAGTGCTCGCTAAGGAATATCTTACGCGATCGACGCCCAAATGGCATCTATAAGACCATTCCCGACAAAGTTATGTCACACTTCCAGATGGCATCTATAAGCCCATCCTCCTACCCATCAGTCTCCAAATGGCATCTATAAGCCCATTCCCGACAAAGTTCTGTCACACTTCCAGATGGCATCTATAAGCCCATCCTCCTATCCATCAGTCTTCAAATGGCATCTGAAAGCCCATTCCCGCCATCACGTTGCTGATACTCTACTACGCGAGTGCAAATTTCTGGGCACTCTAGTGTTCAATCATCTTCCACCTTCAGATCACGAAAGGCACGCAAGCCAATCTACATCCTCAGGTTTAAGAAGATTGAACAGGGGCAACTGTTGTACCCCAAAATTTGCCCTCCCATATTTCTCAAAACATTTCAAGAAAAATTCACAAGTCCAACCTGGCGCGTCATATTCAGGTATTCTTTCGCCAAGATATCTCTAATAACGTATTCTCAAATTCAGGTTCGGCTCAAGAGTCAATTCTTTAAAGAAGGTATCCGAATGTGTGAGTTTTCTCGAAGAAATATGGTGAAAAAGTATGCTGAAAGTGCAGTTTTTACGCGCTAAAAAATTCATAACTTGAAGATCGTGGCTCGTTTTGAACACGTTCTGGTGGCCAAACTTCCATCCTGACATTATCTACGTTTTCATCTCTCACGGCTGGAAGCCAATTTCGATCAGAAGGTCTTCAAAAATGTGGATTTAACAAGTATTTTTGCACAGAAAATTTGTGACAGAAGTTTATTTGCGTCATGTTCAGAAAATCATAACTTGGTCGATTTTCATCGTATCGAGCTGGTTCTGGCGCCAAAATTTCACAAATTGAGGTGACTACATTTTCACATAAGGTATTGAGTTCAAACGGTATTCAAAAGGCCTTCGTTTTTTGCTCAGAGTGCGTGACACGCTGAAAATCCTGAATGCTGAATATTATTTCATCTGGGCCGAAACTTCGAAAATTCATAACTCGGTCAATTTTTATCGGATTGGACTCATATGTTTACACAAGGTCACTGACTCATAGATCTACAACTTTGCTTCAAAAGTCGAGACCGGATTATGCTCCGATCAATACCAGTTTTTTATTGAAGAACGTGTCAGAGTCGACACTGGAGCCCAAAATAAGTTTGTCTGAGCTGAAACTTCAAAAATTCATAACTAATTCACCGTTTATCCGATTGAGCCGATTTTCGGACAGGAGTTAGTTCACGATGTCGGCTACATTTTGTTTTCACATTTCAACTTCAAAATTTGCACTTAAGTCCCTGCGATTTAGCCTGGAAAGTGACGAACTCAAGTGAACATTGGAGGCCCAATTGCACATTCAAAGCCCATTTTCTTTACCCTAATTTCCATTATATAATCACCTTCTTTTCACACAAACCAAAGAGGAGGAAAAGAGAGAAAAAAAAACCTTGCCACAACACTGTTAGAATATCAAATTCTTTCAAGAACCCTAAAACCTTGAAATCCTTATTACAAATCCCTCTCTCACTACAAACAAGCCATCTCAGTTACAAACCAACATCTTATTACTTCTTCAGTAAGGGTAAGGCTGGCTTGATCTCCATGATCCAAAGGGCATAAAAGCATTCATGTCACTACTTTTCCAGTAAGGGTAAGGTTGATTTGATCTCCATGATCAAAAGGGTATAATCATTCATACATGCCATATTGTGCCTAAACATTAAATTTCTTCATATATTGGCTTTATTTGCATTTTATGATTTTATTTAATATGTTCGTGAGATTCAACACTGCAGATTTAGACAGGATCCCATGCAGGTTCATTAAGGAACGTTGAGGCCAAAAGCCAAATGGCCAAAGTCAAAAGCCAAATGGCCAAAGTAGAAAAACTTATGCATGACACTAATACATGGCGAGACAGACATCCTAGAAGATTAAGGAACGTTGAGGCCAGAACACAAATGGCCAAAAGCCAAAAGGCAAAAGCCAAATGGCTAAAGTAGAACAACTTATGCATGAAACCCAATCCAATGGCCAAAGAATGCAGACCACGGTACTCAGGAGTCAATGAACACGCACGTGATGCCCGAAAGTCAAACAAGGCTTTTTGTCTAATGGGCCAAATTACTTCCAAAAAACCTCCCTTTGGGTCTGAATACCCCCCATGGTTTGCACATTTTTATTTTTTTATTTGATTTTCCTTTTTATTCTTTTAATTGTTTTCAATTGTTTTCTTTAATTTCATAAATTAATTTTCATAAGATAAAAAATCAGAAACTAAAATATATTTAATTATTATTATTTCACTATTAATTTATTTTGTAAATAAACTTTAATAATTAGTTTAGTAAATTAGGTTTTAAAACTTTAATCATTTTCTCAATAAATTAAAATATGTAGAAATTAGGTTTTTTAACTTTTTATCACTTTTCTTAATAAATAATTTTTTCTTATTATCATTATTATTAATTACTAATTTATTTTGTAAATAAACATGTACATTAAATATTTAGTAAATTAGGTTAAACTTTAATATTTTTCATTAATAATTAAAAACAACTTAGAATTAGGATTTCTCTTGAATTTTAATTTTCTTTATTTCATAAATACAAAAACCATCAAAAAAACATTTCTTTTCTTTAATTTAATAATTAATTAACTTTTCATTCAATTTAATTCCAAAAGGGTCCAACGCCCTCATATTCCCGATTTTTATTCTCTTCGCGCATTTGTATTCCTTCTTTTAAATATTAATGTAATTCTCCCAAAGCCGTGTAAATTTGATATTTATCTTTCGCACTTTACTTTATTTTATGTCAAATCGGGTCCTGGATTAAATTTGGCGATGTGGACCCGCGCCTTTGTAATAGTTTAGGAACTTTATATTTCTCGTAACTTTTTAACTGTTAATAATTGCATGCAAGAATGAATGTCTAAATAAAAACAAAAGCGTAGATCACTCATGACATGAACAAGACAAAATAACTGAAAACGACACACAAATCACACACCACCCCTAGGGTACGCCTCACTGTTGCCTTGCCTCTCGAAAGGTGATCGTCGAGTAGAGGATGTCTTAGTAAGTCCTCATGATCCGGGAACCTGGCATGAGGGTAGCTTCTAAGGTGTCTTCCTATTGCTCTGGTGATCACCATGTCCCGAACCTCGAATTGACCCGAACACCTCCAACGGTGGTGCTACCTACCTCTCAATGGTGGGATGGCATTACTTTAAAGGACATTTACACAGACGAATTCCTTAGGGTAGGTAGACGACTCTTGATACTTGCTCTAAATTGCAAAACAAAATTCAAAAATACTTTTCACATCGACATCTTTTCAAAAGCTTTCGAAAGCAATTTTTCAAACACTCTTGAGGACCGATACAAGAGTCGAACTGAAATTTTCAAAGAAACTTTTTAAAACCCACAGTTGAAAAGCAAACAAACCATTTTGAAAACACAAATGAGCAAGTATCTAAGAGCCCATGGATAACCATGGATAGAAAGGGTGCTAACACTTTCCCTTTCTATAATCTACCTCCCGAACCGAGAGCAATCTCTATAAGGAATTTTTCTGTGCTTTTGTCCTTTCCATTTGGAGAAAATAAAAGACGGTGGCGACTCTTGCTTCCGCGACATTTCGCGAACCAGCGTTAAACAGTCAGTTCCAGATCCACCGATCACACCAGCCATAAGTTGTCACACCCCAAATTTGCCCGCCTCAGTGCTAGAGTCAAAATTATTTTCAAAATTAGGTTTTAAAATTCTTTTGGTTCGTTTACACTAAAATTCTTTGGTTTTTATAAATATTCATTTTTAAATTATTTTGCTTATTTAAAAATATATATAATAATTTAATTATATTTTTTAAAATAACAAATACTTGCTCGTCTTTATATACTTTCAACTGAGTTTTTGTTTCAAATAAGCAACATATCACAATTGATAAGGAATAAAGCTTGCAACATAAGGTCATCGTTCGAATTTCATTTGGTGCACTTTGAATATTTTTATGTCTATATGTTACTAATTTTATTTCCATTTATATTCAAAAAAAATCACAAAAAAGCCATTTTTTATTATTTAAATATTATTTTCATACTTTTAACTAATGCATTTTTGAAAAACAAATTATTTATTTGATTTTATGCACTTTTTACCAAAATTGAGTGCAAAAATTATAATAAATACCAAAAATATTTCTTTTTATATTTAATTGTTTTTTATTGATCAATGAGTGTCATTTGTGTCGTACTCATCTTATGATTAGTTAGCTTGGTGACTAAGGAAATTTTGATTTTTCAATTAACTTAATTTCCTAATTTGTTGACCTAATTATCATTATAAAATAAGTCACTCTTTCACACTATTTTTCATCCACAACTTAATAGAGTTCTCCTAAAAGTTGTTGCTCTTCACATCAAAGAACAACAACAAAGAAACTCTGAAGTCTCCATCAACAATCATTTGGAGATCAACAATCTTATCAACATTTATTTTAGGGTTCTAAACAGAACACCTAAATTTTTTTTCATAATTGGGGGGTATGTTTTCTAACACTATCACACACAACCTGTGCACATAGATTTCCATCATCGCTGTCGTCACCTTCAGGTAAGTCTTTCTACTTATCCTTATATTTTATTTTTTATCATATATGTTTACCATGTGCTATATATATTTGACTCCTATGAACCATGAGTATTGAAAATAAGTGGTGTAGAAAAATCGAAGGTAGTAGGAACTAGTCACAATTCTAGTTTTTTTGTTTTTTTTGTTTTGTTCTCTATAATTTTCAATATTAAGGATGAATTGTATAGAATTTATAATCAAATAAGTTGTAGGCTAAGTTTTATGTACTGTTGAAACTAATTTCGTTCATAGTACTTAATTTCTATGTAGGTTATTTTATAATATTAAATAATTTATTTTTAATTTGATTTTCCTTTTTATCTTTTAGGATGCAAATAATTTTTCTTTATCCTATTAATAGGGTGAAAATTTAATTATTTTTTTATTATTATTAAATCAAAATAATCATCATTTGTAAACTAAAATACAAACAACTTTTTCTCAATTAATTAATTTAATATTTTACAAAGATATTACTAAACTCCACTCCTTAATTGGGCCAAGTTCAATTTCTAAACTTGGACCCTTACTACTTACACACCCCTTTATTTTACTACTAAACTAAGTTTACGCACCCACCTGTATTTTGGGCCCAGTTCAATATCTGAACTTGGGCCCTCACTTGCCAGACCCTCATATTTGACTACCTTGTTGCAAGACGCACCCCTCAGTCAATTTGGGCTCAAAATATCTTTGGGACCAGATATTCTAATACACCACCTAGTCTTAATTTTACACCCCTATGCATAAATGGGCCAAGTTCAATTTTTGAACTTGGGCCCTTAATATCCTCACACCGCTCTGTGTCCTACCATACTCTTTATCAATGAAACACTTAAAATCTCTAACCAACGATCAAACCATTTTTCTAATAATATAATAAAACCCAATACATTTTCGAAAAAAGGATTAAATAGAATTACTTTAAAAATTAACTATGAATTGTGTCTATGATCACTCAACTTACAACTCAGACTTGGTTCAATGAGAATTTAAGATATTTCCATAGTCCAAAAAAATCTAACCAAACACTATGAACTATGAATTGGGACTCTGATTCCTCACAAGAGGTATCCTCTTGGGGGTAGGACTTTGGAATGAAACCTCTAACTTTTTGTATAACCCTAAACCAAAATCTCATGGTGAGACCTTTTACAACCTCAGAGACGAAAGTTTCGGTCTACAAAGAGGCTCCGCTTAAGGGAGGCCCTTGTGCCTTTCCCTCTAGTGTAATCCATGACACTCTTAAGGAATCCACCTTTTGGGGAGGGTAGAATATCCGTAGGCCAAAACTAGTAAACTACCAACAAAGGATACCTTTTCATAAATCCCATCAATATGTTGCATCATCATGCATTCATACATCTTACATTTCAAATATTCATTATTTTGCATTTTTTTGTTGTCTTATTCACAAGATTAAGAAAAAATAATAATCAAAGGTTTTTTGGTGAAATATATTTAAAATGGATGCCAAAGGGAAACAACTTGTTCGTGATAGTATCGTCAAGCCAGATATGACGAAGATCAAGATTATCAAAGGGAAACTCTCTGAAAAAGCTATGAAGATGTTTGTTCGCCGTTATGGGGATACCCTTGAGCTGACAAAATTGGATGTACAATTGGATGCTATTTCTTCCTTGGTTCAGTTCTACGACCCTCCGTTAAGGTGTTTCACCTTTCAAAAATTTCAACTAGCGACGACTTTGGAAGAATTCGATAGGTTCTTGAATTTTTCTAAGGAAAGAGCTTATGTGGGAATTGGACAGACTGTTGATGTTAAAGATTTAGCAAAGGGTTTAGGGATCTCTTATCCTGAGTTTTCGCTTAATTACAAAAAAGAAGGTGATGTACAAGGGATCAAAAGATGATATTTGGAGGCTAAAACCCTTTCTTTTTCCAATAAGAAAGAATGAGAGTCTTGTGTTGATTGTTTGGGACTACTTGTATTTGGCGTAATTATTTTTCTACGAACTTTAGAATATATTGACCCTGCAGTCATTAGTGTATTTTAGGGCGCGAAAGCATTGAATGCGGACCCAAATCCTGCTCAACTTGTTGATGTTTACTACGCTCTTCTAACTTGTTATGGAAAGGGGAGGTGTAACACCCCAATTCTACTCAGCAATTATAAATATAAATCAGAGTTATAATCGTTCATGCAAACGAATCAGGATGCTACAAATTCATCTTTAAAAACAAATTTCATTTATCATGGATACATAACACTTTAAAACTTCGGATGAACTATCAACATATCAATTTAATCTCTTAATTCAACAATTTAAACATTTACTCAGCGAAATTCATAATAACATCTTTGTCCATCATTACAGCAACTTCAAAATAATGCATACTTAGCAACCAATAATTCAAAGTTCAACAACTGAAATAATCAACAATTAAAGCAACAAGCGTTCATCCCCCCTGAGTGTTACATATCAGAGCAATGACACTGACTCGAACTATTTAAGGTATACTGCCTTCACTCTCGATTACCTGCACGTTACCAACATAAGGGCAACATTCAAACAGAAGGGGTGAGATATCTAACAATATAATAACGCGGATGATAACCAATATATTAAATGAGATCACATAACGTCACCACTTCTCATCTTTTAATCAATAATATTTGCAACGGAAATACCAACAATAATACACATTCATCACATTAATTCACAACTTCTTTATGCAATCATATAATGCGACTCAATACTATGAAAATGCATATGGTACCATTGGAGTAGAACTCCCATCTTAAAAATTTGCTAATAAATAGAGGCATCAACAAGGCATAAACCTTCATCTTAATATTCGCCAATACAGGCCATCTTAACGAGCATAAGCTCCATCTTGAAATGCAATGTATGCGACACAATCATGAATGTAATGACAACACCATAATTATCAACATCTCAACACAACATCATCGTTGGCCAAAAGCCTACATCTTAATAGCTGCCAATTATTAAAGACATCTCAACATCTTTCATCAACATCGTTCATTAACATCATTTATCATCAAACATCATATATCATTATAGTTCATAACAATTCATCCACAACAACAATACAACAGTAATTCGTCAATCTCGAAATGTTGGCCATAGGCCTACAACATGATATTGCCTATAATTAATTAATCATCAAAGGCTTACATCTAAATCACTAGACCTCTACATGTTACTATTCTGTAATACTACATAATTATCATCATTAGTCCTACTGTTACAAACCAAACAGTAATCTATAATCATCTCTTCCTCATCATTCTTCACAAAAATAAACATAGCAATCAACACGAGACCTAATCCAATTCCTAACTTGGATACTAGGATTGTCCTTCCTATTCTTCATTTTAATCCTTAATGATGAAGTTCATTGTGTTAGCTATTCAACGCTTCGAACGGCACCTCAAACGGAGTCCGAAAACTCAAGTTACAGCCTTTTTAAACTGATTCTGGCAAAAACCAGACAACATGGATCGACGCATAATGCCTTGGGTCGACGCTTACTGGGTTTAACACGCTACATGAGTCGATGCATACTCTCTTGTATCGACTCATACTGAGTCTGCAACACTGCATGTATCGACACATGCCCCTACGTATCGACTCATCCTGAGTCTAAAAGCCCTCATGTATCGACGCAGGACCCCTTCGTATCGACTCATCCTGGGTCTAAAGGCCTTCTTGCATCGACACATAATGTTTGGGGTCGACAGATACTGCTCTGTCATGAATAATTTCTGCGATTTTCTCTGTGTTTTCACTACGGGTTCCATTATTTAGGCCCTAAAAACATCATCTAATCATAGATAATCATCAATTATAATTATCCTATAATTCTACATCATTTACACAACATTAGGACATTGTTATTCAACTTTCAATCATCGATTTCCATCATACAACACGTATACGTTCAAATCATGAACAAGACAACATTTTCACATCTAATCCCATAAACCAATCATCATAAACCCTATTATAGAGTCAGAACCCCACTCTTACCTTGGATTGAAGGTCGTTCTATGACTTTTCCAGTTGGCTCTCGTTCTGCCTCTTTCCTCCTTTCCAACAGCTTTCACGTTCTTTCTTTCAAACCCTTATTCTTTCTCTCTTACTGCTTCTTCTTTTCTATTATTTCTAACAATAATAAAATAACCCTATTATTCTCTTTATGCCTTAATGGGCTTAGAACTATTACACCCCCTCATTACTACTTCTATTCCTTTAAAACAAGCCCACATCAAATAATATTATCCTTCTAATATTATTTCACCACTTTAATAAAATAAATAAATCCAACTAATCACAACACAATTTCACAAATATTCCAAAAATAATTTAATTAAATAATTAATTAAATTACGAGCGTTACAACTCTCCCCCACTTAGAATATTTTTGTCCTAGAAAATTTACCTTAATCAAACAACTCAAGATAGAAGTCTCGCATCTTGCTCTCCAACTCCCAAGACATGCTTTATCCGGCAACCCCTAGCCAAACCACTTTAACCAAAGCAATCTCTTTTCCCCTCGGAGTCTTTATTTCACGATCCGCGATCCGTACAGGCATCATATCCACAGTAAGATTATCCCGTACTTGCACATCATCCATATGAGTCATATGAGATGGATCTGAAATATACTTCCAGAGTTGCGACACATGAAACACATCATGCAAATTAGAAATATTAGGCGGTAAATCCACTCTATAAGAAACATTCCCCACTCTCTCTGAAATCTGATGTGGTCCAATAAAACGAGAAGTGAGCTTCTTAGACTTCAATGCCCGCCCAATACCAGTCACAAGTGTAACTCTAAAAAACACATGGTCACCTGCTTGAAATTCTAAATCTTTCTTTCTCTTGTCATGATAACTCTTCTGTCTAATTTGGGAAGCTTTCATCTTTTCTAGAATCAACTTCACTTTCTCAGTAGTCTCACGAACAAGTTCGGGTCCAAGTACTACACTTTCACCAGATTCATGCCAACATAAAGGAGTTCTACATCTTCGACCATACAACACTTCAAAAGGTGCCACCCCAATACTGGAATAGTAACTGTTATTATAAGTGAACTCTATCAACGGAAGATAATTATCCCACGAACCTCTCTGCTCTAGAACACATGCCCTCAGCAAGTCTTCCAACGATTGAATAGTCCGTTCAGTCTGACCATCTGTCTGAGGATGATACGCTGAACTCAACCTCAACTTAGAAGCCAACGCTTCTTGCAAACTCTTCTAAAAATCAGAAGTAAATCTTGGATCTCTATCAGACATAATGCACAAAGGAATACCACACAGCTTCACAATCACACTTGTGTAAATCTCAGCCTACTTCGACACTGGAAAACTGATGTTAATAGGAATAAAATGAGTCGACTTCATGAGCCTATCAACAATCACCCAAATTGAATCGTGTCCTCTTAAAGTATTAGGTAACCCTGTCACAAAGTCCATCGAAATGCTATCCCATTTCCATTCTAGAACTTCTAACGGTTGCATCAATCCTGCAGGTTTCTGATGTTCAACTTTCGACTTCTGACAAGTCAAACATGCATACACAAATCGAGCCACATCACTCTTCATCCCAGGCCACTAAAACAAACCTTTCAAATATTGATACATATTTGTAGCTCCTGGATGAATACTCAACTTACTTCTATGACTCTCTTCCAGTATCAATTTCTTCATCTCAGTATCATCAGGAATACAAATACGGTTACAAAATCTCAGCACACCTTGCGCATCTAACTTAAAATCATTATTCTCAGACTGATCGATCCCAACCATCGAATCTACAAGTTTCACATCCAACTTCTGAGCTTCTCTGATACTGTCTAGAAATTCATTATTAATCTTCATCATACCCAACATAACACTCTGCAGCGTAACCCCGCAAACTAAGCTCATATATCTGAACTGCTCAATTAATTCCAACTCTTTAACCATCATTGCCGACATATGTAAAGTCTTTCGACTCAACGCACTAGCTACCACATTTTCTTTTCCTGGATGATAATTCAAACCGAAATCATAATCCTTTAACAATTCCAACCATCTTCGTTGCCTCATATTCAACTCTTTCTGATCAAATAAATACTTTAAGCTCTTATGGTCACTAAACACTTCAAATCTAGAACCATAAAGATAATGCCTCCAAATCTTCAAAACAAAGACAACTGCAACAAGCTCTAAATCATGCGTAGGATAGTTCTTCTCATGAGTCCTCAACTGCCTTGACGCATAAGCAACTACCTTATCACTATGCATAAGCACACCTCCTAAACCCATCTTAGAAGCATCACAATATACCACAAAAGGTTCTCCTGGATTAGGCAACATCAAAATCGGGGCCGACGTCAACCTCTTCTTCAATTTTGTAAAACTTTCTTCGCATTGAACATCCTATACAAAAGTTCTACCTTTACAAGTCAACTTAGTCAACGGTAGTGCCAACTTAGAAAAACCTTCGATAAACCTTCTATAATAACCAGCTAATCCTAAAAATCTTCTAATCTCAGTAGCTGACTTTAGAGTTTCCCATTGCAACACATCATCAACCTTCGATGGATCTACAGCAATGCCACTACCTGAAATCACATGACCAAGAAAACTAGCCTCCTTTAACCAGAATTCACACTTGGACAACTTTGCATACAATTGCTTCTCTTTCAAAACTTGCAATACTACTCTTAAGTGTTCTGCATGCTCTTCTTCTGACTTAGAGTAAACCAAAATATCGTCAATGAACACCACTACAAACTAATCCAAATAAGTACGAAATATACGATTCATATATTCCATGAATACTCCCGGTGCATTAGTAACACCGAAAGGCATCCCTGAATACTCATAATGTCCATAATGTGTTCTGAAAGCCATCTTCTGGATATCTTCATCCTTCACTTTAATCTGATGGTAAGCCGACCTCAAATCAATCTTGCTAAACACACGAGCATCCACCAATTGGTCCATCAAGTCATCTATTCTTGGAAGCGGATACTTGTTCTTAATCGTCACTTTATTCAACTGTCTATAATCAACACACAGCCTTATACTTCCATCTTTCTTCTTTACTAACAACACTGGAGCTCCCCATGGAGATACGCTTGGTCTTACAAACTTATTTTCAAGTAACTCTTCCAATTGTTGCTTCAACTCTGACAATTCAGATGCAGACATCCTGTATGGTGCCATAGACACGGGTCTGGTACCAGGTACAAGATCAATTGCAAATTCAACTTCCCTCTCTGGCGGTACATCAGGAATTTCATTAGGGAAAACTTCAGGGAATTCATACACCACCTGCAATTCCTCAATTGTAGCTTGAGTCTCTATAGATAGCAACGCCATCAACGAGAACATATGTGCTTCCTCTTGCATCAACTTCCTCAACTGCTTAGCAGACAACTGACTATCTTTCTCTTCTTCGGGAGTAGAAAACCTCACAGACTCTTCATAACAGTTAATATGAACACAGTTATTCTCTTACCATTTCATACCCAAAATCACATCCAAACCTCTTAACGGTAAAAAAACCAAATAAACAAAAAAGTCTTTGTCGAAGATTGACAAGGGACACTTTAAACACACAAAAGAATTAGTCACCGACCCCTTGGCTGGAGTATCGACGACCATTTCTCCATTCAAAGAAGACAACATAAGACCCAATCTTTCAACACAATCAACAGCAACAAAACAATGAGTAGAATTGGTATCAATAATAGTAATTAAATGAGTACTATTAATGAAACATGTACCTCTGATAAGTATGTCCTCAATAGCTGTCTGATCCTCAACCAAAGCGAACACTTTACCACTTGTCTGAGCCCTCTTCAGTTTCTGACACTAACTGCCAATGTGCCCTTCTTCACTACAATTGAAACAAATCACATCCTTATGCTTGCACTCAGATACAACATGTTCGTTCTTACCACAATGGAAACACCTCTTTACTTCATTAGTACACACATTACTCTTATGCCCAGGTTTCCCATATTTAAAACAAACCACACCAGCAGGGGAATCTCCTCCACCAGTCCTCTGACCCTGAGCAACTTTCTGTTTACCTTTACCAGCTGGGGTATCATAAGGCTTACCATGATTTTGTTGGTGCTTACCCCTCTTCTCACCGATAATCTTGTAATGAGCATTATTATCTTGCTCATAAATCCTGCAACTATCAATCAAATTAGCAAAGACGCGGATTTTCTTGTATCCAATTGCCTCCTTGATCTCCGGGCGCAACCTATTCTCAAACTTGATACACTTCGAAAACTCAGAATCCGCCTCAGTGTAGTGCAGATAAAACTTAGCCAACTCAGAAAACTTGGCAACATACTCAATAACTGACATATTCCCTTGCTTCAGCTCAAGGAATTCAATTTCCTTCTTACCACGGACATCTTCAGGAAAGTACTTCCTCAGAAATTCCCTACGGAACACAGCCCAAGTGACATTCTCACATGCAGCCTCCAATCTCTGGCAAGTCTCAAGCCACCAGTCATCAGCCTCAACTGCTAGCATATGAGTACCATACCGAACCTTCTGCACTGGAGTGCAGTCCATCACACGAAAGATTCTCTCAATCTCTTTCAACCAATCCAATGCTCCATCAGGATCATACTTTCCATTGAACGTAGGTGAATTCTCTCTCTGGAAAGTCGCCAAGCTACGAGATCCAGCATTCCCGTTAGCATTCGGATGATTATCCATCGCATGAGCCATTGCTTCTAGAGCAGCAGCAAGTGCAACATCATTCCTTCCAGCCATCTCAACTTATCACTACAACATAAACAACAGTTAGAACTCAAATTAACAATACTCGATTGTTAGACAACTACGACTCGACGACAAGGTCGGACGGACCAACCTTTGCTCTGATACTAACTTTGTAACACCCTAATTCTACTCGGCAATTATAAATGTAAATCAGAGTTATAATCATTCATGCAAACGAATCAGGATGCTACAAATTCATCTTTTAAAACACATTGCATTCATCGTGGATACATAACACTTTAAAACTTTAGATGAACTATCAGCTTAGCAATTTAATCTCTTAATTCAACAATTTAAACATCTACGCAGCGGAATTCATAATAACATCATTGTCCATCATTACAACAACTTCAAAATAATGCATACTTAGCAACCAAAATTTAAAGTTCAACAACTGAAATAATCAACAATTAAAGCAACAAGCATTCATCCCCCCCCCCCCCGAGTGTTACATATCAGAGCAATGACACCGACTCTTACTATTGAAGGTATACCGCCTTCGCTCTTGATTACCTGCATGTTACCAACATAAGGGCAACATTCAAACAGAAGGGATGAGATATCTAACAATATAATAAAGCGTATGATAACCAATATATTAAATGAGATCACATAACGTCACCACTTCTCATCTTTTAATCAACAATAACTGCAATGGAAATACCGACAATAATACACCTCCATCACATCAATTCACAACTTCTTTATGCAATCATATAATGCGACTCAATACTATGCAAATTCATGTGGTACCATTGGAGCAGAACTCCCATCTTAAAAATCTGCCAATAAATAGAGGCATCAACAAGGCATAAGCCTTCATATTAATATTCACCAATACAGACCATCTTAACGAGCATAAGCTCCATCTTGAAATGCAATGTATGCGACACAATCGTGAATGTAATGACAACACCATAATTATCAATATCTCAACACAACATCATCGTTGGCCAGAAGCCTACATCTTAATAGCCGCCAATTATTAAAGGCATCTCAACATCTTTCGTCAACATATTTCATCAATATCATTTATCATCAAACATCATATATTATTATAGTTCACAGCAATCAGCCACAACAACAATACAACAGCAATTCGTCAATCTCGAAACGTTGGCCATAGGCCTACAACATGATATTGCCTATAATTAATTAATCATCAAAGGCTTACTTCTAAATCACTAGACTTCTACATATTACTATTCTGTAATACTACATCATTATCATCATTAATCCTACTGTTACAAACCAAACAGTAATCTATAATCATCTCTTCCTAATCATTCTTCACAAAAATCAACATAACGATCAACACGGGAACTAATCCAATTCCTAACTTGGATACTAGGATTATCCTTCCTATTCTTCATTTTAATCCTTAAGAATGAAGTTCATTGCGTTAGCTATTCAAAGCTTCGAACGGCACCTCAAACGGAGTCCGAAAACTCAAGTTACTGCCTTTTTAAATTGATTCTGCCAAAACCCAGACAACATGGATCGACGCGTAATGCCTTGGGTCGACGCTTACTGGGTTTAATGCGCTACATGAGTCGACGCATACTCTCTTGTATCGACTCATACTGAGTCTACAAAACTGCATGTATCGACACATGCCCCTATGTATCGACTCATCCTGAGTCTAAAATCCCTCATGTATCGATGCAGGACCCCTTCGTATCGACTCATCCTGAGTCTAAAGGCCTTCTTGCATCGACACAAAACATTTGGGGTCGACACATACTACTTTGTCATGAATAATTTCTACGATTTTCTTTGCGTTTTCACTATGGGTTTCATACTTTAGGCCCTAAAAACATCATCTAATCATAGATAATCATCAATTATAATTATCCTATAATTCTACATCATTTACACAGCATTAGGATATCGTTATTCAACTTTCAATCATCGATTTCCATCATACAACACATATACATTAAAATCATGAACAAGACAACATTTTCACATCTAATCCCATAAACCAATCATCATAAACCCTATTATAGAGTCATAACCTCACCCTTACCTTGGATTGAAGGTCGCTCTATGACTTTTTCGGTTGGTTCTCGTTCTGCCTCTTTCCTCCTTTCCAACAACTTTCACGTTCTTTCTTTCAAACCCTTATTCTTTCTCTCTTACTGCTTCTTCTTTTCTATTATTTCTAATAATAATAAAATAATCCTATTATTCTCTTTATGCCTTAATGGGCTTAGAACTATTACACCCCCCCATTACTACTTATATTCCTTTAAAACAAGCCCACATCAAATAATATTATCCTTCTAATATTATTTCACCACTTCAATAAAATAAATAAATCCAACTAATCACAACACAACTTCACAAATATTCCAAAAATAATTTAATTAAATAATTAATTAAATTACGGGCGTTACAGGAGGGGCACGCTGAACTGTTGCATCCCACTTTTATATTCTTGGCTCATGTCTCACCTTTACAAAGAAGACCACATGGTTCCAAAAATCAAGCTCTCTTACTACTGATTCTATGTTGTGGTACGCCAGGAAGCTAAACATCAGAGATATCATTTACAATTGTGGAGATTTTTCGAATGTTCCATTGATTAGGTCACGTGGTTGCATCAATTATAACCACTCTTTGGGTTTGCAGCAACTTGGGTACCCTTTGGATGATAAACTATCTGATGAAGAACTTCAATAATTGATCATTCACGACATGGGAAAAAATGGCCGTGAGTTTGTCAACAAGATCATCCGAGCTTGGGATAGGGTCTACAAAAGAAAGGCCAAAAGGAAGAGTGCTATGGCAAGACAATCCTACACTCAATGGGTTTTGGATAGGGTTCAATTTGTTAAGCTACCATTCAAAATTAATCCTGAGTACAAGCCAGATGTTCCATATCCTCTTCCTATGTCCTTAGAAGAGATAAGAAATTTGAAGAAAGCCTTGGATCAAGCTCAAAAGGAGAAAGAGGAATTGGAGCTTAACATTCATAACCTTTCTAAAGAGAAAAGACAAATACAATGAGAGCTTGATTCAAAAGACCAACAAATTCAGAAAGACCGTGAAGCATTTGAAAATGAGAGCCTAAAGAGGAAGCACTCAATCGAAGGACTCTTGAGTGCTGCTTTCAACTTGGATTCTCGCAACCAAAGGCTAGATAATGCTGCGATTAAAACTGGAAGATTGAATAGGTGGTACGAAAAAGTCTTACAAGACAAAAATGAGATGGAAGCAAATCTGATAGCCCAAACCCAAGGTTTAACACAAGGAGCTCTAGATTTTGAAGATCAACTTCAGTTCCTTACTTCCAATCTCCAAGAAAGTCAGCAATCGAATGTAAGATAATACCTTGGAAATACGGAAGTAGAGAATCTTCTCTCTCAAAGGGTAGAAAATATGAGCAAGTCTGTCATGAGTTAGAAGACCTCCGAAAGAATTTTCTCATACAGAGGAGACTCTATACGAAGATGAGGGCTAAAAAATTATATTGGGAAGGGTAGTATGCAAAGATCTCCAAAGCCGGAAAGGATAACCATAAGGTAGTTTTAGACCTCTACAAGAAATATCGATTCTACAAAGACAAGCATGCAAGGCTCGAATTCTTAGCCAATAATGTCATTGGTGACATCCCTAGAAGTTTAAGAGATTCAGAAATTGTGATGGTCCCTCTCCCAAAAGATGTTGAAGACTTCCTAAAGCTCTGTAGGAAGACGGTTTACGACTTCAAGGCAGATATCTGCAAGCGCTCTTAGAAGACTTTTCCCTTTGTTATTTCTTCCAGTAATTGATGTTTGGTGTTTTGGATCGAATATTTTTGAATATATGAATTGTATTTTCTTTTGAGGACTATTGTTATTTCAATAAAAGTATTTTGTTTGCATATCTCGGTTGTGTATTGATTTTTAGATGCTCACCAACAAAAAGAAAAACCTAAGAGAAAATATATTTAAAAAAATATGAAAGAAAAATCCAAGTGAATAATACATTAAATAATAAACTCTTAGCATATTCATAAACATCTATGCATTAGCAAGAATCACATTTCAAATTTTATAACAAAAAACTCACTATTTTTCAAAAATCATCTCTAGTTGAATCATTGGTAAAAAAGTACCGCCTCTCTGACCACCATATCAAACAAGAACCCATCAAAAGAAAGTGATGGAACATATCAAAGATAATCAAGTTGATTTCAACGAATATTTGGATCAAGTGAAGGGTAATATCGACTCAATGAAAGGAGACATGAGCCATGTTCTTATAGACTTGAAGAACATCATTGAGAGGTAATAACAGATTCCTAGGGCAACCTTTGAAGAAGTTTCCCAAACTATTGGTGCATCGAGCAGTCACCAACCAAGAAGAGAACCAGAGTCAAGACCTTTAAAGTCAACAGTAGCTCAACAAGAGGTCAAGCAAGCTGATACTAAAGGACTTGTCCCACCTCCATCGATGGTAGGGACATCTCATACCTTGCAGATTCCAATCAACAATCCACATAATGTGGATAATTACATAGACTTTCAATATGGAGACCATAACTTAGAAGACATTAACCAAGTACCTCAAAGGACAACCCATACCATGTCACTGAAAATACCTTGGCGCTCAATCGATATAAAGCTCTTGAAGAAAGATTGAAAGTTGTGGAGGGTTACGATGCTTTCAACATCGATGCTCTCGAAATGGGCCTAGTTCTAGATATGGTGATCCTTCTAAAATTCAAAGTACCTGACTTTTGAAAATATAAAGTACTCGCATGCCCAAGGAACCATCTACGCATGTATTGTAGAAAAATGTATGCTTATGCTCAAGATTAGAAGCTGATGATCCATTGTTTCCAAGACAGTTTGAGTGGGGCATCTCTAGATTGGTACATGCAATTGGAGCGGGTTCATATCCAGACATGGGAAGATCTTGCCAAATATTTCTTGAGATAGTACAAGTATAATTTGGACATGGCTCCTAACCACATGCAGCTCCAGAACTTATCTCAAAAGAAGGATGAGTCCTTCAAAGAGTATGCTCAATGATAGGAAGAAATAGCAGCTTGCGTAAAACCACCACTCCTGGAGAAAGAATTGATTGATATGTTCATGGGCACTCTACAAGGCCTATATTATGATAAAATGGTAGGAAACGTCTCTTCTGGATTTTCTGATTTGGTAACTATTGGTGAAAGAATTGAAGTAGGAATAAAAGTTGGCAAGATACAAGGGGCATCATCCAGTACCCCTTAGAGTTCAAAGAGGCATGTTCCTAACTTTCCGAAAAAGAAGTAAGGAGAAATTAATGTTGTGGCATCACATCCAAAAGCACAACAACCATTGGTGATTCCACGAGAACAACAACAAAACAGGTTTAAAAGGCCTCCAAGAAAATTTGATCTTCTCCCCATGCCTCACAATCAATTACTACAACACTTACTCAAAGAATCTTTGGTGGAGCTGAAGCCATTAGCTTCTCCAATCGGGACACTCCCGCCAAAATATGATGCTAATGTGAGGTGTGAATATAATACCAATTCTATGGGGCATACCATAGAAAAATGTTGGGCGTTTAGACATAAGGTTCAAGATTTGTTGGATTTACAAGATGTCACTTTTGACAAGCCAAATATCAAGACAAATCATATGCCTCTGCATGGTGGTCTGAATGTGAATGCAATTGAAGTTGTTACTGACCATGGAGAGATCCAAGAGCAGTTTTCTCCCATCCAGGAAACCTTTGACAACAAAGGAGTAGAGCACGATGAATAAGTGTAAATGATATCCAACAAGAGCAGCACCAAAGGAGCATTAAACTTCATCCGTGAAAGTGCTCCAGGCGAAGAACTCAAAAATTGGACGGCCATGGAGATTCTAGAGATGTTTTTCTTTCCAAAGTAATCTTTCTTGTTTTTAAAAGAACCTATGTCAGGCACGAGGCATAGGGGTAGCTTGTAAGGGTCCCCCAATTTGTTTCGAACAGTATTTTCAATTAATAAGAGTTTTGTTTTGCATTCAATTAAGATCCTTACCTTTCTATTGCATTTATCTCTTATACTTAAAAAATGGAAATACTTTTCTTCATATTCATTTTCCAAGTTCACATACTAAGCTGCACCAAAACATGATAAAATATGCAGATCCATGCCTAAAATCACCGATAATGTTACTATTGCTATCCGATATAACTTTGATACACCAACTAACCTAGATGAAGAGGAAGACGAAGGATATCTTGAACTCTCTGAAGAATTGGTGAGGGTATTAGAACAAAAACCACACAATATACAACCATACCAAGAGTCTATTGAGACCATCAACCTTGGCACAGAAAAAGATCCAAAAGAGATCAAGCTAGGGGCAACCTTGGAGGAAAGCATCAAGGAAAGGCTGATCAAGCTTTTACATGAATATGTGGATATATTTTCCTAGTATTACATAGATATGATAGGATTGGATACAGATATTGTGGTGCATAGACTACATATCAAAGAAGGTTGTTCTCCAGTTAGACAGAAGCTCAGAAGAACTCATCCAGACATGTCTAACAAGATTAAAGAAAAAGTCCTTAAACAATTTGATCCAGGGTTCTTAGCCGTGGTAGATTATCCACCTTGGATAGCTAACATTGTTCTTGTGCCCAAGAAGGTTGGAAAAGTACGCATGTGTGTAGACTATCGGGATCTAAACAAAGCAAGTCCAAAAGACGATTTCCCGTTACCTCACATAGATGTTTTGGTGGATAATATAGCTCAAGCTTCAGTATTCTTATTCATGGATGGTTTCTCTGTTTATAATTAGATCAAAATGGCACCCGAGGATATGGAAAAGACTACTTTTATGACTCCTTGGGGCACCTTCTGTTACAAAGTGACGCCCTTCGGTCTAAAGAACGCAGGGGAAACCTATCAACGAGCTATGGTCACATTATTTCACGATATAATCCATAAAGAAGTTGAGGTATACGTAGACGATATGATTCCAAAATCTCATACAGAGGAGGATCACATCATACACTTCCAAAAATTATTCGAGCATCTACGAAAATGCAGACTGAGGTTGAATCCGAACAAATGTACATTTGGTGTCGGGTCGGGAAAATTATTGGGTTTTAGTGTTAGTCATCAAGGTATTGAAATGGACACCCAACTACGAAGGTTCGTATATGGTTAAAACAACATACTCGGGTGGGGGTCTTATCCTCACAACAATGGGTAAGGAAGAACTACCCCATCCGACGAACACAGACGCAGTCAAAAAATACTATGTATAAATATCCCGCTAAGTTCAAACCTTAAACGGGAGACTTAGGAAAAAAGGGGCATCCCGGTGGATTGAACACCTGAAATGGCGGTCCACACAAAAATTAGGGACATAAACAAAAAAATGATCCCAGTGAATTGAAAACCTGAAAGGGCGGTCCAGGAAAAAGTTAGGGATCTTATTTGGAATAAAGAACAAATAGACTGCAATCTAATAACCACGACCATTACTAAGAAGGAGAAGGATTAGTCCAAATCATCTGATTCAGAAATGAATGAGATTGGAGCTATCAAAAGGACATTGGAGAGATAACAGTAACAATTATCATTTTCATTGCCTTTTCCACTTTTTGTTAAACTTTCTGTAATGACCTCTTTCTAGGAACTGCATCTTGTACTCTCGCCTATTCAAAGGCATGTTTATCAATAAAAAATTTACTTTTTCAATCTTTTCAATTTGTGTTTTTTCTTTTCTTTTCAGACTTGTTTGCAAAATACTATGATTATTTCTTGTGAATACTGCCTTGAAATAATTTTGGGGATTTGACAAACAACTAGAAGAATTTGATAAAAAATCAAAGAGCATTTTGGTTAGAAAAACATCGAAAGAAAATCAGTGCCTACATCCACGCCTGCATCCATAGCTACATCATGCGTCCACGTATACGTCTACGATTATGCCTGCGCCTGCGATACAATTATCAAAATCTTGCTGACACTATTCATCTTGCTCAAATAAACTTGAAGATACCACGACAAAGAAACATACAAGCTTGGGGAGTCGGTGATACAATAGAAAAAGAGCCAGTGGTTTAAAAGGAGAAAAACTATCAAAAAAACATTTACAATACATTTGGTGCATGAACATAAGAAACATTTGGTGCATATACTTATACATTTGGGTTTCATATTGATTGAGGGAATTATGCATATACATCGTGCATGGAATTTTTCAAATCTACTTTGGTTAAACTACGAACTTTCTTGGGGCCTATTTTTGAACTATCTTATTCGCAAGACAAACAAACACCTTGGTTGAGAACATACACAACCGGTAAACTTTGATCTTATATTTGGTTTAGTTATCTAAGATTTGATTATCAAAACACTTCTCAAATATCTAACTCATATTATCTATCACCTAGGTTGTGGTAGGTATCGAATTATCAAGTTTGTGTTATTTATCCTCTAGGTCGTGATAAATACACAAGCCTACCCTCGTATTATCTATCTTCTAGCTTGTGGTAGGTATGCAAAAATCTGTACTTCATTGTGTCAGTCTCTAAGCGATAATGAATTATCAGGTTTATGTTATTTATCCTCTAGGTCGTGATAAATACACAAGCCTATCCTCGTATTATCTATCCTCTAGATTATGGTAGGTATGCGAAAATCAATTGTTCATTGTGTCAGTCTCTAAGATATAATGAATTATCAGGTTTATGTTATTTATCCTCTAGGTCGTGATAAATACACAAGCCTATCCCCGTATTATCTATCCCATAGGTTGTGGTAGGTATGTGAAAATTTATAGTTTATTGGGTAAGTCTCTAACAGATAATGAATTATCAGGATTGTGTTATTTATCCTCTAGGTCATGATAAATACACAAGCCTATACTCGTGTTATCTACCCCATAGGTTGTGGTAGGTATGTAAAAATCTATAATTCATTGTGTCATTCTCTAAACTGTAATGAATTATCAAGTTTGTGTTATTTATCCTATAGGTCGTGATAAATACACAAACCTATATTTGTATTATCTATCTCCTAGGTTGCGATAGGTATGCGAAAATCTGCGTTATAAGCTTGTTATGTTAGTCTCAAAGCGTTAGTGAGTCCATTTTTCAAAATTGGTATTGCTCACTTTATAACCGCGATATAGCTTGTTGCATCAGTCTCAATGCAAGAATAAGTTATCAATTTTCAACTTATGTATTTGCATCCTAGGTTATGGTAAATACACAATGTTTACGGTCTATTTTTTAGGTATTGGCGAGTTATCCGCATCGTCGTATCTAGGCCAGTCTTACTCTTCAATCATACTCTCTGTTCAAACTATGGTAAGATGATGCATCATCATCTTTTCGTATTTTTTCGTACTCTTGGGAACGTTGTACAATGTATCCTTATAATCTTTGGTCCAAATTTTGGGATCTTCCATTATTTAATAACCCTCTGATCTGAATATGCAAAACTTCGTATACTAGCATACTTCAATCGCAGAGTAATTAAATAGGGGCAACTGTCATACCCCAAATTTGTTTGCCTCGGTGCTACAGTCAAAATTATTTTCAAAATTAGGTTTTAAAATTCTTTTGGTTCGTTTTCACTAACATTCTTTGGTTTTTATAAATATTCATTTTTTAAATTATTTTGCTTGTTTAAAAATATACATAATAATTTATTTGTATTTTTTAAAATAATAAATACTTGCTCGTCTTCATATACTTTCAATTGGGTTTTTGTTTTAAATAAGCAACATAGCATAATTGGTAAGGAATAAAGCTTGCAAACATAAGGTCATGGGTTCTAATTTCACTTGGTGCACTTTGAATATTTTTTTGTCTATATCTTACTAATTTTATTTCCATTTATATTCAAAAAAATCACAAAAAAGCCATTTTTTATTTAAATATTATTTTTGTACTTTTAATTAATGCATTTTTATAAAAAAAAATATTTATTTGACTTTATTCAATTTTTACCAAAATTGAGTGCAAAAATTATAATAAATACCAAAAATATTTCCTTTTATGTTTAATTGTTTTTTATTGGCCAATCAGTGTTAATTTGTGTCATACTCATCTTATGATCGGTTAGCTTGGTGACCAAGGAAAGTTTGATTTGTCAATTAACTTTATTTCCTAATTTTTTGACATAATTATCACTATAAATAGGTCACTCTTTCACACTATTTTTCATCCATAACTTACTAGAGTTCTCCTTAAAGTTGTCGCTCTTCAAATCGAAGAACAACAACAAAGAAAACCATGAAGTCTCCGTCAACAATCATTTAGAGATCAACAATCTTATCAACATTTATTTTAGGATTCTAAATAGAACACCTAAAATTTTTCTCACAATTGGAGGGTGAGTTTTATAACACTATCACACACAACCTCTGCATAGAGATTTTCACCGCCGCTGCCGTCACCATCAGGTAAGCCTTTATACTTATGCTTATGTTTTATTTATTTTATCATATATGTTTACCATGTGCTATATATATTTGACTCCTATAAACCATGAGTATTGATAGTAAGTGGTGTAGAAAAATCGGAGGTAGTAGGCACTAGTCACGATTCTAGTTTTTTTTTGTGTTTTGTTCTCTATAATTTTCAATATTAAGAATAATGCAACAAGGATGAATTGTATAGAATTTATAATCAAATAAGTCGCAGGATAAGTTTTATGTGCTGTTGAAACTAATTTCGTTCATAGTACTTAGTTTATATGTAGGTTATTTTTATAATATTAAATAATTTATTTTTAATTTGAATTTCCTTTTTATCTTTTAGGATGCAAATAATTTTTCTTTATCCTATTAATAGGGTGAAAATTTAATTAATTTTTTATTATTATTAAATCAAAATATTCATCATTTGTAAAGAAAAATACAAACAACTTTTTCTCAATTAATTAATTTAATATTTTACAAAGATATTACTAAATCCCGCTGCATAATTGGGCCAAGGTCAATTTCTGAACTTGGGTCCTTACTACTTACGCACCACTTTATTTTACTACTAAACTAAGTTTACACCCCACATGTATTTTGGACCCAGTTTAATATCTGAATTTGGTTGTCAGACCCTCATTTTTTACTACCCTGTTGCAAAATGCACCCCTCGGCCAATTTGGGCTCAAAATATCTTTGGATCTAGATTTCCTTCTAATACACCATCTAGATTTAATTTTACACCTATGTGCGTAAATGGGCCAAGTTCAATTTTTGAACTTTGGCCCTTAATTTCCTCACCCTGCTCTGTGTCCTACCATACTCTTTATCAATGAAACACTTAAAATAGCTAACCAACAATCAAACCATTTTTTTACTAACATAAGGAAACCAAAGACATTTTCGAAAAAAGGATTAAATATAATTACTTTCAAAATTAACTGCGAATTGCGTCTACGATCACTCAACTTACAACTCAGACTTGGTTCAAGGAAAATTCGAGATATTTCCATAGTCCATAAAAAAACTATCCAAACACTACGAACTATGAATTGGGACTCTGATTCCTCATAAGAGGATACGAATTAGGACTTAAAAACCATGGCGATTCCCTAACTAAAAAATTAAAACCCTATTCCTAAACCTTAAACATAAACCCTAGTATCCTTGTGAACAAGATAGATGAAGGGTTCCTAACAACTTCCCTTCGTCTAAAGTGAGTGAAGAACTTTGAATCTTTGTATCATCAATTAGGGTTATTATGTTATATTCTTGTCTTAGGATAAAAATTAATGGTTGCGACTCTATATTTTTTGTCGGTTATTATATAGGTGTTGATGTAAAACCCTTTATTCCAAGCCATATGTGTTTATGTCAACCCTTTGTTCCCAACCATAAGCGCTAATTTCAATCATGTGTTTCCAGTCATAAGTAGTATTGTCAATCTTTTTTTTACTAGTCTCGATGTTGATGTTTATTGTCATCTCTGAGCCAGTATTATCTTACCGTTTCTATCGCGTCCTTCGGGTTGGTAGTTGTCGATCCCCTGTGGGTCGATGTTATTCTCTTTTTTGATATCTCTTCTATGAGTGGGTAGTTCACAGTTATCTATCGATCCTTGTTATCCTTTCTTTTTTCCTCATTTATTGAGTTGATGATACTTTGTCTCTTCTTTGGGCTTTACCCAATTAGAGTTGAGTCTTCTTTTCCTCCAATGGAGTTGATTTTCTTTACTCTAGTTGAGTAGTTCTTTCTTAATGGTTACCTGCTTGTTAGTTTGTTGCTTGCATTGTTAAGAGTTTCCGTTGTTGAAATCCTACTATGCATTGGGATTTTTTTATTGTGGTTTTCTCTTTGCCTGTTTATAGCCATCCCCAGTGGTGTTTTGTGTCATCTTTGGAGTTGGTCATTTGTATTCATAACCATAAGCATTGCATGTCATCTTAGGGCCAAAAATAGGGCTTGTTTTATATTTGAGTATCTTCAATCATGGCGAGAAGTAGATTTTAACCTTCATATCCCCGGATAGAAGACACTTAACTAAAGGCAGCTGTTATACCCTAAATTTTTCCCTAAGATCTCTCACCATCTTATATTCTCAATACATCAAGATCACACACTAGGGTTGGTTCTCTCCTTCTACTTCATCTATCTTTAAGTTTGATCTTGAGGAATCACCAAGAACCTTGAATTATTTATTATGTACATGTCTTTTTAAATGTATTAACCTTTAACTAACATCAAAATATGTATATATGTCTCTTTGAATGTTCATATTGTAGGTGATGACTCAATTGAATTCATCTCACCATCTAACCTAGGGTTTTGATAGATGGTCCTCAATCAAATTATTCTCTAATGGATTGCAAGAGCTCAAGCTTCAAGGCTATGTCTATGATATCAAATATTTGTGGTTCAAAGAACTCCCTTACTTTATTTAGGTCAAGTTCTCCTCAAAGTTGTTGGTGGAATTCATCAATAAGATTCATAGGTTCATGTGTTTATTACCATGCCTTCTTCAACAAGCTTCATTGAGACTTTAGCTCCATCTTTGATTGTGCTTCAAGAGAACATCATTTCAAGGCCTATTATGATTCTTTATGCTTCATTTTTCCAAGAAAGTTCAAAAAGCTTCAAGGTTGGTTCAACAAGTTTTACCTAATTGAGCAAATGCTTGACTCAGTGATCATAAGTGCATAACTCTCTCAATTTTCAACATTTTGAGTTAGCTCTTGTTTATATGGATTCTTATCACCGTCTACAACAACTTATCTTCACATGACAATATCCAATTGTGCAAGAAAAATCATCAAAAGCTGAAAGGGGTTTCAAGTCATTTTGACACTCTAAGCTAGGGTTTGTTGACTTCCAATGACCATATCTTTCTCATTTTTTGAGATTTTTTATTGACTCTAAATCTATGATTCCCTTTAAAGGGTCCTTAACAATCTCTCTTCAGGAATCTAAGGCTAACTTTGAATGAAAGAACACTAATGGTTTAGAAAGATTAGAAGTCTCTTTGAAAACCCTTTGAATCTTAGGGTTTGACTTCAAGTGATCATAACTTGGTTAATTTTTATCTCCTTGGGCCCATTCATTTTCCACATCAATCTTTGGGATGTATACTACAACTTTGTTTCAATGTGCAAGACTTGGAGATGCGTGGAAAGTGGTTGAAGAATTGAAAAAATTATAGGTCTTTTGAGTATTTTCCCAAATTTGTTCATCATCTTCCAAAGACCATAACTCTCTCAATTTTTATGATTTTTGAGTGATCTTAATTCCACAATTCAATTCAATAGGTTTAATTTATGTCATCTTCATATATCAAGATCAAATTTTGAGTGAAAGGTCATGTAATTTTGAAGAACATTATAGGTCATTTTGAGGTCCCATACTTAGAAAACTTTCTTAGTACAAAAATCAGTTTGTTTTTCACGGTTTCAAGAGGACATAACTTTCAGATCAATTATTCAAATGGAGTCTTTCTTGGCACATTATGAAGATTGTGACCTTGTCTTTCAAATGCTTCAAGAATTATGCCCTAAAGCCTCTTGAGTTATGTGCATCATGGATTCCAAGTTGGTACCTTGTGTTAGAACAATGTTTGAATCTACTACCCTATATTTAAGTTTTGATGATAACAAAGTGAAAAGATATAGTATTCATAGGTTTCATGTTTGAACTATCTGCTGCCTAAAATTACTATGTTCTGACTTGCAGATACTCTGATTGAAATAAGCAAGGTCACGTTTATTCAGCATCAGAATTTGATTTCATACACCAGCATCAGAAGTTGCTACATCAGAACGTCAAGATCAGATAATCAACTCACGCACATGCTGAAGCTTGATGAACAAGACTGCGCTCAAACACTCTGATACAGAAACACAATAGTTCATCAGCAGCGAAGCAGAATCAGAATGAGCCAAGCCAGAACGTGCATTGAAGAAGCAACGGTACTGTGCATTAAACGCTAATTAATTCCAACGGCCTCATTCCAGACAAGATCTGCTCAATAAGGAAAGCTTGTTATTAGCATTGAATCAAGAATATTGCATTCAACGTTCATCTTCTCAAGTGCTATATAAACAAGGCTTCGAAGATTATAATGGCGAATGCTCTCCAAATCTCTACACGCACAAAGCTGAACCATAATCTTCATTCTACCAGTTTTGCTAAACCACAAACTCTGATATTCCATTATTGTTTAGCAATCTAGTTTCTAAGCTTAATTTGTGTATACATCACAGTTGTGATAAAGTTTTGTAGAAAACATCCACACACATTGTTTTATACCTTTGTAAGAAAGTGTTGCCTTGACAAACCGGGTTGTGGTTTGAATCAAGAAGGCTTTAGCAGTTGTTAAAGCAGTTTGTAATATTCAGTTGAATATAGTGAATTAAGACCTCGTTGGAGAGAGGCGAAATCACCTTGACGGGTGGACTGGAGTAGTTTGAGATCAAACGAACCAGGATAAAAATATCTTGTCAATTGCTTTAGATTTCATTTTTACAATTCAACCCCCCCCCCCTTCTTGTGTTTTTCACCCCTTCAATTGGTATCAGAGCGCCTGGTTCTGAGCTAAAACACTTAACCGTGTCAGTACAAGATCCAGCGTCAGAAAAACACAATGGCAGGAAACAATTCTCACTTCAGCAATGACAATAATGAGGACAGAGACAGATTCAGCGGCAAACCTCCAGTCTTTGATGGAGAAAACTTTGATTACTGGAAAGACAGAATTGAAAGCTTCTTTCTAGCACATGATGCTGATCTGTGGGATATGGTGACAGATGGATACACGCACCCTGTGAATGCAAGTGGTCAGAAGATTGATAGAAAATCAATGTCTGATCAACAAAAGCGTGATTTCAAGAATCACCATAAGGCCAGAACCATCCTCCTCAGTGCCATCTCCTATACTGAGTATGAAAAGATCTCCAACAGAGACACAGCAAAGAACATCTTTGATTCTCTCAGAATGACGCATGAGGGCAACGTTCAAGTCAAAGAAACAAAAGCTCTGGCGCTCATTCAGAAGTATGAGGCGTTCAAAATGGAAGAATCTGAATCCATTGAAGCTATGTTCTCTAGATTCCAAATTCTGGTAGCTGGTCTCAAAGTTCTGGACAAAGGATACTCTATTGCTGACCATGTCAAGAAAATAATCAGAAGTTTACCCAAGCAGTGGAGGCCTATGGTTACTGCTCTGAATCTAGCTAAAGATCTCAACAAAATCACTCTGGAGGAACTTATAAGCTCCCTCAGAAGTCATGAGATAGAGCTAGAAGCTGACGAGCCTCAGAAGCAAGGTAAGCCTTTAGCTTTAAAATCTAACAGAAAATCTGAGTCTAAAGTTTTGCAGGCAGTTGAAGAAACATCTGATGGATCCTCATCAGAAGAAGACGAACTTTCCCTTCTTTCCAGAAGAGTAAATCAACTGTGGAAGCAAAGACAAAGGAAGTTCAGGAATCCCAGAAGATCTGATCAGAACGAGTCCTCTTCCAGATACAGAAGGACAGATTCTTCCTCTGGATACAGAAGATCTGAAGGCTCCTCTAGTAGCAAGAAGCCAAACACCAAAGACATCATCTGCTACGAGTGCAATGAGCAAGGACACTACAAGAGTGACTGCCCAAAGCTTCAGAGGGAAAAGCCCAAAAAGAAGTTTGGAAGAGAGAAGAAGAAAAGTCTCATGGCCACATGGGATGACTCTGACTCGTCTGAAGCTGACTCAGAATCAGATGATGAAAGGGCAAACATAGCGCTCATGGCTAACATCTCAGAAGATAGTGAAGCTTCTGAATCAGACTCAGAATCAGACACAGAAGAGGTATTTCCTAACTTCGCTGTTAATTTTACAAAGGCTGAACTTGGTGAAAGCCTCAATGAAATTCTGGAACGCTATCAGCAGATTAGAGCTAAATTCAGAGACCTGAAAAGGAATCTTGAATCTGACTCTAATAAGTCTGAGAGTCTCAAATTGGAAAACTCTGAGCTGAGAGATAAAATTTCAAAATTAGAAAACTCTTTACAAAACTCTCAGAAGGAACCAATTTCAGAAACTCCCAGCAACGCTGATGAGATCATCAAGGAGTATGATCACAGTTTCCAGAAGTTCCTAGCTAAAAGCATAGATAGAAGCATAATGGCTTCAATGATCTATGGAGTTAGCAGAAACGGAAGGAAAGGAATAGGATACCAAGGTAAGGTTCCTACACCTAAGAATGTCATGGATTTAACCATTAAACACACTCCTCTAAATTCACACTTTGTGTATGGTCACACACACGACATCAAATATACTAGCAGTAAGCACTCTGTGAAACCAAAATTCAACCAGAGTTTTGGTAAAACTAACAAGTCAGGACCCAAGAAAATATGGGTACCTAAGGACAAAATAATACATGTTGCAGATATCTTTAGCAGCAAGTCAGAAACACCAGTCATGGTACCTGGACTCTGGCTGCTCACGACACATGACGGGAAGAAGGCATATGTTCCAAAGCCTGGAACTTAAGCCTGGAGGCCACGTTGGCTTTGGAGGCAATCAGAGGGGAAAGATAATTGGCTCTGGAACTGTAGGTAATGGAAATCTTCCCTCTATTAATAATGTTCTGCTAGTAGATGGATTGATGCATAATCTGTTATCCATAAGTCAATTAAGTGATAACGGTTATGATATAATCTTTAATCAAAAATCATGTAAAGCTGTTAGTCAGAAAGATGGGACTATCCTGTTTAATGGTAAGAGGAAAAACAACATTTACAAAATCAAACTTTCTGAACTAAAGAGTCAGAATGTAAAATGTCTTCTGTCTGTTAACAACGAGCAGTGGATCTGGCACAGAAGATTGGGGCATGTTAGTATGAGAAGAATATCTCAGATTAACAAACTCAATCTGGTCAGAGGACTTCCCAATTTGAAGTTCAATTCAGATGCTCTGTGTGAAGCATGTCAGAAAGGCAAATTTGCAAAACCTTCTTTTAAATCCAAAAATGTTGTTTCCACCTCTAAGCCATTAGAACTTCTGCACATTGACTTATTTGGACCAGTTAAAACTGCTTCAGACAGTGGTAAGAAGTATGGGTTAGTAATCATAGATGACTATAGCAGATGGACATGGGTAAAGTTCTTAAGACACAAGGACGAGTCACACTCTGTGTTTGTTACCTTCTGTAACCAAGTTCAGAATGAAAAAGATCTTAGAATCGTTAAAGTCAGAAGTGATCATGGTGGAGAATTTGAAAATAAAGATTTTGAGTCATTCTTTAATGACAAAGGCATTCTGCATGATTTCTCTTGTCCTAGAACTCCCCAACAAAATGGAGTTGTAGAACGAAAGAACAGAACATTGCAAGAAATGGCCAGAACCATGATCAATGAGACAAACGTTGCTAAGACTTTCTGGGCAGAGGCAATAAACACAGCGTGCTACATTCAGAATAGAATCTCAATAAGACCTATTCTGGAAAAGACTCCATATGAATTGTGGAAGAACAGAAAGCCCAACATTTCATATTTTCATCCATTTGGATGTACTTGCTTTATATTGAATACAAAGAATTATTTGAACAAGTTTGACTCTAAGGCACAGAAGTGTATTATGTTAGGATACTCTGAACGCTCAAAAGGGTACAGAGTATACAATACAGAAACACAGATTGTGGAAGAATCAATCAGTGTTCGTTTTGATGACAAGCTTGACTCTGAAAAGTCAAAGCAGAATGAAACTTTTGCAGGTATAGAAATTGAATTTGCAGGTTCTGAAGACAAGTCATCAGAAGCTCTCAACACAGACATTCCTTCAACGTCTGAAAGGAGCACTGCTAGAAATCCTACAACAGCTGCTGATCAACCTCAGAAGAGATTGCCCAGAAGCAGTTTGGATCACCCAGAAGAGACTATCCTAGGAAGAAAGGAAGATCCAATCAGAACAAGAGCAAGCTTCAGAAACTCTGAAGAAACTCTTATGGGACTTGTGTCTCTGATTGAACCTTCTTCTATTGATGAAGCACTTCTGGATAATGACTGGATTCTGGCAATGCAAGAAGAGCTGAATCAATTCACCAGAAACGACGTATGGGATCTCGTTCCCAGACCAAAAGGATTCAACGTCATTGGAACAAGATGGGTGTTCAGAAACAAGCTTAATGAGCAAGGTGAAGTCATCAGAAACAAGGCACGACTGGTTGCACAAGGTTATAGTCAGCAAGAGGGGATAGACTATACAGAAACCTTTGCCCCAGTCGCCAGGTTAGAATCTATCAGACTTTTAATTTCATTTGCTGTTAATAGAGGCATCACTCTGTATCAGATGGATGTCAAAAGTGCATTCTTAAATGGTTATATAGAAGAAGAAGTTTATGTTCACCAACCCCCAGGTTTTGAAAATACAAAACACCCAGAACATGTTTTCAAACTAAAGAAGTCATTGTATGGTCTGAAACAAGCTCCCAGAGCTTGGTATGAAAGGCTAAGTAACTTTCTGCTTGAAAATGAATTCACCAGAGGGAAAGTGGACACTACTCTATTCTGTAAAACAGTTAAGAATGACATTTTAGTCTGTCAAATTTATGTTGATGATATAATTTTTGGTTCTACTAATCCTTCTCTTGGAAGAAAATTTGCTAAGTGTATGCAGGCAGAATTTGAGATGAGCCTCATGGGGGAACTGAAATTCTTTTTAGGAATTCAGATCAATCAAACTCCAGAAGGAACTTACATTCATCAGAGCAAATACATCAGAGATCTTCTGAAGAAATTTGACCTCTCAGAATGTAAGCCATCAAAGATTCCAATGCATCCCACGTGCATTCTGGAAAGAGAAGAGGTAAGCAAAAGTGTAGAACAGAAAGTCTACAGAGGTATGATTGGTTCTCTCCTCTATCTGACTGCTTCAAGACCTGGCATATTATTCAGTGTTTGCATCTGTGCTAGATTCCAATCAGATCCTAGAGAATCTCACTTAACAGCTGTTAAGCGAATTTTCAAGTATCTGAAAGGTACTACTAATCTGGGTTTGTTTTATAGAAAATCTAGTGATTACAGCTTAGTAGGCTACTGTGATGCTGATTTTGCTGGAGACAGAGTGGAACGTAAAAGTACTTCTGGAAGCTGCCAGTTTCTGGGAGAAAATCTGATCTCTTGGTCCAGCAAAAGGCAATCAACAATTGCTCTGTCAACAGCAGAAGCTGAGTACATAGCAGCAGCAGGATGTAGCACACAAATGCTCTGGATGAAAAGTCAGCTTGAAGACTTCCAGATTTTTGAGAGTAACATTCCTATACTTTGTGATAATACTTCTGCTATTTGCTTAAGTAAGAATCCTATTTTACATTCTAGAGCTAAGCATATAGAAATAAAGCATCATTTCATTAGGGACTATATTCAGAAAGGTATTTTGAACTTAAAATTTATAGATACAGACCATCAATGGGCTGATATCTTTACTAAACCCCTTTCAGAAGATAGGTTTAATTTCATTCTGAAACATCTCAGCATGAAAGTATGCCCAGAATGAAAATGTTTTAATTCCATATATTTATCTTCAGAATGTAATTATATTACTGTGAACTTCTGATCAATCTTCTTTCAGAAAAATAGAACATGCAGATTGTATCAGATGCAAGTCTAAAGATCTGAGAGTCTAATCTCAAAGACAGACGTGCTGATCACTACATCAAACAAGTGTCATCCAATCATCAGCATATCTCTGAAGCAGAACGCGTGCACGCTTCTGAGAAGGCAAAGCGCTGATTGGGTGCATTGAGACACATGTCTGGTAACCGTTTTTAAGTATCTTTCTCAAATCCCCCAAAATCAGCAAGAATTTAATGAAAAGTAATCATTCTTTTAAATGGCAATCATGATTTTTTTTCTTCTCTCTCTTAAAAACGTTTAACTTTTCAAAACAATTTTGAAAACTCTATTTAAGCACTTTAATCTCTCATTTATTCTTTACGCTTTCTCACAATCACTCAAGCATTTTCTGCATATTTCTGAGTTCATCCCTTGCAAACCTTTTTCTCTCAATTCATTCTCAAAGCTTTTTTAGTGTGAACAATGGCATCCTCCAGCATTTCTGCAGGCAATCAGAAGAAAGCAACTTCTGAGCAATATCAGGTGCCACTCAGAACTCTCCTCACTCCGGTGAAGAACCTTGAAGTGCTTTCTGAGTTAATCATTGACTTTGAAAGCTTGAAGGAAAATGGATTTGACCTAACTGAAGAAATTAGGGCTCAACAGTGGGAAAGGTACTTCGATAGGTTGGTTGGACCAACATTCCCAGCGCTAGTCAAGGAATTTTGGATTCACGCCAAGGTTGCAAAACATCTAGTCATTTCTTCTGTTATAGGAAAGAAGATCGTGATCTCTGAAGATCTCATTGCAAAGCTAATCGGTCAAAGTGGTGGTGGAGTCCGTTGTGTGGACATGGCCGAAAGATGCGCTAATGTAGGTGTGGTAGCCAACAGGATTTTCACTCTTGGAATGCCCAGCAGCAAGATTAAGGATCTGAAGGATCACTGCAGAGTATGGGCCAAGATTATTCTGGGATGTTTCAACCACAGGAAACCAACAAGTTCTCCTGATTATATAAACGTGGATCAGCAGTTTCTGATCTACTTTATTGATCAGAAGGTTAAGATCAATCTGGCTCACTTCCTGTTCAACCATCTCAAAACCAGTGTGAAAGAGACAAGAGAAGAAGAAAGAACCAAGAGGGACTGGATACCGTTTGGAAGGCTTATATCAGATATTCTGACAGAGAATAGGCTGATTGAACATCTGATTGAAGCTCAGGAGCTGAGCACTATTGAACCAACCATTGGGAAACCTCTGAACGCTAAGAATCTGAAAAAGATGAAGCTGATAGAAAATATTCAGAAGGAACCCAGAGCTACTTCAACTGCTGATATCTCCAGCAGAAGAGTGCCTCTGAGTGATTTTCCGGTATTTTCTGCAATGGAATCCAAACCAGAGATGTTTCTCAGGTACCCAGATACGTACAAGGCAGAGGATACAGGTTCAAAGCTGAAGATCAAAGATCTGAGTCAACCCCAACCGGAAGTGACTCAGAAGAAGACAAAGAAGAGGAAAGCGCCAACAGAAGGATCATCTCATCAGACTCCAAAGAAAAGAGGTATTTCATCTGCTGCCCCTGTTTTAATTTCATCTACTATTCCAACATCTGCTGCCCCTTCTCAAACCTCCCACAGAATATCCATCCCAATCCCTACTATTGATGAAACCATACCAGAAGACCCTTCTGAGGCCTTACTACTCAGAAGACCCAGAACCAAAATCCCCAAACAACCAACAATTTCAACAACAACAGCACTTGACCAAGTGCTAGCTGATATTGAGCGTGAACATGCTTCTGCTCAACCACACTTTGAACCACTAAACATTCCTCCTCCACAACCAGAACAACAACAACAACCAGAACCAGAACAACAACAACAACCAGAACCAGAACCACAACAACAACAACCACTCTCAGAAGAACCTCTGATCCCTGAGCAATCAGAGATTCCACCTCCCTCTCCCCAACCAGAAATAAATCCACCTTCACCACAAACAGAGTTTCACCACTACGAAACCCCTTCTCCTCATCATTCTGACCCTCACTCACCTCAACCATCACCGTTGGCAATCCAGTTGCCATGTGGAACCACTGTTTTCAGGCCCCAGTTACCATCCTCATTAGAATCGACACCTCCAAAAACTCCAACCACTCCAATCGAAATATCTGATTCTGATACCCCTCCTCCAAAACAAACAGCCTCTTAGAAATCCGCTGAAAACCCCAGCAGAACTTTCATTGACTTAACCAGTCTTGAACGTCTTGCTGATTTAAGACACAAAATTGCCATCCCAAAACCAAAGCAACCAGATGTTGGCTCTGGTATTTTGAATTTTGAAACAGGTGTGCTGCAATGGATTGCTTCTTTGAAGCAAGCTTGCCCTGGGATGATTGACCCAGCTGCTTCTGATCAGCTCTGGTCACAGTTCAGATCTTGGGTACGTGTTGTAACCCTCAAGTTGCAGGACGTCAACTATGAGCAGGCTCAACAGAACTTCAGCAAGCTGCTGAAGGAAGTTGAAAGTCAGCTACCTCAGGAAGTTGTGCTCCCTCTGGACTCTGAACCTTGGTCTGAGAAACAGCAAGCTGCTAAGGTGCAACCATCAGAAGAAGACAAGACCATTCAGGCTGAAGAAAATCCAGCAGAAGATGTCGCTGAAAGTTCTGAGAAGCCTCCTCCTTCTGATGCTTCTCAAGCTGCCTTGGACAGGCAGACTCTGGAAGAATCAAGGTTGAATGACTTGCGTCTACAGCAGCGGATGGAAGAGAATGATCAGAAGATGAAAGCAAGAATGGATGTGCAGGACAGCAAGATTGACTCTGTTGTCAGCATGGTGCAGAAACAGAATGAAACTTCTGAAAAGATTCAAGCAATGCTGGAGAGCCTGTTCACACGCATGCCTCCTCAACCTTAAATCTTTTTTCATGCATAACATTTTTCATGTTTTCTTCATTTTCTGATGTACTGTTTTGACTAAGTTTTTGTAATATTTTTCTTGCTCTGATTCTGAACTATCTTAATATGATTAGTTTTTCTGATCAAATTGTTTTAGCACATCACCAACACTTTTTGATTGCTGACAAAAAGGGGGAGAACAAGAATGATATTTAAATCAATAACGGGCTAACTAGACAGAAACTCTCAAACATTCTAACTCTATTACTTGAAATGTTTTTCTGTTTTGTTTAAAGTCTACAGGCACAAGGAAGCTCCTGGACACTCTGAAGACTAGAAGATGATCAAAATGTAGAAGCTCTGATCAATGTTGCTCTGATCAATATGAAGTTCTGATCGACCAAACACTCTGATCCAAAGCAAAGCTCTGATAGGAAAAGCTCTGAAGCTCTGCTCTCTGATAAGTCAAAGACTCTGATAATCTGATGTTCAAAGAAAGAAAAAGATCTGATCCTGAAGAACACGCATAATCAAAGGGAAGTAATAAACTCAGGGGGAGTATTTCCTTACTCCTTATTCCTTTACTTCTTATTCTGATACATTTTCAGATACCTTTTCACGTTATTTTTCATTTAAAATATCTAGTTTTTTGTCATCATCAAAAAGGGGGAGATTGTTAGAACAATGTTTGAATCTACTACCCTATATTTAAGTTTTGATGATAACAAAGTGAAAAGATATAGTATTCATAGGTTTCATGTTTGAACTATCTGCTGCCTAAAATTACTATGTTCTGACTTGCAGATACTCTGATTGAAATAAGCAAGGTCACGTTTATTCAGCATCAGAATTTGATTTCATACACCAGCATCAGAAGTTGCTACATCAGAACGTCAAGATCAGATAATCAACTCACGCACATGCTGAAGCTTGATGAACAAGACTGCGCTCAAACACTCTGATACAGAAACACAATAGTTCATCAGCAGCGAAGCAGAATCAGAATGAGCCAAGCCAGAACGTGCATTGAAGAAGCAACGGTACTGTGCATTAAACGCTAATTAATTCCAACGGCCTCATTCCAGACAAGATCTGCTCAATAAGGAAAGCTTGTTATTAGCATTGAATCAAGAATATTGCATTCAACGTTCATCTTCTCAAGTGCTATATAAACAAGGCTTCGAAGATTATAATGGCGAATGCTCTCCAAATCTCTACACGCACAAAGCTGAACCATAATCTTCATTCTACCAGTTTTGCTAAACCACAAACTCTGATATTCCATTATTGTTTAGCAATCTAGTTTCTAAGCTTAATTTGTGTATACATCACAGTTGTGATAAAGTTTTGTAGAAAACATCCACACACATTGTTTTATACCTTTGTAAGAAAGTGTTGCCTTGACAAACCGGGTTGTGGTTTGAATCAAGAAGGCTTTAGCAGTTGTTAAAGCAGTCTGTAATATTCAGTTGAATATAGTGAATTAAGACCTCGTTGGAGAGAGGCGAAATCACCTTGACGGGTGGACTGGAGTAGTTTGAGATCAAACGAACCAGGATAAAAATATCTTGTCAATTGCTTTAGATTTCATTTTTACAATTCAACCCCCCCTTCTTGTGTTTTTCACCCCTTCACCTTGGAGTTGAAGTTTTACTTGCAGACAGATTGAAATTTCCATAATGTGGCTTCTAATGATCAAATTTGTGCATTTATTCCACTTAAACATGTTTAACAAAGTTGATAGGGCTGGATTAAGGGTTGAAACACAAGAATTAGCTGGGTTTTTATGAGCTAGAAGTCACACTTTTGTCATGTTTAGGGTGCACACGATTTCACATGATTACTTATCATTCACCCTCTCTTAACATTGAGTCATATTCTCCTATAAATATAGACCTCCTCTACTTCATTTTACAAGCTTTAGAGAGCCAAAAAACCTTTGTTGAACTTCCTCCATACCTCTCAATTTTGTAACTTCAAATTATGTTTTAAAGCATTTTTCAATCAAATTTATTTGCTCATTCTTCATCCTTGAACATCACTGAAGCTAACAAGAGAGGAACCAAGCCTTGAAGTGCCCTAAATCGTGCTAGCCAAGTTAAGTTTCAGAGCTCTAAAGTTGAGCTTCAACAAGTAGATTCCTCTATCAACTCTCTCCAAACTTTTAACTACAATGTAGTTCTCATCTCTCTGATACTCATTGAATCGTTGGTTTTTAACTGGAAGTGAGTTTTGCTCATGAATTTTCAAATCCCTTTTCAATTATTTCCTTCTGATTTTTTCCAAATCGACTAAGTTGTGGCTTAAAGAAATTTTTCACGAGGGTGAGGTTAGGATCGTTTAGAAGTCATGAATCTAATGATACCGGTTTGAGTTTCAAACGATTCTGTTTGAAGGATCTCATAAAAACCTAACGCACAGAGGTCAGGAGGTTGAAGATGACCTACGTGTCGTTCTTCAACCAATGATCGTGTGACAATTGTTTCAATCTCATTGGTTTGTCTTTTATTGATTCTGTGTGTTTTTCAATAAGGTCCATGATATGCACAGCGCGCCAGGTCCCTCTGATCTGCTTACTAACACGTTTGACATTGATCCAATGGTCTACATTTTTTTGGCTTTATTTTTTATTTTCTGATTTTATATTTTAATTATTTTAAACTTCAAAGACTCATAAAAATTTCATTTCAAATTCTAAAATTCTGAAAAAATTCTCAAAAATACTTTTGATTTTTCTCTTTCTGATTTTTATTTTTTCACAATTTTATTTTAAGATTTGGTATTTTTTATGATTTTGTACTTTATTTGACCAGTTTTATTTGTTGAAAAATACTTTTCTTTATTTTTAAATTCTGAAAAAATTATGGAAGGATCCGATGACCTATTGACAAATATTGGTGACCTTATTTTATTTTTATTTTTTATTTTACTATTTTTCACAAATTTTGGTTTGTTTTTCTTATTTCTTTATATTTTAAAAATAGTTTCTGACTCTAAAAAAATTCTAAATTTTTTTAAACACTTGTAGACTCATGTTTGACCTCTGATATTTTTTTAGAATTTTTATTTTGTTTTTTAACAAATTTTATGTATTTTACCAATTATTTCTCTTTTGTTAAATATTTAAATATTGTTTTATTAAATATATTTTATTATTTTTGTTTGGTACTGATTTGAGTATTATTTTTAAGACAAGATCTTAAACCTCATTGGATCTTTGGTGTTGATAAGTTGACAAACCAATTCCACCAAAATGGATGAATGATGTTGATGATATTTGAAACCCTAATTTCATCTGATACACCCCCCCCCCCCCTCTTCATCGTATCCCTTTCTTGTTTTTACTTGTGCTACATATTTTTGGAGAATGATCTACATATCATTACTCTAATATGTTGGTTCATAGATTGCTATTGATCGACCTCAGGTGCGACTTCTACATGATTTCACTTATGATTGCTTAAAATAGCGCTAAATTTGTCTCGATTCAAAAAATGATCATCAGTGGCCCAAACCAATGTTTGCAAGCCCAAATATGTTTAATTTGAAACTGTAGCGGTAGAAATGTTGAGACTAAGCCATTGGATTGACTTAACCCGCACAAATTAAATAAAAATCTCCATCGCACTTTATTGTTTCCAAAGGAATGGGAAAACAGAGAAAAACCCAAAAAAGAGGTGGAGAGAATCTAGGTACAGGGGTTGGTTATGCAAAGGGAATGTATTAGCATCCTAAACATCTACGGTACTCCCCAGGAACCTCTTTTAAAATTTGTGTATTTTGGCTATAAGTGTTGTATATAAAATAGATGGTGGGTATGAGAAAAGAAATATTTTTTTACTATTTTTTTGCACCCTCCACGGTTGCGAACCTTTAGTGCCTACGTACCACCTTCCGTGCAATAGGGGATCAGGGTACTCATAGTTCACCTTTAAAAATTTTAAAACACAAATGTGTTGGTTAATTTTAAGAGAAAATACATCATCGTCATATCTTAGTGGAAAACTTACTTACTACCCATGATTATGAGAAAGGAGAATTTGCATCATCTCAAAGTGGAGGATATAGTTTAGATTTTAAAATCAACAAAGATTCTCTCAATATCCAAGTGGAAAATATCTCACTTCACTACATATCGTATAAGTATAATAGCTCACATCACTACAAGGATTTACAAGAGCCTAATCTTTTGAGAAAATTTTTTAACGTAAAAAGCCAAAGTGGAAAATGGTTTGAATGAGATTGATTGACTTTTAGTCTTCTCACAAAAATGTCAAAATATGATTAAGTTGATTAAAGTTTGTTTAAGGAATTTTTTTTTGAAAAGGCCATGGACCTAGATCCAAGTTTATTATGAAAGTGGTTCAAGTTAGAAAACAAGAATAGATTTAAAAAGGAGGGAGGAGATTTTTGAAATTAAAGAAGATGGGAGGAGATGAAGGGATTATCCTAAGGCATAAGGTAAAAGCTAGGGAAAAGAACCGTCTAACCAACAAGAAGCCAACACTTGACAGAACGAGTCAATGTAGAATTTCCATCCTTTGGATTGAAACCAAATAAGCAAAGATATTAAACCTCTTAAGAATACCAAACTTCAAATACATTAGGTCTTCATAAAAATTGGGCAGAGTAGCAATTGTATACATAGAAATTCCCAATCACAGACAAAACACATAATCAGATCATGCACAAAAAGAAAAAACAACCCAATGTCTCGGGGTAAACCCGAGGAATCCAGACAAAATAACAACAGAAGTCACAAGGTCTCAAGGGTATAAAGGCTTCTAATCCTAAGTCCACAAGGTCTATAACTCCATAATGCCAAGGATAGTAACCAAATAGTCTAATTAACCTTAAGGCCTTTTATTGTTCAAGTTGGTTATTAAGTATCTTTAAAAAGGAAATGGAAAGCTCAAGTGAGCAAAACAAAATGACATAAAGATAATGCTCAAGTGAACAAATATGAAAATAGCATGAAATGCAAATGCTAAAGTAAATGGTGCATAAAAGTAAAGACGTAAAGTACAATCATAAAAATAATTTGATTGTTAGTGAGTTAGATATTAGAGGTTAGTTGAATGACCATCTTGAAACTTGTATTTGAAAACTCATTAGAAGATTGATAAAATCAAAGCTTCTCAACAATAAGTTTCATTTGCTTTTTGTCAAGTATATCATTCATTTCAAGTGTTTGTGGTAACAACATATTGTTAGAGCATAATCCCAGCAAGAGTTTTGATGATAACAAACACATGATATAAAGAAAAAATGTGCTCGCTAATAAAAGTATGTTTACATGCAGGATGTTCTGATGTTAAAAATATGTTCTGGTGCAATTGGAAGTTCTGCCAGAACATCACCAGAAGTTCTGATTATGACATCCCAGATGTTCTGATGCAACTGGAAGTTCTGCAAGAACATCACCAGAAGTTCTGATTATGCAAGCACAGAAGTTGAGAGGAAAATGAAAGATTCAGACGCATCAGATATGCATGACACACTTATATGAAGAAGTTCTGATTGAACTTCTGAATGCACTAGTGCTGCTAAACAGAATCTCTGATACTCTGATGTGCAAAGTTCTTATCAAGCTGTAAAGAACTCTTAACGGTAATATTCATCCTCTGATGTGAGAAGCTCTGAAGCGTTACAAATCCATCAATGCAAGATCATAAGTAACGACTACAAGCAGACAAGGATCTCCTGATTTGGAAAGCTCATTAACGCGTGTTATGGACATACCAAAAGTATCTTCTTATGTCTCTATTGCAAGGCCTATATAAAGCAGACTATAATAAGATTTCAGTATGATGAAGTATTGCGCTCATAAAGATAAACTCACGTGAAAAAGTAAACAATGCAGCTTTCATTCTTCATCTTCAATGACTCAATATTAAACTGTGTAATACATCACAAGTTTGTGATACTGTTTATTTAGAAACATCATTGTACACTTTTATTCAATTAATTGTTTAGTGAAATTCCTTGAGAAAACCGGGTTGTGGTTTTGGACTCAAGAATACTTTAACAGTTGTTAAAGTAGATTTGTAATCAGTTTGATTAGTGGATTAAGTCCTCGTTAGAGAGAGGCGAAATAACCTTGGCGGGTGGACTGGAGTAGTTTGAGGTCAAACGAACCAGGATAAAAATATCGTGTCTACTGCGCATTTGATTTTAAGTTTTCAATTCAACCCCTCCCCCCCCCCCCCCCTTCCTTGTGTTTTTCACTTCTTTAATTGGCATCAGAGCTCTTGGATCTGGGTGCAAACACTTAACCGTGTCAGATAAATACCAAGGGGGAAAACACTATGATGGTAACAAGTCAGAACATCACCAGCAGCCCTCCAACATTTGACGGTGAAAATTTTGACTACTGGAAGGATATGATCAGAAGTTTCTTCCTATCCTATGACGTTGACCTCTGGGATGTGGTAACTGATGGATACACACACCCAGTGGATGGAAGTGGTCAGAAGATAGACAAAAAAATGATGTCTGACCAGCAAAAGTGTGATTTCAGAAACCACCACAAGGCCAGAACAATACTCCTCAGCGCCATCTCATATTCAGAGTATGAGAAGATCACAAACAGAGAAACAGCTAAGAACATGTTTGATTCTCTGAGAATGACACATGAAGGAAACTTGCAAGTAAAAGAAACCAAAGCCCTTACGCTCATTAAGAAGTATGAAGCCTTCAGAATGGAAGAAGACGAAACCATTGAAACAATATTCTCTAGATTCCAAACTCTGGTGGTAGGGCTAAAGGTGCTGGACAAAGGGTACTCAACTGCTAATCATGTAAAGAAGATCATTAGAAGTTTACTAAAACAATGGAGACCAATGGTTACAGCTCTCAAACTGGCAAAAGATCTGAACATAATATCTCTAGAAGAACTTGTCAGCTCCCTTAGAAGCCATTAGATAGAGTTATAAGATGATGAGCCTCAGAAGCAATGTAAGTCTCTCGCTCTGAAATCTAACAAATATGAAACCAAAATTTTGCAGGCAGAAGCAGAAGCAGAAAACTCTGGAGAATCCTCGTCAGAAGAAAACGAATTGTTCTCTCTATCTAGAAGAATCAATCAACTGTGGAAGCACAAGCAAAATAATTTCAGAAACTCCAGAAGGACAGGAAATGACTCTGAACAATCCTCTGGATACAGAAAATCAAGTAACAAAATCATTACCTGCTATGAATGCAATAAACAAGGTCACTACAAAAGTGATTGTCCAAGGCTTCAGAAGGAGAAATATAAAAGGAAGTTCGTTAAGGAGAAGAAGAAAAGTCTTATGGAAACATGGGATGACTCTGAATCTTCTGAAGATGGAACAAAATCAGAAGATGAACAAGCCAATATAGCTCAAACGGACAACTTATTAGATGACTCTGAATCTTCTGAATCAGAATCAGGGTTAAAATATGAATCAAACGCTGAAGAGGTATCTCTTGACTTTACTATTAATTTTACTAAAGCTGAACTACAAGAAAGTCTGAGTGAAATTTTGGAAAGGTATCAGCAGCTCAGAGTCAAATTCAAGAACCTGAAAAAGGATCTTGCTTCTGACTTTGAAGAAACCGAGAGTCTGAGATTAGAAAACTCTGAGTTAAAAGAAAAGATTTCAAAACTAGAAAATGATTTACAAAACTCTCAGAAGGAAATAATCTCAGAGGATCCCAATAATGTTGATAAGATTATAAAGGAATATGATCAAAGCTTTCAGAAGTTTCTGACTAAAAACATAGATAGAAGAAAAATGGCTTCAATGATCTATGGAGTTAGTAGTAACAACAAAATAGGTATAGGATACAAAGGCATAGTATCCCACCCTAATAAAGTTAAGGATCTGGTTATCAAACGCACTCCTCTCTATTCTCACTTCGCCACTGGGCAAACACATGATGTAAAACATGTTGGTAAGGCGTTTTATACTAAACCAAAATTCAAACAGAATTTTGGAAACTCTAACAGTCATGGACCCAGAAAGATAAGGGTACCAAAAGACAAAATCATCTATGTTGCAGATATTTTTAACAGCAAGGTTGAAACTCCAGTATTAACACCTGGACTCTGGATACTCTCTACACATGGAGGAAAGAAAGCATATGTTCCAAAGCCTGGAACCTAAAAGATTTGTAGGTTTCAGAGGTAATCAGAAACAGAAGATTACTGGCTCTAAAACTATTTGAAATAGGAATGGAAATACAGCATCAGAAGCTCTCTAAAGAATCTCAGATGTATCCAGAAGAGGATGTCACACTGTTTCAAGCACTTCTGTCAAAGCAAGCAAATCAGAGTCTTTACCACTTTTTGATTCTTGACAAAAATGGGGAGAATGAAGAATATTTTGACTCATAATTAGAAGATCTTTAGGGAAGTATTTTATTTTCTCATTAGCTGAGTACTCTACTCAGGGAGAGCCTTCCCTTTAATTTTTGTTCTTTATATTCCATCAAAATACACTAGTTTTTGTCATCATCAAAAAGGGGGAGATTGTTAGAGCATAATCCCAGCAAGAGTTTTGATGATAACAAACACATGATATAAAGAACAAATATGCTCGCTAATAAAAGTATGTTTACATGCAGGATGTTCTGATGTTAAAAATATGTTCTGATGCAATTGGAAGTTCTGCCAGAACATCACCAGAAGTTCTGATTATGACATCCCAGATGTTCTGATGCAACTGGAAGTTCTGCCAGAACATCACCAGAAGTTCTGATTATGCAAGCACATAAGTTGAGAGGATAATGAAAGATTCAGACGCATCAGATATACATGACACGCTTATATGAAGAAGTTTTGATTGAACTTCTGAATGCACCAGCGCTGCTAAATAGAATCTTTGATACTCTGATGTGCAAAGTTCTGATCAAGCTGTAAAGAACTCTCAACGGTAATATTCATCCTCTTATGTGAGAAGCTCTCAAGTTTTACAAATCCATCAATGTAAGATCATAAGTAACGGCTACAAGCAGACAAGGATCTCCTGATTTGGAAAGCTCATTAACGTGTGTTATGGACATACCAAAAGTATCTTCTTATGTCTCTATTGCAAGGCCTATATAAAGCAGACTATAAGAAGATTTCAGTAATGAAGTACTGCGCTCATAAAGATAAACTCACGTGAAAAAGTAAACAACGCAGCTTTTATTCTTCATCTTCAACGACTCAATATTAAACTGTGTAATACATCACAAGTTTGTGATACTATTTATTTAGAAACATCATTGTAAACTTTTATTCAATTAATTGTTTAGTGAAATTCCTTGAGAAAACCGGGTTGTGGTTTTGGACTCAAGAAGACTTTAACAGTTGCTAAGGTAGATTTGTAATCAGTTTGATTAGTGGATTAAGTCCTCGTTGGAGAGAGGCGAAATCACCTTGGCGGGTGGACTGGAGTAGTTTGAGTTCAAACGAACCAGGATAAAAATATCGTGTCTACTGCACATTTGATTTTAAGTTTTCAATTCACCCCCCCCCCCCCCCCTTCCTTGTGTTTTTCACTTCTTCACATATGATCAATGATGTTTAAATGATTCTCTTAGACCAAAGCTTATGATGGATTATTAGAGGATTGATAAGACCAAAGCCTCCTAACAATGAACCTCAAGCTTATTGGATCAAAGGTTTCAAATTAAACATACTTGGGCTTGCAAACATAAGTTTGGGCCATAAATGGTCATTTCTTGAAACGGGACCAAATTTAGCACTATGTTAAGCAATCATAAGTGGACTTATATAGAAGTCGTACCTATTCTGAGGCTGGTCAATAGCAATCTAAGTACCATATGTTTGGAGAAATGATATGTAGATCATCCCCTAAGAACATGTAGCACAAGTAAGAAAGGGATAAGATGAAGTGGAGGGTAAATATTTTAATCAAAGGTTTTAATCAAACTATCATTAAAATCATTCATCCATTTTGGTGGAGTTAAACTCAACACCCAAGATCCAATGATGTTAATGAAGCTCATGATCAAAAATCATATAGTTCAAGCTCAACCAGAATATATTCAAAAATAAAATTAAATTTAATAAACAAAAGAAAAAAAGAAAATGATTTTAAATTGTTTTTTAAATGAAAATAAAAGGAAAAATAACAAACTATATTCAAAGTATCAAATAAAAATAAAAATAAAAACATAGAAAAGTCATAGATAATCTCAAGTATTTTTCAGAATTTTTAGCAATTTTTAAAACAGAAAAAGTATTTTTTTTTAAATATTTAAAATCATTCAAGTAAGTGAAAAAGATCAAAAATAGTAAAAATCAAAATAAAATTCTATATAAATTTTCAGAAAGTCAGAAATAAAGAAAATGATCTTGATAAATTTTTTTCAGGATTTAAAAACACCAAAAAGTATTTTTAAACAATTAAAAACAAATTAAAACAAAGAAAAAATCATAAAAAATATCAAATCTGAAAATAAAATCATGAAAAAATAAAAATAAGAAAGAGAATATTTCAAGATATTTTTGTGGATTTTTCATAATTTTTGGGTCAGAAATGAATTTTCTATGATTTTTTTTAAGTTCAAAACAATAAAATATAAAAAATCAGAAAATGAAAATAAAATATAAAAAAATGTGGACCATTAGATTAATGTCAAAATATGTTAGTAAGTAGATCCAATGGATCTGACACATTGTGCATAATATGGTCATCTTTGAAAATCACACCAAATCATTTTTTAATAATTAAAAGCAACAAAAAATCTGGCGCGTTGGATAGAGTCTAACTAATGAAAGTAATCAGATCCAATAATCCTCAAAATGCTTGTATAGTAAGACAAATACATTGGATAGGATTCAAAAAATCACATGTCACGCTATTATTGGCTGAAGCATGACACATAGGTCGTCTTCAACCTCCATACGCCCCAATTTAAGGTTTCACAAATTGTAAAATTAGAGGACCACACCAGTACCATTAGATTCGTCTCTTCAAGACAATTATAATGGTACCCTCGCGCCAAATTTATATAAACTGTGTGAGGCTGTATTTAGAGAAAACCAGAAAATATAGTGAGCACGAGTATCTCTCTCAATTCTCAATGAAAATAAAAATCGTAAGAAGTGTGAGAATCATAAGGATGAATAGAGTAGAATAGGGCTTTATTTGGTTCAATTTGGTTGAGAATTCTACCTGAACGAAGTAGCATAAAATTTCTCTGAAACTGGACTTGGTTAGCACGATTTAGGACACTTCAAGGCTTGGTTCTTCTTCTGCTAGCTTCAGTGAAGTTCAAGGATAAATAATCAACAAAGAAATTGGATTGAAAAGTGGAGAAAAGGTGAATTCAAAAACTAAAAAAAGTTGGTTATGTAGAGAGTTTGACAAGGTAATTTTGGTTGTCCAATCTTGTGTAAATGAGAGGAGTCAGATCCTCTATTTATAGGGAAGCAAATGGTGCATAGAATTGAGAGTAAATTTGAAGTTTGGAGGAAAATTGGATGGAGCCTGAAAGTGGAAAGTGTGTGACTCTATGTGCATCAAAACTCAGCCAATTCCTGCGTTTTGATCTTTAATTCAACTTTGGGAACTTTGTTAAACATTTTTAAATAAAAAATGCGTGCTAATTTGGTGTTTAGAAGCTGTATTATGGATTTCAAATTCTGACTTGGAAGGAAAATTCAATTTCAAGTAGTTGACTTTGAACTCATGGTGCGCACGATTTAGGGAACCTTAAGACCTGATTCTTGATGCATTGGAAAAATGAGGTAACATCCTTTATAATGTGTCAAGAAAGAGATCATTTGGATGCTTGAGCTAGAAGTTATGCTTGGTCAAAACCAGGAAAAAATGTGTTGACTTTTATACTTAGAAAAATTCTATGTTTTTTCTAAAAAATGACCTATAATGTTTTGATTCCAAACAAGGTCTTCTTCCAAAAAATTTCTTTGATCAATGATTCTAGATTGAAGTGGACTCCTTAAAGAGTATTGTGAAACTTGTATCACTAAAGAATTCCAAACATTGAAAAAGTTATGATCCTTTGAATTTGATGAAAATCCATAAGGTGACCTATAATCTTTTGAGCTCTTAAGGCATCTTCTAATCATTTTTAAGTTTTGCACATAAAGGAAGAGTTGAGGTTCACACTCTTAATATCATTGTAGAAAAAAAATGGGCTCAAGGAGATAAAAATTGATCAAGTTATGACCCTTTGAAGTCACATAATGGAATTTGATGGCCTATTCAGAGGACTTGTAATCTTTATCAATCATTAGTGATCTTTCACACAAAATTTTCTTGAAACTCTTGAAGTGATTTGTTGATAACCCTTTAAAGAGAAGCATGTCTTTGGAATCACTCAAAAATTTCAAAATATGGACAAGATATAGCCCTTAGAAATCCAAAACCCTAACTCATAGTGCATCAAAATAACTTGGGAACCCCTTTCAATTTTGGCAATATTTCTTGTACAAATACTTTTTCTATGTGAAGAGATGTTGTTATGGATGACGTAAGAAACTATGGTAACAATAACCACTTCCAAATGTTGATAATTGAGGGAGTTATGAACTTGTGATCAAGGAATCAAGAATTTTTCCAATTAGGTCAAACTTCTTCAATCAATTCTTGCATCCTTTGACTTCCTTTGGTAAATTGATGCATGATGAATCATAATAGACCTTGTCATGACATTTCTTTAAAGCACTCTCAATGATGAAGCTTAAATTTCAGTGAAGCTTTTTTGAAGAAGGCATGGAAATAAACTCATGAACCTAGTGTTGTACCCCAAAATTTTCCCTCTCACTTATCAATAATTTTCTCATAAGATCTCCTTAGGCTCAAGACTGCACTAGGGTTTGATCAGCTCAAGACACCTCCTTATGCACTGATGACCAAAATTAGGGTTTGAGTTTGCACAAGGATTTTTGGACTATCAATGCTTCATATGACTTTCATGGACCATTAAGGACCCCCAAGATCACTCATTTCAAGTTTCAAGCCTTAGATCACACTTTTGATCAGTCAATTGAACAGTTGACCTAAAAATCAATTGTATTGGGGAAAAAGTCAACCATAACCAATTTACAGTCAAACTTCATAATTTTTGATCCACATCAACATTTTAGATCCATATGTATCATTTGATCAAGTTTGGACCATAATTCCTCAAGAAATTTGATCAAATCTCCAAAAGGGCAAAATGGTCAAAATTAGGGTTTTGACTAAGAAAGGGCAATTTTTTATTTTTAACCTAGAAAATGGTCAATTGGTTTAAGGCATGATATCAAGAGTCCAAGTTCACCATTTTTACCTAAGGACATCATTCAAAACATTACAAATCCATTGGATTGACAGATGAATTTTGCAGTCAACTGATCAAAAGTCAATTGTATACTGAAAAGTCAAACTTTGACTTTTTGGTCAGATTCAAGTTCCAAGGATCATGATTCATAAAAACATGTCAAATTATGAAACTTTTTCATCAAGAAATCAAGAATTTAAGATTTCATCTTAAAATGTTAAAATTTCTTAACTTAGAAATTTTTCTAAGTATGAAAATTTTCTTATTTTTTTCATAATTTTAAGCCAAATTCTCACCATGATACAAGATGATTCAAAGGAAACTTCCAACATGAAAGTTGCAGATATCCATGAAATATACAACTTTTATTCACACAACTTCTCCTAAAAGTGCTTATATCTCAAGTTATAATTTTGTGAATACATGCTCATGAACTAAAAAAGACTTAGTGAAATTTTGCCCTAGTTAGGCAGATTTTTTTACCTAACTTCATGGAAATTTTTCACATAGTTCCAAGGGGATTCTTCAAAATAAATTCAAAGATGAGTTTAATATAACATTGCAAGCTTTTCAAAATGTCTAAGAACTCCTTGATATCATTCCTGAGCAAGGAGAATCTAAGGCAAGAAGTTGGTGTTTTGTCACTTGGATTACAAGCCATTTTTGTGAAGAACACTTGATCCAATCTTAAAGCATGTTGTACAAATCTTGCTTTGAAGGTTTAAACTTGCTAATTACTCAATAATTTAATTCTTACACAACTGATAGAGCAATTTTCCAAGCATTTGAGCCATTATCTAAGTTGCATTTCCATTTTTAGAAGAAAGTAACCACTTCCGTTTTGGAAAAGTGACTTTAATCACAATGTCAACTCTTCTTGAGCCTATACATTGTTGTTTCTGACTCAAAAGAATTTAAAAGCAAGAAGCAACATATCTACAACCTTCTAACCACCTTACAAACCCTTGTACTCCACATTGAAACCATGTTTGTCAACTTTGCTTCAAAAAAAAGTAACCAAGCCATAACATGTGATTTGAATTTCTGAGTTGTTTCAAGCCTCAAAACCTCTTGCCTATAAGTACAAACACTATTTTCAAGATGACACGCGAATGCTAGTGCCCTGAAACTATCTCAAACACCCAAAAACCATAAATCTTCTCAAGAGCACCATTGGTACATAGTTTTGAACCAGAACTCATCATCTTCATTTCCACTCGTGTGTTTTGAAAACTAATCATTCAAACACCTTCTATACATCATACCAAAGAAATCCAGACCCCTGTTTCATGATTGTAACTCCTCCATCATTATCCACCATTTTCAAATATCAAGCTTGCATGTTGACATGAGTAGAGAGATTCAGGGACTTTCAAGGCAAAGTAGGAGTTGGAATACACTCAAGGAGGTCCAGGCAAGCTAAACAGATCCTCAGACCATCTCAAAAGTTGCTCAAACTCCATTCACGACTCCAGTTGCAAGAGGTAAATTTTCAAACTTCTATCTCTTCATACAAGCATCATTTGATCCTGATTTGTGAAGATAAAATGTAGATATCTTTGCTTTAAAGCTGACCATGTTCATGGTTCCCATTTATATTGACTGTGTATAGAGAATTTTGGATTTGAAATTTCTGAGAAAATTAGGTTTTTATTTAGGGCCAGTAAAATTAGTTTTTATCTTTGACTTTTACTTACATAAGTTATATGGTTGGATTCGTGGGAAGAAACACCACAACTTTCATGTTTGAACTTTCCATTTTTATGGAGAGATGAAGAAGATACAGGTGGTCCGGCTAGGCGCGAGGTTGAAGACGAAGTTGCCTTCAGAAAGCAGTTTCTAATATATATTTATGATTTGGTTATATGACCGAATGAAACAGCCACCCAAGTGGCAAGCACGCGCGTACTAAGTCACTTCTTACCTAAAGGGCGAGGGTTCGAACCAATGTGAACCCCCTTTTGCATTTTTCCATATTTTCTGATTTTTCTAACATTTTTTGCAGGCGCTGGGCCCTTTGGGCCTGACAGTGTTTTTTATTTTTGCTAGCTCACCCCCTGCCTACTTTTGGCACCCCCTGGCCTATTTATTTTTATTTACTTATTTATTTCATTTTTCCTTTTAAATATTTTTTTAAAATACCAAAAAAATCATAAAAAATATTAAAAAAATAATAGATTTATGTTTTGACATAATTTAAATATTTTTCCCACACAAAAAATTATTTTTATTCATTATCTTTTATTTACCTTTACTAATTTCCTTGTAAATTAAATTAAAACTAGGTTATTGTTTATTTAAATACATTTAAATTAATATAAGAAAAGGCCAAAAATATTTCACAACACCATATATTATTTTCAAGACAAAAATACAAAAAATACTTTTTCTTTAAATTTATTTTCTTTTAATCAACTAAATAGAATTAGGGTTTTACTTAAAAAAATATGTCCTTAATTAATTTCTTTTCTTAATTAATTGAAGTTAATTTTGATTTAATTATTTTTCTCTAAATAGGTTTAGGTTAAAACATCTTTCATATAAAAATCCAAACACAAAAATCATTTCTTACAATTTACATTTATACTTTATATATTTCTTCAATTATTTGTACATATTCAATTTGGTTGTGATAGATTAATTAGGTTTATATTATTGCAATCCTCATTCATAAATTGTATACCCCCCTCCCACAAATGTTGTAATAGCGTAGTAACTTTAAATTTCGTAATTTATCGCTTTTACATAACATGCTAGTAATTAGGGTTTGTATAGAAAGAATAAAATCAATCAAGTAGAAAACCCTAATTCAAGACAAAATAAAGTATGAAAACAACACACTTGCACACAAGCACCCCTAGGGTAAAATCCACTTGGTTTCCTTACAAAATGGTCATACTACGCATGTGAGGTATCTTAGCAAAAACAAACAAAAACAAGATCATAGTCCCTCGATGACGCTATCTAAGTTGCCTTACAAATGATCTTAGTCCCTCAAAAAGAATGCTAAGATACTTTGCAACATTGCTAATCACGGCTATACGATGACTCATGCCCGTCCCGTTTACTTCCAAAGATAGGGTTGCTTACCAAATCAATGGTAAGACAACAATGTCAAAGGAAAAGAAAATGAACAAGAAAGACATTTGAGTAGGTAGATTACTCCTAATTACTTGTTCCATTTCAAAACAAACATCCTTGCTATTTTCAAAAATAAACACACACATTTTCAAACATCTTACAACCATTGAAAACATTTTCAAAAGATAAAACATCCTTGTATACATTCTTACGAACAAGAATTATTACAAAGATTGCCTAAACAATGGCCTCTTTTACAAAATACTTTCAAAAACCACACAAAGCACAATTTCAAACAAAAGCAAGTGATCTAGCAAGTAACTAAGAGCCCATGGAAAAACCATGGATGGAAAGGGTGTTAATTCCTTCCCTTTTCATAATCGACCCCCTGAACTTAAGAAATAAATTTCAAAGGTATTTCCTGTGCTTTTCCACCTTTCCTTTTGGATAAAAGAAAAGTCGGTGGCGACTCTTGCTAACCGCAACATTTGCGATAAAACGCAAAACCTTCAAGTCAGTTCTCCCATCGTATCACACTTAGGAATTAACTTGATGAAGTGTGTTGTACCCTCACCTATAGTATCATCATTTAGAGCAAAAATTCATTGTATTTGTTAGTTAAAAGTTAATCAACACAAGACAAATATGACCAAAATATGCAAATCAAAGTGCTTGGTGATCCCTCGTGAGAAAACCTAAAGGTAGGGAGAAGAACCAAACCCTAGTGTGATCTTGATATGATTGGGTTGATATGAGATGATAGAGGGCTCTTGGGGGAAAATTGGGATATAAAAGCTGCCTTTATTTAAGTGTCTTCCATCCGGAGATACGAAGGTTAAAATCTTCGTGTCGATGCAATCGAAGATACTTAAATATAAAATTAGCCCTATTTTTGGGCCTAAGATGTAGTGCAATACTTATGATTGTGTATGCAAACAAATAAATCCAAAGGTGACACAGGACACCATTGGGGAAGCAGAAAATAAAATAAAGGATCAAAAGAAAATCTGACAAGGAAAATAAATCACTAGTGAACAAAAGACTCGACTCTATTGGGGTAAAACCCAAGGAGGAGATAAAGCATAATAAATTCAAACATTGAGGAGAGAAGAAATGGATGACAGAGATCGACAAATAACTGCTAACCACCCAATCACAGAGAAGATAGAAAAAAAGTAACGTCGACTCATAGGGAAAAGAAATGGTAAGATAATACCATTAAAAACCAATATTAGGGTAGGTAAAAAATGATTAGCATTAGTACTTATGACTGAAAACATATGAATTCTTTAGAGCAAAGTGAATCTCAACAATGAACTATCTCCCATAATGACGAGACTACCATCCATCGGAGTAACAAATCTCAACAACAAACTATCTTCAATAATGACGAGACTACCATTCATCGGGGTAACAAATCTCAACAATGAACTATCTCCCATAAGACGAGACTACCATTCATCGGAGTAATAAATCTCAACAACGAACTATCTCCCATAATGACGAGACTACCATTCATCAGAGTAACAAATCTCAACAACGAACTATCTCCCATAATAACGAGACTACCATTCACCGGAGTACAAATCTCAACAACGAACTATCTCCCATAGTGACGAGACTACCATTCATCAGAGTAACTAATCTCAACAACGAACTATCTCCAATAATGACGAGACTACCATTCATAGAAGTAGCAAATATTCTCTGGCATTAACAAACTTACTGGGGAAGAACAGGTTGCTCAAATAAAGAGACTGCCAATTGCTGTTATGATAAGGAAATGCAATAATGCTACTGGGAAATGAATCTTGGCTTCTCCGGGGAAATGCCAATACAGTCCTGTTGAGGAGATAGAGTCTTATCGTGCAAAATAAATGCACATTCTCAAACTCGGGCTTTAAAGCCTGCATAAATCATCACAATAATATTGTCGGGAACCACAGATTCAAACCAGAAATAAACTGGAGTGAAACAATCAGCCAAGATAACACCTGATGAGAAATAAACTCAAAAAGGGACCACAGATCTAACCAGATAATGGGTTGAAAAGTAAGGCTAAAGCATAATTCTTCCACGATGGATAACTCAATGGGGAAATTGAAAGGATATACACTTTCTGGTAACATAACTCTACAAAATAGGGTAATATGTCATCAAAAATATCAATGAATGGAAATGAGCAATGAATTTTGAATTCAGATATGCATGATGTATGTATGAATGTATATGCTGACAAAACTGACATACAACACTGGGAATAACTTAGACAAAACCAGCCTGGGGTAAAGTTAACACTCGGCTAAGCCACATCCAGGATGGAAATTTCATAAGAAAGTAAGCACCAACTGAGGAATCAAATTCCTATTTCACGGCTTAAATCCATTGGGAAGAACATAATTCTAAAATAATCAAATCATGACAATAAATCAGTACAGATACAGGGATATAACATCCTCCTCCAGGCTTCATCAGGGAATATCACACAAACTTCAATAAGGAAAATAATGTTTCATCGTCTAGACTTCCACTGGAGATTATAATATTGACTTCAACATGGAAGCTGAAAACCACATCGTCGAGACATCAACTGGTGATCTTGTGCTGACTTCATCGGGGATATCAACACCATATCATCTAGTGGAGCCCAAAAAACATTCTTCTACATCAAAAGTGATGATTATCGAAACTTCTCTGGGGAGAAATTATAAACCACATGGGGATAACAACTTTCAGAGAGAAGCATTATCTCAATTTTACTTGGGTATCTAAGAAGTTTAAACAAATACAAAGAAGTAAAAAATATGGGGATTTTAAATCAAACTCAGCATTTGGCGAGAGAAAACCCAAAAAGTCGACAGCCGTTCCAACAAACAACAACAATAATGCCATCACTGCAAAGAGCGATGCTTTGTAAATGATTCAACCTCAACACACAAAGGGAGAAGGAACTTCCGTCTGAAATAACTGGCTGAAAACCATCAAACAATGAAGTCGCCTTCGAACACCTTTTATCCCATATGAAGGGAAAGGTAAACATTGAGAAAACCTGAGAAGGGAGAAGTCACAGTCTTACAATCGAGAAATCAGGTAAGGGAGTCATTTATGCAAGGGGGAGGTATTAGCACCCCACACGCCCGTAGTACTCTATGGTATCCACTCATGTTATCTATCTTATGAGCGTGTTTAATCTATGCTTACTGTTTAATACTGAAGAAGAATGCATGCAAAAGGAATGAGAAAAGATGCCACATCTGAAACTGGTTTGGAGTTACGCCTCCAAGGCAAGATGCTACATTTGATTGGTTTGTTTTTTGTTACCTTGAAAAATGGTTTTAAGTATGATTAACATTTTTTATGATTTGCTAAGAAAAGTTTTAGTTTTAAATGCAAGGATGCAAAAAGTGGAAGAAAATAGTCTACGGGGGACTAGCTTGTTTCTAAACCTAATTTTATCATACAATGGTGGCCCTATGTCAAGGATGAAAGGGAAATCTCCACCTAATATTAGCATGCATGGTTTGCAACCTAAGGTCTAACTTGCATCCAAAAGGAACAAGTACATCCTAAGGTAACATGGTTACAAGGATAAAACAGGCAAGCTCGGAAGAGCACACACATAAAATAGTAAGGAAAAGAAGAAAAATGCTTTAGCCAAGGGGAGCTTATCACCCAAGACAAACAAGTGGGAGTAGGATATAAAATAAAAATGTGACGTCCAAAGTGACTGAACACCTAACCAAGATATAGGAGATCGAGGTAGGAGACAGAAGACAATATGAACGATCACAAAGTGTCAACATCGGCCAATGCTAACTCCTAAGAAAGCGTGGGGGTTCGATTGCAGAATCCTTCCCCACTTGACGACTCGATAACAAGAGAAGACACAACTCTGAAGTTTCGTGGTGCGTCACGAGCTAAGGATGACACAGACGAAATTGTGGGGGTTGATTACTAACCCTCACTGCTCGCCTCTTTTTGAGGACTTATCATTTGTACATATGCATGCACAAATATAAACACACGAACGGAATACCTAATCAAAGGTAGGGTTTTAAACAAATCACACAAAAGTAGCACAAAGAATGCACACAATGCGAAATTTCCCTAAACGAATCTTTAAATAAACCAAAGGGATTCCTGACATGATCAGCAACTGAGATCCCCGTCATACATCTCTACCATACTTCTCATGGAATCAAAAAGTAGTAAAGCCGTACTTCTCATAATCTCTAGAAAAACAGTAAAGAAAAGCAGTAAAGTGCTGAGAAATATACCAGTAGTAGCGACGACTACCACAAGCAAGAAAATCGTCGAAAGCAGACGAAAGCAATGGAAAAGCAGAGAGTACGCGTCGGGAAAACTTCACCAAGAAACCAACAAATTCAGAAACGATATCCAACTAAGATAAAAGCAAATGCGTGTTCCGAATGCAACACGTAATCAGAAGTTCCTGCACAAAGCATTATAAAATATCACATGCATCAGAACATCATATAATATGATATGAATTTCTCAGAACAATGAGAAATAAGGCGTGCCACATCGGAAGCGAGCATAAGCCATATGCTTCGATCACATAACCACCTATTATGTTACATAATCGAAAGAAAAAAAGAATATACCTTGCACAATGAACAAACGCGTTAAAAATAACAAGGAAAAACAGTGAAAAGAATATGACTAAAATATTAAAAGAGAAAAGTATTTTTTTATTAGTTTCGTTTATGTGAGGAAAAATTCTATAGAAAACTAAAGAATTAATTCATAAAATCAACTAGAGAGATCTAATAAAATTTATTTGATTTTGTAATTTTTATCGTAGAAACAAATCAGAAGTCTGGGGGTGATAAGCTCATTCTGGAGATATAGTCAAACAAATCAGAAGTCTGGGCACTAAGACCATTTTGTTTGATCCCTTGAGGCCCTTTTTTGTACTAGCTTTCCATAACCAAAAATGTGTGGTATTGGACCTCAAAGGGGTGTAGCGCGAAACAAAGGTACTCAGGCCCAATGCTTCAACTCCATCATATTATTTTCCATCAGATTTAATTAAAAAATAACAAAGGAAATACTAAACAACTAAAATGGTGCGTTTGGCATTCCTTGTGACCCTTCAGCTCCCAAAATCGACTCAGTTCACTCTCTCCGTGTTCTTATTCGCTCGTTTCTCACTCGTGGTGCAATTTTTGACGACATCTCTTCCGCCGTCGCCACCACTAACCTTCGATAATCACCAAGACACAAACAAAAATCCTAAATATTTTGATGCTATGATTACGAATCCATTGTCAAAAACCACAGATAAACACCAAATAAACTAAATCCAAGCCTAAACCCTAAGTTGTTCAAACTGAAATTAAACGTTATACGTGAAGCCTCAGAGCTCGGTTCTTCGAGGTTATGGTTCGCAATGCTCCATTCTATGCAACAATATGAAGATCAAAGCAAAGTATTAAGAATGAGGGAGTTTGGTACTCTCCTACCAGAGTAGCTCTAACGACTTTTCGACGATGATGACGCTCACAGAAATCCAGAGACTAAATTGTTCCAGGCAAGCCTTCATTCCAGCGAGTCTTCTCGTTCCTCTTCTGCGAGTCTCTTCCTCTTCTTTGATTTTGCTTCTAAAATTTTCTTGATTGTATGGTGATGTTGATCTTTGCAGAGATGATACGATGAAGATTGTAGAAGCTTCAAGGTTCGATTGCACAATTGACGAAATTCTGGCGTGTGCATTGCTGTTTCAGTGGCGATGAAAGATTCGCGATGTTGTTGGTAATGAAGATTGAAAACGGTTACAGATACATGAAGGTTGATGCAGAGAGAAGAAAAGTTGAAGGTTATTGTAGAATGTGATGAAGATTGAAGATTCAATTGTGTTTGGTCTGAAAGAATCGATGATAATGATTATGTATTAATGGAGAGTTGTTGCAGAAGCTTGAAGATGTATGAAGAATGATGCTATAGGTATAGAGCGTCACAGAGAAAGAGTGAGGATAGAGGTATTTGGATAATTTATGAAAATGAATGGTTGATGCGCAAAGATGAAACAGAGAGAGAAGAGAATTTTCTGCAGAATGGTGACTCTTCCCAAAAGTTGAAGAAGAATCCGCATGAATCAGGTGAGAATCCCTTTATAGATTCTGTTACAGTTGGTTATATGAGAAAAAGATCTGAGCCTTAGATTAGGAGAGTTAGTTAGAGATTTGGATAGTGTGGACTCTTCTGAGAGTTAGTTACTAACTGAATTTTTGAGAGGGAAATGAGAGGAAGTTATAAAGGTTTGAAATTTTGTTCTGTTCTGCAGGTTGGTTACGGTTAGTAATTAGGTTTTTTTGTTATTCTCTGAGTTTTTCTGTATAAGTGTGTGAACTGGCTTTTTAATTAATGCTGAATGAATGACTTGAAGAGTTAGCATAACCGGAATGAACTGTTAATTATTGGTCATATATGACCTAAGTGTTTATCTCGCATATGTTTTGGTATTAAGGGTTTGATGGTCGGTTCTAACGAATGTTGAACTGTTTTGGGATTATTTTGTAGGGGCTACAACTTTAACGATATTGGTGGCAAACTCATGGCTTGTGACATTGATGATAGGGCTGCCATGGTTATGAGCACTTCAAAGCCGTCGAGCATGTCATGAAACCGTAAGCGCAATCAGAATATTTTCTTGCATGTGAGCGAAGATGCCTTGTTTTCTTGTTGGAAACATATATGTTAACATACACTGTATCAGGATACGGACTGAATTTTGATAGGGATGTGTTTTGCTTATCTTGCAGGTTTGGAAATCGATGGTGTATATGGTTTCAAATAAGCACAAGTTTAGAGGATGCTTGAAATTTGAAGATTAGGAGTTTAGGAACAACATGTTTAGGATAGGTCTTGATGATAAGTTTTCATGTAATTTTCTTTTGTAATGGACTTATAGATGTAGGTTTCTGTATAGTGCACATTGATGTCGTGATGAATTTGGCAATTATGTGCATATGTGTGTAAGTATTTTTGAATGGCATATTGTATTGGTGTATCAGTGGGTTTTTTAATGTTATTTGTAATGGTTTGAATGATGGATGCCTAATGTACTGGATGTACGGGTGAATCCAGTGATGTACTTGGAATCATGTAATGGAAATCGGCTTTGCAACATATATAATGAAATGGTTCTTTCTTAAAATTCAATCTTGAGAATTCTTCCCTCCCATTTACATTTAATTTGAATTTTTCGAATATTTCCTTCAATTTGCACCATTTGAATGAATAGCACCAAGATGAGATGGAAACCAAAAACGAACTCATTGGGGGATTTGATCAAAAAGTCAACTTCTTGTGGTTGATTTTGACCAAAAGTCAACTTTTTTTGCAAAGGACTTCCAACTTAAAAATGATTTCAAAAACACAATACAGAACTCCATCCTCTTTAAAGAATTCCTAGGCAGTGACTTGCAACACGAGTAATAATCACGAACTCATTATTGACTGATGAATGGTGGACAAATAAACTCTTATTCTTCGTTTGTCGCCCAAGAACCAAAGATTACACAGTGCATCTAAAGTAACAGAATGAACACCTGAACTAATGATAGATAGACCCTCATATGAGGTCTCAATGCACATATTGTCATGACAAAAACCCTTTCTTAATTTATGGACCCCTCATAGTAGTAGATACCTTGATTCAAAGACCACATAGGAATCAATGTATACAAGTTCAAACAAGTGATTAGAGAATTATTTAGATGAAGACTGAGCTTGAAATATGGAGAGAGGGATGCTCAAGATAGCCATGAAACAAAACCATAATCCACATGATCCTCAGTTGAAACATTTCCATGCATGGACACAAGGGATTGGAAATCATTGGCATTTGATGAATATTGATGAAGACATGATCTTGTGCATTAAGAAGACTTAAAACCCTGGTCTTAATATGTGCTAAATGAAAACATTTAATCAAGCTCTCTTGATATGTGAATTTTACACCATGTAGAAACCCTGACCTCAATGATCCTTGATCCCATGCTAAGCTTTATGGGTTAATGATACATGATGTGTTAAATGACCTAATGTAAAAGTATGTACACAAATGATGCGAGATTCATAAGCTAGACAATCCTTCTAAAGAGGTAGGATAAATTTGGGGTATTACAAATGCCCCTATTTAATTGTCTTAAACCTGAAAGTGTGATTGACGCGAGCCTTTCGAACGTTCGAGGTAGAATATGATTAAATACCAATGCTAAAAATTTATCCTGAAAGAAAGTGCGAGTGTTTATTTATTTTTTGTTTTTGTTGGGGAAAGAATTCTTATGTTTTTCTAGTGACAAAGATTTAAGGGTAGCTTTTAACATAGTGACGGTGCTAATACATGACAGAGACCAGACTTATAACGTAGCAACAAAGGCTAATACAAGGAAAGGTTGGACTTTTAACATGGCGTAATGCCAATACAAGGAGAAGGTTGGACTTGTAATGTGGCGTGATGCCAATACAAGGAGAAGGTTGGACTTGTAACATGACGTGATGTCAATACAAGGACAAGGTTGGACTTGTAACATGGTGTAATGCCAATACAAGGAAAGGTTGGACTTGTAACATGGTGTGATACCAATACAAGGACAAAGAATACTTGTAAGGTGGCATGATGCCAATACAAGGACAAGGTTTGACTTGTAACATGGTGTAATGCCAATAAAAGGAAAGGTTGGGCTTATAACATGGTGTTATACCAATTCAAGGACAAAGAATACTTGTAACATGGTGTGATACCAATACAAGGAGAAGGTTGGACTTGTACCGTGGTGTGATGTCAATACAAGGAAAGGTTGTACTTGGAACATGGTGTGATATCAATACAAGGACAAAGAAGACTTGTAAGGTGGTATGATGCCAATACAAGGACAAAGAAGACTTGTAACATGGCGTAATGCCAATATAGGTGAGTGTTTAGGAATTTGAATTAATTGTCAGACAAGAACTGACTACCAGACAAGAACTTGGTTTAGAATGACAAAGTGTATTGATTTTGCTGGGAATTCAGGGTTACAAGGTACTAACACCGTTAGTTGGTCATTGTGAAGGTAAAGGTAAATAGTTGGAGTTTTTGGGAGCGACATCCTCTTGTGGGGATGTATTGCTGTCTTTGAATGATACAGGTCTTTTGTGTAAGGTACCCGATCTGGCTCATGCTATGTTTGAATTTCTTTTGTCGCAAAGATCCATTCTGATGGATCGGCTACGCGCTCTTTAAGATGCAATGTTATGCCATGATAACTATATGCAATGCAAAGAAATAAGCATCATAGGGATAAGCGAAGGCTCGTTGGGGACTGTTGCCCATCAGTGGGAATGCCGATACATATCGGTGCTGGAAACCTGCAGTACCAAAGATCACTGGGGATACTGATAAAAATTTGCACTATGGAGCTCATGATACCGAATTTTATTGACGACTTCACTGAAGATTGAGTTGCTGACAAAGCGAGTTTTCAGGTACGCCATTGAATTCTAAATCGCATTATTGGGGAAGAGATAATCTGACCTGACTTCCCTACATCCTGAACTGTTTGGAGGATGGCAAGACTGCATATGCCGAGGAATGGGTACTGAAAACCATGTGGATCTCTTAGAATACATGCCCCAAGATGGATATGGACACCTGCGAATGCCCCGATTTAGCTCTACAAATACCCCAGCTTACTCTACCGGGGATGTGAACTTACGCGTGCCAAGTCAAACAATGGCTCCCGACTTTCTGAGTTTACTTGGGGCATCAGGTTTGAAGTTGTCTATAGCAGATGGAGGCAGTTTTATGCTGTCTAGGTCAGGGTGACCGTTATCAGTCGCTACCTGCAAAGAAAAATGACACTTGGAATGCATACGACACTTCCCCGTGGTTATTCAACAACATAAAATCAAGTTTTATCTTAGCTTGGGAATTTTTATTACCCATATTTCTATTGCAATGTTTAATAACGAATAAAACACATTATGCATACGAAAACATTTTATGATAATAAAGGGCAACTTTTCAATGAAAACATACTTTATTGATTGAGGATTGGCCTATGAGCATGCATTTGTACAAGGATGTAACTCCTATATGAGGTAGTTGTGAAAAAGAAATGGAAAATACATCAGGTACAAATGGCAATGAGAGATGCTCGAATTTTCATTAAAATCGGTATTGCTACAGTTCTCATATCCTTAGTAGTCTCAATGCCTTGCCTCTGAAGAGTAGCAGTTAGACTGATCAATTCACTGCCAAGGTGCTATAGATGTGCTTGTGTTAAACGTGAAGATAATTCAAACTACAACCTCTCGCTTATGACCCCTGACTTTTGCTTGGACCTCCCTTTCGGGTTTTCGATCCAAAATGATACCCATTTTTGCCTAAATCACCCTTTCGGGTTTTCGACTTAGCGGGTTATTATCTTTTTCATTTTATCCCTAATTTTAGCCTGGACTTTTTATGTCCACCGGGATGCCCATTCTTGCCTAAGTCTCCCTTTCTGGTTTTCAATTAGCGGGTCTATTTATGCGTAGTATTTTTTGACTGAGTATGAATTGACTGGAAGTAGAACATCTTCACCATCCATGTCTGTCAGGATTAGAGCACCTCCTGAAAAGGCTCTCTTCACGATATATGGTCCCTCGTAGTTGGGAGTCCATTTGCCCCTTGGATCGGAATGGCTTTGCACAATAACCTTTCTCAAAACCAAATCACCAGGATAAAATATCTGAGGACGGATATTTTTGTCAAATTCCCTCTTCATCCTCTGTTGGTACAACTGGCCATGACAGATGGCTGTCAGGCATTTTTCGTCAATCAGATTGAGCTGGTCAAGTCTTGTTTGAACCCATTATGCCTCGTCAAGCTTGGTTTCCATTAGAACCCTCAATGAAGGAATCTTCACTTCAACGGGAAGCACCACGTCTGTACCATAGACACGATAAAATGGAGTTTCTCCCTTCGAAGTACTCAAGACGTTTTGTAACCTTGCATAGCAAAAGGCAGCATTTCATGCCAATCTTTGTATGTTCTGACCATCTTCTGGATGATCTTCTTTATGTTCTTTAGCAACTTCAACTGCACAGTTCATCTTTGGTCGATAGGGCGATAAATTGTGATGTTCGATTTTTAACTCTTCACACAACTCCTTCATCATGTTGTTGTTAAGATTAGAACCATTATCAGTGATGATTCTGTGAGGAATTTCGTAACGACATATGATTTCCTTCTTGATGAATTTAGTAACGACCTATTTAGTTACATTCTTGTAACCAAATAGGCCACTGCGAAGTCATAACATTCAAAGGATTTGGAGGAACATGAATTTTGTCTGCGTACACTTGGCATTTGTGGCACAAACTTGCGTATACACAACAATCACTATCCATCGTCGTCCAAAAATACCCTACGCGTGGGATTTTCTTTGCCATAGGATTCCCGCTTGAATGAGTCTCGAAAGAACCCTCATGGATCTCCTTTATGATTGACTCTACTTCGTGTCTATCCACGCACATGAGCAGAACCGAGTCATAATTTCTCTTATACAGGACGTCTCCTGATAAGAGGAACTTGGATGCTAACCTTCTAAGCGTATGCTTATCATAAATTGTATCATTTTCGGGATACTCTTGCTTCTCAAGGTATCATTTGATGCCATAATAGCACGACTTTTCATCAGACAAGTCCTCGGTCGAGAGACAATGAGAAGGAAAGACATGTGCTGGCTCTTTGTAACTGAGGATACGTATATTAGGCGCCTGATTCAGAAAGCTCACCAAGAACATTGATGCTAAAGTAGCTAAAGCATCGGCCAACTGGTTTTCGTCCCTAGGGATATGTTCAAAGGTGATTTCATAAAAAATGAGTATTAGCTGCAAGATGTTGTCTCTGTACGGAATCAAACTGGGGTGTTTTGTTTCCCAATCGCCTCGTACATGGTGTATGACCAAAGCGGAGTCTCCAAAGACTTCAAGGATTTTGATTTTAAGGTCGATGGCTGCCTCAAGACCCATCACGCAGGCTTCGTATTCTTCCATATTGTTTGTACAATCGAAACATAACCGGGCTGTAAACGGTGTATGAGTATTACATGGAGAAGTCAGTATTGCCCCAATGCCATGACATGCAGCATTCGAGGAACCATTGAACATAAGAGTCCATCGCTCTTTCGGATCGACCCCGTCATAATCATCAAGCTTCATAACATATTCATCAGGAAAGTCAAATTTCATCGATTGGTACTCTTCCAACGGATGATGAGCGATATGTTCTGCAAGAATGCTACCCTTTATAGCCTTTTGTGTAACATACTGAATGTCATATTCAGATAAAAGCATCTACCATCGGTCCAATCTACCTGTAAGTGCTGGTTTTTCAAAGATATACTTTATCGCATCCATCTTCGATATCAGAAACGTTGTGCATGTCATCATATACTGTCTTAGATGTCGAGTTGCCCAGGCAAGCGCACAACAAGTTTTTTCAAGCAAAGAATCCATGGATTCTCAATCGGTAAACTTTTTACTCAAGTAATAAATGGCGTTCTCTTTATGTGCTATTTCGTCATGTTGTCCAAGCACACAACCCATAGATCCCTCCAGCACCATTAAGTACATGATGAGTGGCCTTCCAGGCACTGGAGGAATAAGGATCGATGGCTCTTGGAGATATTGTTTGATCTTTTCAAAGGCTTCCTGGCAATTATCATCCCATTGGAAATCTTAATTTTTGCGCAGAAATTTAAAGATGGGTTCACAAGTAGCTGTGAGATGAGAGATGAACCTAGCTATGTAGTTCAATCTCCCAAGGAACCCTCTTACTTCATTTTCATTTTTCGGTGCTGGCATATTCTGTATCACATTTACTTTGTCGGGATCCACCTCAATTCCTCACTAACTTACGATGAAGCCAAGTAGTTTTCCAGATAGCACCCCAAAGGTACACTTGTTTGAATTAAGCCTTAGCCTAAATTTTTGCAGACGCGGAAACAACTTTTGCAGGTGGACCATATTTTCTTCCTCAGTTTGTGATTTTGCAATCATATTGTCAACATATACTTCAATCTCCTTATGAACCATATCATGAAAGAGCATCACCATAGTATGTTGGTATGTTTCATCGGCCTTTTTGATACCAAAAGGCATGACCTTGTAACAATAAGTACCCCACGAAGTAGTGAATTTCATCTTTGTCATGTCTTCCGGAGCAATCTTTATCTGATTGTACCCCGAGAAACCATCCATGAAGGAGAAGGTCGAGGACTGAGCTGTATTATCAACCAATACATCAATGTAAGGTAATGGGAAGTCATCTTTTCGGCTTGCTTTATTCATACCCCGATAATCCACAGACATGTGTACCTTCCCATCTTTCTTAAGAACGAGTACGATGTTAGCAATCCAATCCGAGTATTCACATACCAACAAGAAGCATGCATTCAACTTCTTTTCAACATCTTCTTTGATCTTGAGATACATATCCGGACGAGTTCTCTGTGACTTTTGCTTCACCGGAGGACATTCTGGCTTGAGTGGTAAATGGTGCATAACTATATCAGTATTCAAACCATACATGTCTTCATACGACCAGGAAAAGATGTTGGAGTACTCTCTGAGAAGCTCATCAACCCCTTCTCTTCATCTTCTTGTAAAGTGGCCCATATCTTGACCTCTCTTTTCACTGTGTTGGTACCGAGGTTGATGATCTCAATGGCTTCTTGATGAGGCAGGATCGTTTGCTCTTCTTGTCTCAACAGTCTTTCCAGTTCTTCTGGAATTTCACAATCTTCCCCACTATCTTCATCAACTTGGTCATTCGGATTTCCAAGGATATTGGTGCAAGGAACTGTAACATCATCGTTTATAATGGAATTCAAGAAAGACCTGCATGATTGATGAATCATGTCTTTTTTATAATATGAATGCGAATTGGAAAGTGGTTAAAGAGTTAAAAGGAAAAGCATTGCCATTTTTTTATTTTACAAAAATAAAAAGAAAAGACAGAGAGCAAAAAAATTGTATGCATAAAATGAGATTTTTATTCAATTTTAAACAAACATAGAAACATGAGGGGGCCCTTTTCATAAGCTGTCAACATGCCTCGGGCAAAGCATGTGACTTATTCAAAACAAGAACATTACATGTCAAAGAAAACCACTTCAGGAATATCAGTAGCAGTCCAATTGCCGAGTTCTTGATCAGGCGCAATCTGGTAAATATACTAAGATATATCCGCACCGTCTTCATCATCATCGTCCATTTCATGGATTTTCCCTTGAACACTTGGACCAACACTAATAAACACCTATTAAAGTGGGGGAATCTGTTTTACCTTGAGCATGGTTGGACCAAGACCAACGCGATCTGAAGAAGGGGACCCGGACCCAAGACCAGACTTATCCTGCTTTTCACGCACTTCGACCACTTTTCCCCAATCTTCATTAGGAATTCATGACTCCATAATGGCTTTGGCATCCCACAAAGAAACCATTGGAACTCCAGACTTCTTTGTAGTTTCCATCACGACGGGGACTTTGTCAACAAAAATGATTTTCAAAGCTTGGAAAGGGGTTTCATGTACTTCTCCGTCCACTTCGACATAACAGAAGGAAGTAACATTATTTATCATGACAGTTTCCTCTCCACCAATGACGATGACCTTGTCTTGGATGATGAATTTCAAACATTGGTGTAATGTTGAAGTTACAACACCTACCATATGGATCCACGGGCGTCCCAGAAGGCAAGTATAAGATGGACGAATATCCATGACATATAATGATAGGTAGAACACGTAGGGACCGATCTTGATGGGTAGGTAAACTTCTCCCTCTACATATCTTCTTGACCCATCAAAAGCTTTGACTGCTAGCGTACTAGGTTTCATCATAACCCCGTCCATGTTCAGCTTGAACAGAGTATGTTTAGGCATCACATTTAAAGAAGACCCGGTATCTACCAGGACTTGAGACATCATAATGCCTAAACATCTGATGGAGATATATAAAACTTTATTATGAGCTCGGCCCTTAGGAGGAATCTCATCATCACTGAAACCTAGATAGTTCCACGTGGAAGTATTTTTAACAACCCCTTCAAATTGGGCCACGAAAATTTTAGGATTCACATGAGAACCATGAAGAATTCTCATCAAGGCGGTTCGATGTGCTTCGGAGTACAGAAGGAGGGATAAGATCGATATCTTTGCAGGTGTCTAACTCAGCTGGTCAACCACCTTGAAATCACTCTTCTTGATCACCTTACTTAGTTGCTCCACTTACTGTTCAAAAGACGTCATAGGAGAATCAATGACTACTTGCTTCCCCTTATCTTTCACTGGGATTTCTTCAATAACTTCTTCGGGAGGAGGTGGAGTAGGAGCAAATACTCTTCCGCTTCAGGTTATTCTGTTGGTTCCAGCAATGTTGGTTATGTCCTTGTTCTCAATCGAAGGACAAACAACTATATTTCCACAGATGTAAACAACATTGTATTCCCATGGCACTGCCCTGTTATCAACTACCCGAATAGGAACTGGATTTCGAGGTGCCGACACTTAGCTTGGCAGCAGAGCAACCGAGTTCTGATCTGGTACAAGGAGAGCTTGAACTTGTACAACTAATGGAACTCTTGAAGTATTCCTATGAACATTGGTAGGATAGTATGAAATCTCCAGAATAGCAACATCACCCTCGGGGATGACCTTCTCAACTATAACAACCCCCTTCGCCATCAATTTCTGAATGGCATTTTTCAATTCATCACACTCATCTGGATTGGACGAGCATTTCAAACAGAAGTCATGAAGCTCTTGTAGAACTTCTTGCTGCAAAATATGTTCTCTTAAAACCGACATTGACATTTGAACCTCATTAACCCGAGTCACTAAATCACGCCCATCATCGAACCTGATTGCATTGGCAGCAGGCCCATGATGGGGAGGCATAGGATTATTCTGAATATTATGGCCTATAGGAGCGAAGCTTAATTCCTTGGCATCCAAAAGTTCTTGCACCTTACACTTAAAAGATCTGTTGTTTTTAATTGAATGGCCTGGAGCACCGAAATGAAACTCACAACGTGCATTAATGTCATAACCTCTTGGAAGCTCATTAGGTGGAGGAACTAACTCTCGGAGCTATACCAATTGGCCAACTAGAAATTATGGAAGCAATTGGGTATACGACATTAGGATCAGATCCAACTTCCTCTCGGGATACCTTTGCGGCCTTTGTTGACCCATTTGTCCTTGGGGCCTCTGATTCTGTTGATAGTTTCGCGGTGGTGTGTACTGTTGTTGTGGAGAAGCAATAGGAGTTTGATAATATGGAACCTGTACAACGACTTTCCCCTTATCAACAGAGGAATTTCTCATCTCTCCTTCCTTCTTCTTGACAAAACCGCTAGAATACGACTTCTTTCCACTACCTGAGTTGTTATTACCATTTGTGCAAGATGCACCTGTAATAGTCCCTGCTTTAATACACATTTCAACTCGCTCCAAATGATAACCATATCCGAAAAGGAATCAGAAGTACTTCCAAGCATGTGTTGCAAATACGGACCTCAGAGGGTATTCATAAATAGATCTACCAGTTCACGGTCTAGGAGAGGAGGCTGAACCCTCGCAGCCAAACTGCGCCACCTCTGGGCATACTCCTTGAAAGACTCATTAGCCTTCTGAGACATACTCTACAACTGTGTACGGCTAGGCACCATGGCGGTGTTGTAATGATAATGTTTTAGGAAATCATCGACAAGCTCACTCCAAGTGCTAACATGAGTTTTCTCTAACTGCATGTACCACTGCAATGGAGCTTCAACCAGACTGTCCTGAAAGAAATGCATGAGCAAAGACCCGTTGCTAGCATAAGCGGCCATCTTTATGCAATATGAGCGGAGATGAGTCTCTGGACATGTAACCCCTTATACTTGTCAAATTACGGTACTTTGAACTTTGGTGGGATCACGACCCCCGAAACCAAACACATAGCACCATCACTGAATCCCAGCCTTATGGAAGTCTCCATATCCTTCAAACATTCTTCCAAAGCCTTATACATTTTAGCAGTTTCAGATAAATCAGGTGTAGAATCCTTTGGAGGGCCATCGAGGTCGATGACATCATGATGGCCATTGACTATCATCCGTGGGTTCTCTTTAGGAATTCCCCCATTGTCGTTCCTGGGTCCACCATTCTCGGATGTAGAGGCATTGTCAACCAGCTTAGTAACACTCAATCTGAGCTCCTCCTGCCCCTGGATGACGACATGAAGAGTTTCCATGAGTTGATTCATTCGATCACCCATGGTGTCCATGTCTTTGCAGAGTGCTTCCTGATTCTGCTCAATCTGCTCCATAATCCTCAGTTTGTTGGCTCGAGTGCGATAAGGATGTAAGTAAGTCGTCTTATAGATTTTGATAATAAGAGGCAAAGCCACCAGATAAGAATTCTGACCAAAAAACCCGGAATTCATGAAATGTATGATATGTATGATGTATAAAATGATTGTCCATTCTGGTTTTTCACAGCTCAATCAACATTAGAAATAATCGAGCAACATGATAATAAGATCGACCATATAAAGAAACTATCCAGAAATAGGAGAAAATCCTGCGTAGTTCAATACAATAATGTTGCGAAAGTATAAGATAAGCGATTTCGTCCAACAAGCCTGGCGGTAATCAAAAAAACAATACAATAATCAATCTCTTAGCTCTGAAGAGTGCAACGGGCTATGCCCTAAGTATTCAAAACCAGACTTTGAAACACCTCATCCTCCCTGATCGTCGTGATTTCCAAACTACAGAATCGAGTCAACAAAATAACATATTATTTGTTTGTGGTATGATGTTTTAGCCCCCATTATTGCCTTTAACCAGCTTTTTGAGATTTTCAATCTTCTCGTTGAACCGTGTCATAGATTGCAGCAATTAATCAACACTTTGAACGCGCACCAAGTACCATCTTTATGTTTTAACGACCAAGAAGTCTGTGGTAGGCTATCATTCTTTCTTCATCTCTATCTCACATCCGTAAGGCCCAAATAAAGTGCCTTAACAATAACTTCAAAATTGAACGCGTGCGAAACAGCAGCAAATGTGTGCTTGGTGATCTTTGAGCAAATGAGAGTACTTTTCTGAAGTCGGAGCGATCTAATAGTCTTGAAAGGTGAAACAGTGTAACTCATAGTCATAAAACTGAAGTAGAGTCTAGAAAGCTTTGTTATCAACTCAGATAACTAATAGAGTCAAAGTGTCACCATGTCTTTCACTAAAAGCCATTGCATTAGGAAGGACTAAACGGTTTTTCAAACTCTTCAAAGAAGGCCAAGAACTTGAGAGGAGTTGATAAGTAAAATTGTCTCTTTTGGTCCTCTTGAGAACATCAGTGTTGCTAGACATTACTAACAGAAACCATAACTTCGTGAGATACCCCGGAAAGGACATGCACATGCATGGTTAGTATATAGTTTCATTTTTCTGACATTTCTTTTGAAAAAGTAAACAAGCTATGATGCAAGTGCAAGTGATTATGGGATTACTACTTCCATGATATTGATTTCTGTTGTACTGTCTCTGCATCGTCTGCTAGTACCAGAATTACAGGTTCGAAACATAAACAAAAGAACTATAGTCACCAACAGAAATCCAGGACATAACCATTAGAACCAATAGTCACCATATGAACATAGTCACCATCTAAACATAGTCACCATCTGAACATAGTCACCAACTGTACCTGTGATAATAATTCCCTACCCACTCTCGAGTGAAAACTAGGTCAGGGTAAGGTCGGGTAACTCAGAATCGAGGGTACTCTTGAAAAACTATCGCCGTATCACCTACGTGAAAATGATATCCCCTCATTTGTACCTCATCTGAGCATGGACGACATGACAGCAATAGTGAGACCTAAGTCAACTATCCATTCATGTTCCACTATATTCCTAGGGTGCCTATGGTTATCACTTGGCATGGGTATTGGACCTTTTACCTCATAGTAACACCCACCCAATAAAAAACATATCCAGTAGAATAGTAGTGTATGGAAAACAGTAAAATGCAATGCATACATATGCTCAGGTAAACATGTATGAATGAATAAAAAGAAAGCATAAAAAATAAACACAAAAAAAACAAGAGCTAGGAGAGACTCCAGGATAGACCATCATTTGGTAGATCTATCTCCAATGAAGCTGCCAGCTGAAACAACCGGTTGAAAATCATCAAACAATGAAGTCTCTATCAAACGTCTTTTATACCATATGAAGGGAAAGGTAAACATCGAGAAAACCTGAGAAGGAAGAAGTCACGGTCTTGCGATCAAGATATCGGGTAAGGGAGTGTGTTACACAAGGGGAAGGTTTTAGCATCCCACACGCCCGTAGTACTCTATGGTATCCACTCATGTTATCTATCTTATGGTTATGTTTAATCTATGCTTACTATTTACTACTGAAGAAGAATGCATGCAAAAGCAATAAGAAAATAATGCAGGGAAAATAAAATTGTACTCACTTGGGCCTTACCCCAATGCCTACGTATCCTTTTTGAGGAATCAGAGTTACCGTAGTTCGGCTCACATGTTTTTGTTTGTTTTGTGTTTTTTATGAACAATGTTAATTCTGTCTTCTGCCGCAACTTGACCTTTGCAGACTGACGCGTTGGTAGGGGTGTTCAAAACCAAACCGGCCTAGAAGTAAATCAATCATGTCCTTGCTTGAAAATGTTTTTGAGTTACGCCCTCAAGGAAAGATGCCACATTTGATTGGTTTGTGTTTTGTTACCTTGAAAAAGGGTTTAAGTATGATTAGCATGTTTTATGATTTTCTAAGAAAAGTTTTAATTTTAAATGCAAGGATGCAAAAAGGGGAAGAAAAGAGTCTACGAGGGATTAGCCTATTTCTAAACCTAATGTTATCATACAATGGTGGCCCTATGTCAAGGATGAAATGGAAATCTCTACCTAATGTTAGCATGCATGGTTTTCAACCTAAGGTATAACTTGCATCCGAAAGGAACAAGTACATTCTAAGGGAACATGGGATGTACAAGGATAAAACAAGCAAGCTCGAAAGAGCACACACATAAAGTAGTAAGGAAAACAAGATAAATGCTTTAGCCAAGGGGAGCGTATCACCCAAGACAAACAAGCGGGAGTAGGATGTAAAACAAAAGTGTGACGTCCAAAGCGACTGAACATCTAACCAAGATATATGAGATCAAGGTAGGCGACAAAAGACAATATAAACGATCACGGAGTGTCAGCATCGACCAATGCAAACTCCTGACAAAGCGTGGGGGTTCGATTGCGGAACCCTTCCCCACTTGACGACTAGATAAGAAGAGCAGGCACAACTCCGAAGCTTCATGGTGCATCACGAGCTAAGGATGACACAGACGAAATTACGATGGTTGATTACTAACCCTCCCTGCTCGCCTCTTTTTAAGGACTTATCATAAGTACATATGCGGGCACAAATATAAACACATGGGCGGAATACCTACTCAAAGGTAGGGTTTTAAACAAACCACACAAAAGTAGCACACAAAATGCACACAATGCAGAATTGCCCTAAACGGGTCTTTAAATAAAACAGAGGGATTCCTGACATGATCAGCAACAAAGATCCCCGTCATGCATCTCTACCCTACTTCTCATGGAATCATAAAACAGTAAATCCCTATGTCTCATAATCTCTAGAAAAGCAGTAAAGTGATGAGAAATATACAAGTAGTAGCGGAGAGTACCACAAGCAAGCAAATCGTTGAAAGCAGACGAAAGCAATGGAGACGCAGGGAGTACGCGTCGAGCAAGCTTCACCAAGAAACAAACAAAGTCAGAAACGATATCCAACTAAGATAAAAGCAAACGTGTGTTGCGAATGCAACGCGTAATCGGAAGTTCCTGCACAAAGCATCATAAAATATCACATTCATCAGGAAAACATATAATATGATATGAATTTCTCAAGATGATGAGAAATAAGGCGTTTTACATCGGAAGCGAGCATAATCCAAATGCTTCGATCATATAACCACCTGTTATGTTACATAATCGAAAGCAAAAAGAGTACACCTTGCACAACGAACAAACGCGTCAAGAATAACGAGGCAAAACTGTGAAACAAATATGACAAAACTACTAAAAGAGAAAAGTATTTTTTATTAGTTTTGTTTATGTGAGGAAAAATTATATCGAAAACTAAATAATTAATTAATAAAATCAAAATAGAGAGATCTAACAAATTTTATTTGATTTTGTAATTTTTATCATAGAAAAATATTTAAAAAAAATTAAAAGAAAGTCTTAAATCTAATAAGAGTCAGGGAGTGATAAGCTAATTCAGGAGGTATAGTACAACAATCAGAAGTCTGGGTGCTAAGCCCATTTTGTTTGATCCCTTGAGGCCCTTTTTTGTACTAGCTTTCCATCACCAAAAATGTGTGGTATTGGGCCTCAGAGGGGTGTAGTACGCAACAAAGGTACTCAGGCCCAATGCTTCAACTCCATCATATTATTTTCCATCAGATTTAATAAATAAAATAACAAAGGAAATACTAAACAACTAAAACGGTGCATTTGGCATTCCTTGTGACCCTTCAGCTCCCAAAATCGACTCAGTTCACTCTCTCCGTGTACATTTTCGCTCTTTTCTCACTCGTGGTGCGATTTTCGACGGCATCTCTGCCGCCGTTGCCACCACTAACCTTCGATAATCACCAAGACACAAACACAAATTATATATATTTTGTTGCTCTATTTACGAATCCATAATAAAAAACCACAGATAAACACCCAGTAAATCAAATCGAAGCCTAAACCCTGTTATGTTATTATTAATATTGTTATTAATTGTTATTTGCTATATGTAACTGACTTAGTCTCTATTGATCGTGAGAGGATCATGGTTGTTAGTTTTAATTAAGCCTAAATTGTAGGGAGTCAAGTATGACTTAGTGGCCCTGATTCTTAGGAAGCATTCAGTTCAGTTTTCCTTTTTGTAAGCTATTTATATAGCAATATTTCATTCTAATAAATATCAGTTACCAGATTTGCTAACATCTGGTATCAGAGCGAGAAAGACCTCAAAAGTGTGAGGGATTCAAAAGTGTGAGAGTACCACAAAATAGAGTGTTTGGGGTATGGGATCCGAAGAGAAGAATGGTGGATTTTCTGTACCCTCCATTCCCAGATTCGATGGAGATTACGATCATTGGAAGATGGTCATGGAAAATCTCTTGAGATCCAGAGAATATTGGCCCGTGGTGGAGAACGGTTACATGTTGCCCAAAGAAGGAGAATTGCAGACAGATACGCAAAGGAAGACCCTGGATGATTTGAAACTTAAGGATTTGAAGGCGAAGAATTACTTGTTCCAATCCTTGGACAAATCAATTCTGAGAACCATCACCAAGAAGGACACTTCCAAGCAGTTGTGGGACTCCATGAAGATGAAGTACCAAGGAAATGATCGGGTTCGACGTGCTCAGCTCAATCGACTCCGACGAGAATTCGAGGTGTTGGCTATGAAACAAGGGGAGTCAGTCAATGACTACTTTGGAAGGGTGATGACCATAGCCAATGACATGCGAAATTGCGGTGAAGACATGACAGATGTCAAAATCGTAGAGAAAATTTTGCGAACACTGACGGAGAAATGGAATTACATTGTGTGTTCCATTGAGGAAGCTAATGATGTTGATGAGCTCACAGTTGATGCCTTGCAAAGTTCCCTCTTGGTCCATGAACAAAAGTTCAAGAGGGAACCAGATGAAGAACAAGCACTGGCGGTTTCTTATGGTAACACCGGTGGTCGAGGACGAGGGAGAAACAGCTTCAGAGGAGGAAGAGGTCATGGACGAGGCCGTCAAAGCTACAATAAAGCAACAATTGAATGTTACAAATGCCACCGATTAGGGCATTTTCAATATGAATGCCCTAATCTCGAGAAGACGGTTAATTATGCTGAGATGAGCAAGGATGAAGAGATGCTTCTTATGGCTTATATTGAAGCATCAGGGGAAAAAGGAGAGACTGCATGGTTCTTAGACAGCGGGTGCAGCAACCACATGAGCGGAGACATCTCTCTCTTTTGTACCATGGAGGAAGGGTTCAAAAGAGAAGTCAGTCTAGGGAACCATATGAGGATGAAGGTTGTGGGCAAAGGGAGTGTTAGGTTAAATCTTGGCGGTGTTTGTTATGTTGTTCAAGAAGTGTTCTATATTCCAGAATTGAAGAACAATTTACTAAGTATCGGACAGTTGCAGGAGAAAGGCTTGGCCTTTCTAATCAAGAACAATGAGTGCAAAATCTATCATCCATTAAAGGGCCTTATCCTTGAAAGCAGAATGACACTCAACAGAATGTTCATATTGCTCTCGAAGACCTCCTCGGCTACCAATGAGTCAGGTGAATGCTGCTTCCAAACTGACATCCAAGAAATTGCTCATCTATGGCACTGCAGGTATGGCCACCTTAGCTATACTGGACTTCAAACTTTGTCAAGCAACAACATGGTTAAAGGCTTGCCAAATCTTGGAGAAATCATTGCTGCTAGAGAAACTACTGTTGTATGCACTGAGTGTTTGAAAGGAAAACAACACAGGGAGATCATACCAAGAAAATCCATGTGGAGAGCTGAAGCCCGATTGGAGCTTATACATGCCGACATATGTGGTCCCATCTCGCCAATGTCACATGGTCAAAAAAGGTACCTCATCTGTTTCATTGACGACTTTAGTAGGAAGGCTTGGGTGTATTTTATTGCTTATAAGAGTGATGCATTTTCTACATTCAAGCAATTTAAAAGTCGGGTAGAAAGGGAGTCCGGTTTATTTGTGAAATGCTTGAGAACTGATCATGGAGGCGAGTTTACCTCACACGAGTTTACTGATTATTGTAGACAAGAAGGGATAAAAAGACAGCTCACAACAGCCTACACGCTACAACAAAACGGAGTTGCCGAAAGGAAAAACCGAACTGTCATGAACATGGCCAGAAGTTTACTTGCCGAGAAGGAAGTGCCTAAGATTTTCTGGCCTGAAGCGGTTAATTGGGCATTCCATGTGCTTAACAGGAGCCCCACCTCTGCCGTAAAAGGAATGACTCCTGAAGAGGCCTGGTCTGGAGTGAAGCCCACAGTTGAGCACTTCAGAGTTTTTGGTTGCATTGCTCATGTCCACATTCCAGATGCTCGAAGAGTCAAGCTTGACGACAAGAGCACTAAATGTGTTTTATTTGGAGTAAGTGCTGAGTCGAAAGGATATAGGTTATATGATCCCATTAAAAGAAAGATCATTGTTAGCAGGGATGTCGTGTTCGAAGAAAATAAGAAATGGGATTGGAATACAAGTCACTCAGAATTTAACAAAGATCAGCTTGATTATGGAGATATGGATACTACTATTGTTGACCAAGAGAGTGATACAGTGACACCACAAGATCAATCAGGAGCTTGTGGGATACACAGACAGCGACTATGCCGGATGTATCGATGACAGGAAAAGCACCTCAGGCTATGCCTTTATACTTAGCAATGCAGCGGTGGCATGGTCATCAAGGAAACAGCCTATAGTCACACTCAGCACCACCGAAGCAGAATTCATAGCTGCGTCAGCTTGTGCCTGCCAACTGATTTGGATGAAGAGGGTGCTGTCCAAGTTGGACTACAATGGAAGCAAAAGTCCAGTGATTTTTTGTGATAACAGTTCTACCATCAAGCTCTCAAAGAACCCGGTTATGCATGGTAAGAGCAAACATATTGATGTGCGCTTTCACTTCCTCCGTGATTTAGTAAATGAAGGAAAGGTTCAATTGAATTATTGCGGCACCAAACAGCAGATAGCTGATATCTTTACTAAGCCGCTCAAGCTTGAAGTCTTTCAAGAGCTCAGGAAGAAGCTTGGCGTATGTGACATCTCAGAGATAAACTAGACAGTCTAGTTTAGGGGGAGAATTGTTATGTTATTATTAATATTGTTATTAATTGTTATTTGCTATATGTAACTGACTTAGTCTCTATTGATCGTGAGAGGATCATGGTTGTTAGTTTTAATTAAGCCTAAATTGTAGGGAGTCAAGTATGACTTAGTGGCCCTGATTCTTAGGAAGCATTCAGTTCAGTTTTCCTTTTTGTAAGCTATTTATATAGCAGTATTTCATTCTAATAAATATTAGTTACCAGATTTGCTAACAAACCCTAAGTTGTTCAAATTGAAATTAAATGTTATACGTGAAGCCTTAGAGCTCAGTTCTTCGATGTTATGGTTCGAAATGCTCCATTCCGTGCAACTATATGATGATCAAAGCAAAGGATTATGAATGAGAGAGTTCGGTACTCACCTACCGGAGTATGAAGATTGATGCTTTAGGTACATAGCGTCACAGAGAAAGAGTGAGGAGAGAGGTATTTGGAGAATCTATGAAAATGAATGGTTGATGCACAAAGATGAAACAGAGAGAGAAGCAAATTTTCTGCAGAATGGTGACTCTTCCCAGAAGCTAAAGAAGAATCCGCATGAATCAGGTGAGAATCCCTTTATAGATTCTGTTAGAGTTGGTTATATGAGAAAGAGATCTGGGCCATAGATTAGGAGAGTTAGTTAGAGATTTGGATGGTGTGGATTTAACTGATGAAAATTTGATGAGTTGTCCTCTCTAATACTCCTTCCCCTATGATTTTATCTTCTTTCTGTTTTGAACTTCACCCTTCCCTTTTATATCTTCTATGTTTTTCTAGTTCAATAATTTTGGTATAGTCAGTTAGAAGTGAGCTTTGACAGTTTTTTCCTAGAAGTGAAATTCTGTTAGTTTAAAACTGGGTTAGTACTAGGTTGTTAGGAGATGAGGAAGTTAGTTACAATTGGCTATGGAGTTATAAAACTTAGTTAGAGTTGGTCAATTGGTTTTGTTAGAGGTAGGAGTTGTTTTCTGTTAGTTTCTTTTGCTAGGGACTCTTCTGAGAGTTAGTTACTAACTAAATTTTTGAGAGGGAAATGAGAGGAATTTATGAAGGTTTTAAATTTTGTTTTGTTCTGCCGGTTGTTTACTGTTAGTAATTAGTTTTTTTTTTTATTTTGAGTTTTTCTGTATAAGTGTGTGAACTGGCTTTTTAATTGATGCTGAATGAATGACTTGAAGAGTTAGCATAACCAGATTGAACTGTTAATTATTGGTCATATATGACCTAAGTGTTTATCTCGCATCTATTTTTCTATTAAGGGTTTGATGGTCGGTTCTAACGAAAGTTGAACTGTTTTGGGATTATTTTGCAAGGGCTTCAACTTTAACAATATTGGTGGCAAACTCATGGCTTGTGACATTCATGATAGGGAAACCATGGTTATGAGCACTTTTAATCCGTCGATCATGTCATGAAACTGTAAGCGCAGTCAGAATATTTTCTTGCATGTGAGCGAAGACGCCTTGTTTTCTTCTTGGAATCATATATGTTTACATACACTGTATCAGGATACGGACTGAATTTTGATAGGGATGTGTTTTGCTTATATTGCAGGTATGGAAATTGATGGTGTATATGGTTTCAAATAAGCACAAGTTTGGAGGATGCTTGAAACTTGAGGATTAGGATTTTAGGAACAACAGGTTTAGGACAGGTCTTGATAATAAGTTTTCATGTAATTTTATTTTGTAATGGACTTATAGATGTAGGTTTTTGTATAGTTGTTTACCGTGAAAAATGGTAAACAACCGCTGATCTTCCAAAAGGTAACTTATTTGGTGACTCGCAGGATCGATCAGATTGGTCTTAAGACATGGCTGATTTTTATCGTTTAAATGTTTTAAAATAGAGAGTTTCGACTAATCCTAATGGTGATTAATGCAAGTAAGGTAGAGACACTTTATGTAAATTGCATGGAGAAAAGCTTGATAAAGTAAATAAAAGCATTAAAGGCTTGTTAAATAAATGACTTCGACTGAGATAAATAAGTGAAAGCGATAAATTGCTTGAATGTAAAAGATTTCGATTAAAGTAAATGGTGTTTCACACATACATTCTCAATGATTCTTTCTCTCACGCTGGGTACTTGAATCTAAATGAGTGACTTGTATACAATGATGAACACCTTTCATAACTACGTGAACACTTAATATTTATACTAAAAATTCTAACCACATGGCACGTCCACAACCCTCGACGCCTATTTCCACGCCACGTTGCGCTTGGTAACTGCTGGGAATCGTTTTTCCTTCGACAATTTGAAATTCAAACCGTTCGATCTTGGGTATCAGGGACCTTGGTCGAAAGGTTGCTCCTTCGACGTTGAAAACAACATGATTCCAACTTAGAGAAATTTCTCTAAGTATCTTGTCATTCTTTGATAAGCCTTCGATGTGATCAGTTGATCGAAACCTTCTTGTGTAGGAAACTCTTCTAACTCATAATTAATGATCTATATGATAATAGAACGTGGGTGTCGAATTTAGGAGCCAACAATAGTGCACATTGATGACGTGATGAATTTGGAAATTATGTGCATATATGTGTAAGTCTTTTTGAATGGAATATTGTACTGGTGTATCAGTGGGTTTTTTAAGGTTATTTGTAATGGTTTGAATGATGAATGCCTAATGTACTGGATGTACGGGTGAATCCCGTGATGTACTTGGAATCATGTAATGGAAATCGGCTTTGCAACATATAATGAAATGGTTCCTTCTTCAAATTCAAGCTTGAGAACTCTTCCCTCCCATTTGCATTTAATTTGAATTTCTCAAATATTTCCTTTAATTTGCACCATTTGAATGAATAACACCAAGGTGAGATGGAAACCAAACACAAACTCATTATGGGACTTGGTCAAAAAGTAAACTTCTCGTGGTTGACTTTGACCAAAAGTCAAATTTTTTAGCAAAGGACTTCCAACTTAGAAATGATTCCAAAAAATCTATATAAAACTCCAAGCTCTTTGAAGAATGCCTAAGCAATGACTTGCCATAAGAGTAATAACCACGAACTGATCCTTGTCTGATTAATGGTGGACAAATAAACTTCTATTCTTCTTTTCTTCCCCAAGAACCAAAGATTACACCATGTATCTCAAGTAACAGAATGAACACCTGAACTAATGATAGATAGACCCTCATATGAGGTCTCAATGCACATATTGTCATGACAAAAACCCTTTCTTAATTGATGGCCCCCTTATAGTAGTAGATGCCTTGATTCAAAGATCACATAGGAATCATTGTATACAAGTTCAAACAAGTGATTAGAGAATTCTTTAGATGAAGATTAAACTTGAAATATGGAGAGATGGATGCTCAAGATAGCCATTAAACAAAACAATAATCCACATGATCCTTAGTTAAAACATTTCCATGCATGGAACCAAGGGATTGGAAACCATTGGCGTTTGATGTATATTGATGAAGACATGATCTTGTGTGTTAATGAGACTCAAAACCCTGGTCTTAATACGTGCTCAATAAAAACATTGAATCAAGCTCTCTTAATATGTGAACTTTACAACATGTAGAAACCCTGACCTCAATGATCCTTGATCCCATGCTAAGCTTTATGGATTAATGATGAATGATGTGTTAAATGACCTAATGTAAAAGTATGTACATGAAGGATGCGAGATGCATAAGCTAAATGATCCTTATAAAGAGGTAGGACAAATTTGGGGTATTACACCGTCATATGAGCGAAGACCTCACTGGGGAATCTGAGATAGAGGTTTAAAACCATGCAAACTCGAAACCAAAATGATCAACCTGGAGAAAAATATGACCCATGATTTGACTGGGGAATATGGGATTACAAACCCAACACCGCACCATACATCAATTGGTATGAACTACAACTATTTGAGAAACACAAGAAGATCATGCACATATCAACAAGAGTGGCCTGGGTGAACTTTCCTGGGGAGTATATATTTTCAAAACTTCAGAGTTCGTTCATCCTTGGAATCACTATTTTTGTTTTACTTGAATCACAAAATCTAAAGTAAAAAGTAATTTGTAAATTCTTTTCGAAAACATTTTTATTGTTAAATGTCTTTGTTTTGAAAATTAATATCAATAATAAATGGAATCTTTGCAAACAGAATAAGATAAGAACTACAAGGAATTGGATAAAAGCTCAAACTTTATTAATAGAATGGTTGTCTGCGAATGACGAGACTCCATAGATGATTATAAAGTTTGGAAAATGGTAATATATTGGGAAAGATACATTGAAGTACAATGACCACTATTATCCCTAACAACTTTGAATCCCTGAACAACGAACTTAGTTGAAGTGTGATGAGAATCCGAGAAGATTGTTCCTTCAATGATCAAGTCTTGTCTAACGTAGTTACTTGCCAAGAAATCTCTAACTTTTTCCTAGGTTTCTCTTGCGGGTTTTAAACATAGCAGGAAATTTTATTCTATTTGTGTCTCTTATTTTTCCTAGACCGTCCTTTTGGGTTTTCAGCCTACCGAGACGCTCTCCCTTTTTTTTCCTAAGCCACCCTTTCGAGTTTTTGACTTAGCGAGCTATTCTTTTATTTCTATAGGAGAAGTATTTCTTGACTGCATCATCATTCATAGGACGTGGGAACTCCTCGCCATCCATAGTTTCAAGAATCAGTGTACCACCAGAGAAGGCTTTCTTGACAACATATGGGCCTTCAAAATTGGGAGTCCACTTGCCCCTAGAATCAATGTTAAAAGACATGATATTTCTGAGCACGAGTTCACCTTCTCTGAATTCCCAAGGCTTGACCTTCTTATCAAAAGCTTTCTTCATTCTCTTCTAGTATAACTGACCATGACACAAGGCTGTCATTCTCTTTTCTTCAATGAAATTCAATTGCTCAAACCTATTTTGGACCCATTCAGCCTCTTCAATTTGGTTCCATTTTCACACGTAAAGAGGGAATCTCAACCTCAATGGAGAGTACTACTTCTATACCATACACAAGAGAGAACAAAGTTTCCCCTGTTAAAGTGTGGACGGATGTACGATACCCATGAAAAGAAAAAGGGAGCATCTCATGCCAATCTTTATAGGTAACAACCATTTTCTGGATGATTTTCTTGATGTTTTTATTAGCAGCTTCAACAACACTATTCATCTTTGGCCTGTAACGAGATGAATTGTGATGGACAATATTGAACTCTTCACAAAGTTCTGTCATCATCTTGTTATTCATATTTGAGCCATTGTCAGTGATAATCCTGCTTGGCACACCATACTGGCATATAAGATTGTTCTTGATAAAGCATACTACCACCTTCTTAGTGACATTAGCTTATAAAGCTTCTTCCACCCATTTGGTGAAGTAGTCTATTGCCACCAAAATGAAACGATGTCCATTCGACGCCTTGGGTTCAATCATTCCAATCATGTCAATACTCCACATAGAGAAAGGCCACGGGGAAGAAATAACATTGAGAAGTGTCAGAGGCACATGATTTTTGAGGCATAAGTCTGACACTTATGACACTTCTTTGCAAATTTGTAACAGTCAGGTTCCATTGTCAGCCAATAGTAAATGGCATATTCTTTTCTTCCTGTTTTATCTTGTTGTCCCAAAATACAGCCCATAGAATTATCTAACACAGTCAGATACATAATCAATGGTCTTCCTTCAACAGGAGGGAGAAAGATAGGAGGTTCAAGCAGATACTCTTTAATTCTTTCAAATGCCCTTTGGATATCATCTGTCCATACACAACCTTGATCTTTCTTTAACAACTTGAAGATCGGCTCACATTTTGCATTCATATGGGAGATAAATCTAGAAATGCAATTCAAACGTCCAAGGAGTCCTCTAACTTGCTTTTCAGTTCTTGGTGCAGGCATTTTTTGAATTGCCTTAATTTTATTGGGATCAAGTTCAGTTCCTTTTTGGCTGACAATGAAACCTAACAATTTTCCTGATCGAACACCAAAGGTGCATTTATTTGGATTCAAGCGGAGACAATACTTCCTCAAACCCTAACACAATTTCAATAAATCTTCTATGTGCATCAGATCATGGAATAAGGTTGTCATAGCCCTTTGGTATGTTGCACCAGCGTTCTTCAACCCGAAGGGAATCACTCTATATTAGAATGTTTCCCAGGGTGTGATAAACATTGTTTTTTCCATGTCCGCAGGAGCCATTCTGATTTTATTGTATCCTGAAAATCGGTCCATGAACGAGAATACTTTGAATTTGGATGTACTGCCAACCAATATATCAATAAATGGTAATGGAAAGTCATCTTTTAGACTAGCTTTGTTTAAATCTCTATAATCAACGCACGTGCAAACTTTTCTGTCTTTCTTTGGTACTGGGACAATATTGGCAATCCACTGAGGGTACACGGATGTCACAAGAAAACCAGCATTAATCTGCTTTAAAACTTCTTCATTAATTTTCACTGGCATATCAGGGTGAGTTCTTCATAACTTCTGCTTGATTGGTGGGCATTCTGGCTTTAGCGGAAAATGATGTTCCACAATATCAGTATCCAACCTAGGCATGCCTTGATAAGACCAAGAAAATATATCCACATACTCTTTCAAAATTTCAATCAATCTGCGTTTCACATCGGGATGAAGCAATGCTCCAATCTTGACTTCTTTTGGATCTTCCACTGTACCCAAATCGATCGTCTCCAACAACTCTTTATACGGCTGAATGGTACTTTACTCGCAATCAAGAAACTTTGAAACCTCTTCTAGGATTTCATCATACTCTTCTTCTTCGGACACATACGCCAAATATTCAAAGTTGGGAGAGGGTGCAGGGTCATTGTACTCAACGGTTTTTTTGATTAATCTGCACATATGATTTATGATTGATTTTAGAAACTGACACATATAGCAAGTCATTGTGCAGATTTATTTACAATTATTATTTACTTTGAAAGGATTTTTCTGATTAGCATTTTCCAAGAAAAATAATAAAATAAAGACACAATTTGTGAATAAAAAACAACCTTTATTAATGATTTTAAAGATCAAAGCAACAGATATGCCCATACAACATCAATACTTTTATCTTAGGCAGAGTGAAGGATTTTGGAAAAGACAAAAAAAAAAAAATTACTTTGAAATATGAATGCAAGAAGGAACATCAATAGTGATCCAATTTTGGACTCTTACTCCATGTGTCACGTAGTTTGGCAACTCTTGCTCTGATTCACCTTCCAGAATAGCGTTGATCCTTGGGGTAGTTGGATGAAGATAACCTCCACTGTGAAAGATGTCTTGATATTTGCCCAAAGCAGATTTTGGCTTCACGATTTCATTCTCCTTGGAGAAACCCAAACCAGTGTCGTTACTTTTCACATAAGGATCGATAACCTGCCCCCACACCTTGCTAGGGCGGTCCAGGCAAAAATTAGGGATTAAAGTGTAAAACTATGTCTCATTGGATCATCCTGCAACCAGACATCAGTATAAACTATCAAGCTCGGACGACACTAATCAATCTAATCTACCTTCAACCAAGTAGCAAAGTGATGAGACGCTCGAAGATATAAACGCAATAGCAGAGCTGGAACCCAATGGGATTGTTCACATAGCTGTTTTTGTTTGTTTTTCACAAATTGTATAATTTCTATCTTTCAGCGGCGTTCTCTTACTAGGACGTCAGCCTCTTGTACAAAACGTCTATTACAGGCCAATTTCAAAATCAGTACAACTCATTTTCGCAAAGAAATTTCAAATTGTTTTCTTTTTCTGTTTTGTTTTGCAAGAACGTCCAATGATTCATTTTTGATATATGCATTTGACAATAATTGCTTCTCATAAATATTTACATGCGAAACAAAAGACGATTACTCGTAATTCCAAGAACAGGGGCAAACAAGAAATGTCTAAACCTTACAGTTGCTCTACCCACCAAGTACATGGATAGAGCCAGCTTGAGAAAATGACTAAAAGTGCATACACTCCCCGCAAGGTAGGAAATACCCAAAAACAGTGGTGTTAATTCTCCCCAAGCAGAGTTTATCTATCACCAACAATAGAAGTTTATCCCTAGTGGAACTTATTTCTTCCACAGACAGAAATTCAATCCCCGATAGGGTTCATTATCGCCAGCAATGGTAATTCATCCCCAGCCGAGGTTATTTCTCCAAATCAGATCTTCTGACAGAGTATCTCTTCCCCACAGAGTCATTCTCTCACCAATTTTTTCTCCAACAGAGTCATTCTCTCACCAACTTATTTCGGTCGTTACCCCTAGCGAGAATGAAGAATTCAACTCCTTGTACCCTCCAACAGTAGTCTGAGATTTATTTTCCCCAGCTAAAGAACATCATAAGAACATTACATATTCATACATCATGGCATACGCATAAGCATCATACAACATAATCTCATTTATTTTGAGAACATCATTACTCGATACATGTCATGCATCATGGCATTACATACGACTAACTCTTTACCTTTCAGGGAAAGGTACAATCAAAATTCTCACAAGTTTTCTCTGGCTCAGTCAAATCAATGCTAAAGATTTCTATTCCAGTTCAAGCTATGAAGCCCGGGTCCTACCGAATAATATCTTGATTTATCCATCATACTGCGAAGCCCGGAGAACAACCGGATAACAGTATCAGAACACCGTGAAGCCTGGAATCGACCAGATAGTTGTTTATCTTAAGTTTAAGCTATTAAGCCCGGATTAGACCAGATAATAGTTTAATCCCCAACAAGTTATTGTGAAGCCTGGATTACGACCAGATAGCAATGCAAGTTACTGTGAAGCCTGGATTACGACCAGATAGCAGTACAAAACACCATGAAGCCTGGAGTCGACCAGATAGTGGTATATCTATAATGCAAGTTATGAAGCCCGGATTCGACCGGATAATATCTTGAGTTCTCCAAAACTCCATGAAGCTTGGACTCGACCGGATAATGGTATAATACATCATGAAGCCTGGATTACGACCAGATAGCGGTAAAAGACAGTGAAGCCTGGATTATGACCAAATAATAGTAAAGGACACTACGAAGCTTGGATTTCGACCAAATAGCAGTCTACCCGACCAATTACTATGAAGCCCGTAAATCGACCGGATATTAGTAGGCCTAAAAATCAAATGGAAGCCCGGATGCGACTGGATAACCACTTGATTTCTTCTGAAGCCTGGAATACTACCAGATAAGAAGTAAGGTATTGTGAAGCCTGGAATCGACCATATAGTAGTACAGGATACAATGAAGCCTGGATCCGACCAGATAATGGTATGAAACATCATGAAGCCTGGATTACGACCAGATAGCGGCAAAGGACTGAAGCCTAGAATCGACCAGATAATAGTATAAGACACTGCGAAACTTGGTTTTCGACCAAATAGAAGTTTACCTGGATAATTACTAAGAAGCCCGGAGTCGACCGAATATTAGTGTGCCCTAAATTCAAGTTGAAGCCCGGATGCAACTGGATAACAACTTAATTCCTTCTGAAGCCTGGAGTACGACCGGATAAGAATTGAGAAATTTCAAAAGCCTGGATTACGACCGTATAGCAAGTTTAATCTCATCCCCCGTAAAGTCACTGTAAAGCCTGGAGTACGACCAGATAGCAGTCGATCTTATCACTATGAAGCCTGGATCACGACCAGATAGTAGTTCATTTTCACCTCTTCGACCAAGACACGATTCCCCAGTAGAATAACGGACGACCGAAGCTCCTAAAATTCAACTTTTCCTCAAGACAGAGACCAACATTCCCCAGCGAAGTCCTCCTCAACAACAGGTATGCCGGCTCTCGCAAAGGAATCTCTTATGCGATCGACACTCCTTCGGATGGCATCTTTAATCCCATCTCCTATCATCAACCTCCAAATTGCATCTATAAGCCCATTCCCGACATCGCAAGACGAGTACCACTTCATGCAAGTGCAAATTTCTGGGCACTCTAGTGTTCAATCATCTTCCACCCTCGGATCACGAAAGGTAGACAAGCCAATCTACATCCTCAGGTTTAAGAAGATTGAACATGGGCAGATATTGTACCCAAAAATTTTCCCTCCCATATTCTCAACACATTTCAAGTAAGGTCTTCAAATTGCTCAAGGAAGTCCAAGGGTTGACCAGACAAACTCTCTCCTAAGGCAGTCTACCTCAAATTAGGGTTTCAGTTTGCATCAAGATGTTTGAATCAAAAGGGTCCCAAATGCTCACTATTATCCTAATATGTTCTCAAGACCATCCATGTCAAGTTTCAAGCCTTGCAAAGAAAGTTTGCTCAGCCAATTGCTCAAGGGCCTGAAAATCGACTATGCTAGGGCAAAAGTCAATTGTGGCCCACATACAGTCAAACTTCAAGATTTTTGGTCAACACCCTCATTTTGAAGTTTTATTCATCATTTGATCAAGGGTTGATCATGATTCCTCAAGGATTGCTCACAATTCATCAAAACCCAAAAGTTGCTAAATTAGGGTTTTGTAGGAAAAGTCAACTCAACTTTGACCAAGCATAACTTTCTCATACTTTATCAAAAATGACCCATCCAAAGATCATTTTGAAGAGGATGTGTTTCCATACAAATCACCTTCATCTCCCAAGTTCAAAATATGCACTCACAAGAAGTTATGAATTTGTACATTATAGGTCACTTTGAAAAGTCAACAAAAACACCTTTTTTGTCAAAGCTTCATACATGAACATGGAAGACTTAATTGAGATGAGACCAAAAGGGTTGCCTAGAGGACGTCTTGAGCTTTCTAAAAAGTCCAAGAACAAAGAGATCCTATTCGAGAAGACTTTGATCCCGTTAATTCCAGTTGAAGATGTTGCCATCATAACCATTTCCGCCAATCCTTCCAAGGCTTCCTCGAGAAAGCCTGTTAGGATTGCATCTGTTCTAAGAATTTCTCCATTAATCATTACTATCCCTGGTCCTATCCCTTACACTTCGGATAAGGCTGTCCCTTGGCACTATGGGGCCGATGTGTATTACCATGGAGTTAAACAAGACTTGAAGATTGAAGAAGCTGATGCTGATATCGGCAATATTGTCGGGGCTAGCAAGGTCACTAGAAGTGGAAGACTCTTCTCTCCTGAGATTTCCCCTCCGACTGTTCATAAACCTGTTGTCATTCCATCTGCTAGTACATCAGCTACTGTCCCAGTACATATTCCAGTTATCATCCCTGTCGCCGAGCCATCTGACACTCGGGGCAAAGAAATCACAGGTGAGCCTGCCCGGATGGAGGCACCTAAGAAGATCATTGTAGAAACCTCTAAGCAGGAGATATAGGAAATTCTGAAAATTATCAAGAAGAGTGACTATAACATAGTCGAGCAGCTGTGGCAGACCCCGTCGAAAATCTCCATGTTATCCTTGTTATTGTGTTCGGAAGCCCATGCAAAGGCTTTAATTGCTTTCCTTAAAACTGCGCATATGCCGCAGGAAACTTCTGCCGATCAATTCAAAGACTGCGTAGCTAGTTTGACTGCCGACAACAGGTTGGGTTTCTCAGACGCATATCTGACTACTAAAGGAATAAATCACAATGATACTCTGTGCGTCTCGATCGAGTGCAGGGGCACTACTATGGCCCATGTACTAGTGGATACCGATTCCTTATTGAATGTTATGCCAAAGAAAGCATTAGACCGTCTGGACTGTGAAGGTTTGATTCTGAAGCCGAGCAATATTGTGGTCAGGGCTTTCGATGGGTCAAAAAGGATGGTGCACGGGGAGGTGGACGTCCCTGTTAAAGTTGGCTTTCAGACTTTTGCATCTACTTTCTATGTGATGGATATCCGACCATCATATTCTTGCTTGTTGGGTCGCCCGTGGATTCATAAGGCTGGGGCAGTGACTTCTACGCTCCATCAAATGTTGAAATATCTAGTGAAGGGGAAGGTTGTTACAGTACAAGGTGAGGAGGAGTATATGGTGAGTCATCTTAATTCCTTTCACTATGTGGAGATGGATGGGGAGTTCATTGAAACCCCTTGTCAGAACTTTGAAGAGGTCCCTCAGACCTTGGCGTCAACTGAAGTTGCTACTGACAAACCTCCGATGAAGATGGCTTCCCTCAAGGATGCCAGGGCTGTAATTGAAAAAGGTGGGTGTGCAAATTGGGGTCAGCTCTCTGATTTCACACACAAGACTGACAAGTTTGGTTTGGGCTTTACTGCAGAGGCTCAAAGGGCTGTTAGGCGCGCACGGATTGGAAGACCTCCTCTGCATATCAGTAATCCGGGAGTAAATGCAATCGAGGATGATGAAGAAGAGTCAGATATCAACAAATGGATTTACCCGACTACCAATGGTGGATTGAAAAACTGGACGACAAAGGACTTCGCGCCCGTTTCTTTTATTACACAGTAATAGACTTTTGTTTTGAGATTTGTAACAGACAGTTTAAAACTTTACGGCCCGGTGCTTTGCCCGAGGCACTTTGGCTTCGTTTGTGAGGGTTTATTATTTGTCATTTTCATATATCATAAATAAAGCATTGGACGTTTCTTGCATTACGAATTTTTCGCTCCTTGTTTTTCTTTTCTATCTCGCACTTTATCAAAATAGCTATTGTCTTACACACACTCACATATCATAATGCAGATCCACATCCACTCTGGATCCCATTGATAACAACTCTACTACTTCCAGTTATGACTTCGAAAATCCGATCAACCAAGCCGAGGATGAAGGTGAGGATGATTGTGAAGTGCCTGGGGAACTTGCTAGACTATTACTACAGGAAGAGAGGCCCATATAGCCTCATGAAGAGCCAGTGGAATCAATAAATTTGGGTACAGAGGAAGACAAGAAAGAGGTCAAGATAGGTGCAAATCTGGAGCCTAGTGTTAAGCAACAGTTGATACAGATGCTACGCGACTATGTTGAGATCTTCGCCTGGTCTTATAAAGATATGCTTGGTTTGGACACTGACATTGTGGTACACTGCCTGCCAACCAAAGAAGATTGCCCTCCGGTAAAGCAGAAGGTTCGTCGTATGCGCCCTGAGATGTCTGAGAAAATCAAAGCTGAGGTCATGAAACAGTTTGACGCTGGATTTCTAGCTGTTACTTCTTATCCGCAGTGGGTTTCCAACACGGTTCCGGTGCCTAAGAAAGACGGTAAGGTTCGGATGTGTGTGGACTATAGATATATGAACAGGGCGAGCCCCAAGGATGATTTCCCACTCCCTCACATCAACGTTCTGGTCGACAACACCGCACATCATAAGATCTTCTCCTTTATGGATGGTTTTTCTAGTTACAATCAGATTAAGATGGATCCCGAGGACATGGAGAAGACGACCTTCGTTACGCAGTGGGGAACCTTTTGCTACAAAGTCATGCCGTTCGAATTGAAGAATGCTGAGGCAACGTATCAGCGCGCCATGGTCGCTTTGTTCCACGACATGATTCACCATGAGATTGAGGTGTAAGTTGATGACATGATTGCAAGGTCCCAAACCGAAGAAGAACACCTTGACCATCTCCAGAAACTGTTCGACAGGTTGAAGATGTACAAGCTAAGGTTGAACCTAAACAAGTGCACCTTCGGGGTAAAGTCCGGTAAGCTGCTAGGTTTCGTCGTTAGTGATAAAGGTATTCAAGTGGATCCTGCCAAGGTGAAAGCTATACAGGAGATGCCGGCTCCCCGCACATAAAAAGAAGTCAGAGGCTTTTTGGGACGTCTGAATTACATTTCTCGATTCATTTCACATATGACTGCTACTTGTGAGCCAATCTTCAAGCTACTGAAGAAAGATCAAGTGGTAAAATGGAATGATGAATGTCAGGCTGCTTTCGAAAGGATCAAGGAATATCTCCAAGAACCACCTATTCTGATGCCTCCAGTTGAAGGAAGACCTTTAATCTTATACTTGACAGTACTCAACAATCCAATAGGGTGCGTGCTGGGGCAGCATGACGAATCTTGCCGAAAAGAGCATGCTATTTACTACCTTAGCAAAAAGTTTACCGACTGTGAGACCCGATACTCACTGCTTAAGAAAACTTGCTGCGCTTTGGCATGGGCTGCTCGCCGGCTGAAACAGTATATGCTGCCGCACACTACCCTATTGATATCAAAGATGGATCCAATCAAGTATATCTTTGAAAAGCCTGCCTTGTCCGGAAGAATAACAAGATGGAAGATGATCTTAACCGAGTATGACATCCAATACACAACCCAAAAGGAAATCAAGGGGAGTGTGGTGGCAGATCATTTGGCGCATCAGGCCGTGGATGACTATCAATCTATGAATTTCGAGTTCCTGGATGAGAACATCATGTTGGTGACCGACTGTGAAGAACCTGGACTAAATGAAGGACCCGAGGAGGGATCCCAATGGTCTATGTATTTTGATGGAGCTTGAAACGCGTTGGGTAATGGCATTGGTGCTATGATCATATCTCCTGAGGGCTGTCATACTCCGTTCATCGCCCGATTATGTTTTAATTGCACCAACAATATGGCGGAGTATGAAGCATGCATCATGGGTCTTCGAGCAGCTATTGACCTGAGGATTAAGTTCTTGAGTGTATTCGGAGATTCCGCTCTAGTGATCAGTCAGATCAAGGGCGAGTGGGATACAAAGCACCCAAATCTTATTCCTTACAAGGAATATGTACTGACATTGCTCCCATATTTTGAGGAGATAACCTTTGAACACTTCCCAAGAGAGGAGAATCAGCTGGCGGACGCGCTAGCTACCATGTCTTCTATGTTCAAGGTCAGGTGGGACAATGAAGCTCCCCAGATTACCATCGAGAGGTTGGATGAACCCGCGCATTGCTGTGACATCGAGACTGAAGAGGTAGCAGATAAATCCTGGTTTCACGAGATAAAGAGGTATCTTGAGGCTCAAGAGTACCCCGAGGGTGCATCTGTTAATGACAAGAAGTTTCTGAGAGGGTTCGTTGCGAAGTTCTTCATCAGTAATGGGATTCTTTACAAGCGTAACCATGACTCAACCTTACTGCGATGTGTGGACAAAAGCGAGGCAGAAAGGATCATGGCAGAGTTACATGAAGGTACCTTCGGAACTCATTCCAGTGGACATACCATGGCGAAGAAAATCCTACGGGCAGGATATTACTGGTCCACTATGGAAGCCGATTGTTATCAGCATTCTCAGACCTGTCATAAGTGCAAAGTCTATGCTGATAAGGTGCATGTACCTCTAGTTCCTCTGAATGTTTTAACAGCTCCTTGGCCCTTTTCAATGTGGGGCATCGATATGATTGGCGAGATCAGACCTACTGCGTCCAACGGGCATCGTTTCATTCTGGTGGCTATTAATTATTTCACAAAATGGGTTGAAGCAGCTTCCTTTGCTACAGTGACCAAGAACGTCGTGGCGCGGTTTATCCGACATAATCTGATCTGTCGATATGGTTTACCAGAGAGGATCATTACGGACAATGGTACAAATCGTAACAATACAATGATTATCGAGCTCTGCAAACAGTTTAAGATACAACATCACAACTCTTCTCCTTACCGGCCGAAGATGAATGAGGCTGTTGAAGCGGCTAATAAGAATATCAAGAAGATTGTGCAGAAGATGACGGTGACATACAAAGACTGGCATGAGATGTTACCATTCGCTCTTCATCGGTACCGTACCTCAGCGCGGACTTCGACAAGGGCAATACCCTACTCTTTGGTATATGGCATGGAGGCAGTCTTGCCCATTGAATTCCAGATACCTTCTCTCTGGATTATGAAGGATGCAGGTTTGAGCGAAGAGGATTGGATCCAGAACCGGTTTGATCAGCTGAATTTAATCGATGAAAAGAGACTTACTACTATTTGTCATAGTCAAACGTATCAAAAGTGAATGATCAAGGCATTTAACAAGAAAGTTAGACGACAAGAGTATCAAGTCGGGGATCTGGTAATCAAACGCATCATACTGCCACAAGGTGATCCCAGGGGAAAATGGGCCCCTAGGTACGAACAGCCATTTGTGGTTAAGAACATTTTCTCGGGAAGAGCTATGATTCTAAGCACCATGGATGGTGACGACCTTCCTCACCCTGTCAATGCAGACATAGTGAAAAAATACTACGCATAATCAAAGACCTGCTAGGTTGACTGGCCTAGGCAAAAATAAGGGCTTCTCGGCGAACCAAAAGGGTTCGAGCAAAAGTAAGGGATGAAAATGAAATAATCTGTACACCTGGCAAGTCGAAAACCTGAAAAGGCGGCTTGGGAAAAAAAAAGGGTATCCTGGTGAACTGAAAACCTGAAAGGGCGGTCCAGGCAAAAATTAGGGATTAAAGCGTAAAACCATGTCTCATTGGATCATCCTGTAACCAGACATCAGTATCAACTATCATGCTCGGACGACACTAATCAATCTGATCTACGTTCAACCAAGTAGCAAAGTGATGAGACGCTCGAAGATATAAAGGCAATATCAGAGCTGGAACCCAGTGGGATTGTTCACATAGCTGTTTTTCTTTGTTTTTCACAAATTGTATAATTTCTATCTTTCGGCGGTTGTGATCGGTGGGAATGAGAACTGACTGTTTTGGAATGCTGGTTCGCGTTTGCCTTTGTTTTCGCAAAATGTCGCGGTAAGCAAGAGTCGCCATCGTCTTTTATTTTATCCAACAAGGAAAGGACAAAAGCACAGAAAAATTCCTTTTTTTTTGAGATATTTCTCGGGTTCAGGAGGTAGATTATAAAAAGGGAAGGTGTTAGCACCCTTTCTATCCGTGGTTATCCACAGGCTCTTAGGTACTTGCTCATTGTGTTTTCAAAAGTTTGTTTTTCTTTGTGTTTGTGGGTTTGAAAAGAGTTTTTGTTTTGAAGAGAGTGTAAGTGCGAAAAGTTTTGTTTTGTTTTAAAAGGAGCAAGAACTTAAGAACCACCTACCTACTCGAAAAAGGAATTAAACTGTGCTAATGTCCTTTAGACAATGCTATCCCACTATTGAGGAGTAGGTAGCATCGCCGTTGGAGTTTTTGGGTCAATTCGATTAAGGGACGTGTGGTCACTAAAGCAATGTTAGGGTGCCTTAGCGGTAACCGTAATATACTAGATCATTTTTCCGAGGCAACCGTTTCGAGGCAACTATGATCTTTGGACAAGAGGACGACCTCTAAAACTTCCTATACTCAATGACCACGTTCGAGGCAACCAAGTGAGGTGTACCCTAAGAGTGGCATGTGCAAGTGTGTTAGTTCGGTTAACTTTATCTGTACATGTTATGGGTGAGCTATGTTGATTTTAGGTTAAAGATTGATCTTGTCATGCATTTCCTATTTATCAAACATCTAACAGTTAATATTGTGCGGAAATTAAATTTGCAGAAATTAAATCTAAACTATTACAAGGCGTCGGGTATTTACATCGCCAAAAACAAACCCTTTAATTTAAATTGCGGAAAGTAAAATAAAGCGGTAAATAAATTAAAGTCCTAATTAAAAGCTATTACAAACTGGAAGCAATTACAATATTGGATCAAATGAATCGCGTGCGAGAAATTGAAACGACGCCTTTTTTAGGGTTTTGACCCTTTTTGAAAGAAAGCATGTTTTTTGTTATTTTTGAAATTATGGAATTAAATTAAACGTACAATTAAATTAAATTAAATAATGAAAATATTTTCGGATTTTTTATATATAAGGAAATAAAATAAAAATGGTTAAAAGTTAATTAAAAAAACCTAATTCTACATTAGTTTTAATTTATTGCAAAAAATATTAAATGTTAAACCTATTTAAGACTAAGTTAATTAATTAATATTTATTTACAAAATAAAGTGATGAAATTATATTTAATAAATAAAAATAATATTTTTTATGTTTTCTGATTTTATTAGGAAAATTTTTAATTAGTTAGTAATTAAAATAACAAATAAATAACAATAAATAAAAATAAGAAAAATAATGAAAGAAATAAAAAAAGAAACAAACTCAGGGGGGTTTGGGCCTAATTTGAAGGTGTGATTTGCAATCTCCAGGCCCAATAGTTGTCAGCCTTGTTTGACTTTTCCCATCCAATGCATGCTTGTTGACTTGAGTATATGGTAGACCCTCATTCCTATCCACCAGATCTGGCCTAGAGGCCATCTGGAAGGTTGATCTTTGCAAGCGTATGGTGGATCACCCTTTGGATATCACATAGAATCACCTGAAGAAAAATCAAATAAATGTTTTGGGGGACCTGGGATTCGAACCCAGGTCCCAAGGGGTTTTCCACTCACGCTTCCACCAACTGAGCCATGCTGCCTTATTGTTAACATAATGGACAAATAATATTATAAAAGAAACGCAAGCAATATACTGGAAAATAAAAAATGTGCAAAATTTATTTGAACGGGCCAATGAGAGGAAGACACCTAATTGTCTTCTTCACCAAAAACCTGGTTTTCTTACCTGCGGATTTTTATCCGTAGGAAGATCCATGGGATCATTCTAAAATAATTTCCAGGCCATGTAAACGCAAGCTGAGATCATCATCGTGTTCGTCTCTCTTCCCTGAACATCCCTGTACCAATTATTTGTCCTAATTTTGCCTGTATAAAAAATGCCTAAAAAACAAGAACACGAACCCTAGCTTCAGATCCAGGGTTATAAGCCATGAAAACAAAATTAAATAATACATAATGCTTAGAAATTGAATGGCCAACATGAATGTACAAACGATTTGGCAAAAAAAATGCAAGAACATGGATTCATGATTCCATGTTCACAGTTATGTTCGTGGGCACTTACAGCGCAATTCAGGAGGTCTCAAGGCCTGGTTTTGATTGCTTTAACTCCACTGGATGTCAGGCAAGGAAGCTACGTTGAGATCTTGGATTGAATCGTGCTCTAACCAAGGTTTTGATCTCACACTTTTGCAAGCTTTTTTCAATTCTGGTCTGGCCGTTTTTGGGCAGCTTTCGGTTCTGTCCTTGATGTGTATAGCTTGTGTGTGTATAAGGGATTGCATTAGGTCAAATCTTGGGCCTCCAATCCATGTGCATTGAAGATTTTGAGATATGATTTGATCACCATTGATAAAGTTTCCAAAAATGTCCAAATCTGATTTTTTGTGCATAATAAGGCTTGATACAAATTTGATTATGTGAATCATGATAATTGAAAGCTGTAATGATCAAAAAGATATCATTCCATCAATTTTTGGATTTTATTTGAATTAATATTGATTTAAAATGAATTAATTCAATAAAAATTAAATAAAATAGAAAAATTAGTGAATGGACATGAAACTGAAGATGGGACACGTGTGTGGTGTGACAAGACCAAATCAAGTGAAAAAAGTGGGCCCTTTTGTCAAAAATTGGAGTTTTGAAGATAGTTGACTTTTGGCAATTTTGGAAAAATGCCCAACTTCAACAATGCATAACTTCCTCAATTTTGAACTTTTGGAAGTGTTCTTGGACTTTTTAGAAACCTTGAGATGTCCTCTAACCAACACTTTTGGTCTAAGCTCATTTTGATATTCCATGCTAAAGTTATAAGCTTTGGAAAAAAAGGTGTTTTTGTTGACTTTCAAAAATGACCTATAATGTCCAAATTTGCAACTTTTTGTGAGAGAATTTCTTGATCTTGGGGTGTGAAGATGGATTATAGGAAATTGCATCCTCTTCAAAATGAGCTTTTGATGGGTCATTTATCATAAAGTATGAGAAAGTTATTCTTGGTCAAAGTTGAGTTGACTTTTCCTGCAAAACCCTAATTTAGCAACTTTTGAATCTTGATGAATCTTGAGCAATCCTTGATGAATCATGATCAACCCTTGATCAAATGATGAATTATCCTTCAAAATGAGAATGTTGACAAAAAATATTGAGGTTTGACTGTATTTAGGTCACAGTTGACTTTTGCCCTAGCACAGTCGATTTTTGGATCTCTTGAGCAATTGACTGACCAAACTTTCTCTGCAAGGCTTTAAATTTGACATGGATGAACTTGAGAACATATTAAGACATTGGGGATAATTTGAGACCATTTGGATGTAAGGACCTTGATGCAACACAAAACCCTAATTTTGAATTGACTGCCTTAGGAGGTGATTTGACTGTCCAACTCTTGAGCCATCTTGAACAACTTGGAGATGATTCTTGACATGTCTTTGAGAAATATGGGAGGGAAAATTTTGGGGTACAACAGTTGCCCCTGTTCAATCTTCTTAAACTTGAGGATATAGATTGGCGTTCGGGCCTTTCGTGATCCAAAGGTGGAATATGATTGAACACTAGAGTGCCCAGAAATTTGCACTCGCATGAACTGGTATCAGCATTGTGATGTCGGGAATGGGCTTACAGATGCCATTTGGAGATTGTTGGTAGGTGGTTTTGTCTTTGCTGATGGGTTGTCTCTTTTGACGGGTTGTCTCCATTGACAGGTTGTCTCCATTGACGGGTTATCTCCATTGACAGGTTGTCTCTATTGACAGGTTGTCTCCATTGGCAGGTTGTCTCTATTGACGGGTTGTCTCCATTGACGGGTTGTCTCCATTGACGGGTTGTCTCCATTGACGGGTTGTCTCCATTGACGGGTTGTCTCTATTGACAGGTTGTCTCCATTGACAAGTTGTCTCTATTAACAAGTTGTCTCCATTGACAGGTTATCTCCATTGGCGGGTTGTCTCTTTTGACAGGTTGTCTCCATTGACGGGTTGTCTCTATTGACAGGTTGTCTCCATTGACGGGTTGTCTCCATTGATAGGTTGTCTCTATTGACAGGTTGTCTCTATTGAAGGGTTGTCTCCATTGACGGGTTGTCTCTATTGACGGGTTGTCTTCATTAACAGGTTGTCTCCATTGACGAGTTGTCTCTTTTGACAGGTTGTCTCCATTGAAGGGTTGTCTCTATTGACGGGTTGTCTCCATTGAAGGGTTGTCTCCATTGACAGGTTGTCTCTATTGATAGGTTGTCTCTATTAACGGGTTGTCTCCATTGACGGGTTGTCTCCATTGACGGGTTGTCTCTATTGACGAGTTGTCTCCATTGACGGGTTGTCTCCATTGACGGGTTGTCTCTATTAACGGGTTGTCTCCTTTGACAAGTTGTCTCCATTGAAAGGTTGTCTCCATTGACAGGTTGTCTCCATTGACAGGTTATCTCCATTGACAGGTTGTCTCCATTGACAGGCTTCGCCTCAGAAAAATCTTTAGGAATCGATTTAGCTGATTTTGTCTCCATTGACTTGGTTGAAAGTTTAACTGCATCCTTCCTGAAAGGTAAAGGTCAATCATATGCAATGCATGATATGGATCAAGCGATGATGTTCTCAACGTAAATGAGATTGTTTGGTATGATGCGTATATGCATGTATCATGATGTATGGACATGTAATGTTTTAGCTGGGGAAAATAAATCCCGAAGCTGCTGGAGAATAGAGTTGAATTCTTCATTTCCGCTGGGGATGGTGAACGAAGATGATTGCGAGAATAGACATGCGGGAGAAGGGAACTCTGGTGGGGAATAAACTGATGAAGAGATTACTCTGTGGGGAATTACTCTGTGGGGAAGAGATGTTCTGCTGAGGATTTTAACGATAAACTCCACTAGGGATTCCGCTGATAAACTCTGTTGGGGATTTTAATGATGAACTCCGCTGGGGATGGATTACCGTTGCTGGTGACGCTGAATCTGTTGAGGATTGAACTCCTGCTTGCGGAAAGGAAAGAACTTCGCTGGGGATGATCTTATGCTTGTTGGGGAATATCTTTATACTCCGCTGAGGAATATTAAGACCTTTTGGGGATACCAAACCTTTTTAGCGCTGATGGTGGATGAATTCTGCTTGGGGAGAGTATTGCTGATTTGTTCATAGCTGCAAGTCTCAGCTGGGAGAGCTACCGTTACTGCCTTATTCTGCGGGGAGTGAAGGTATCTTTAGCCATATTCTTCAGCTGAATGTACCTTGGTACCTGGTGGACAGAGCAACTTGTACACTTCAGAAAATTCTTATTTGCCCCTGTTTCTATTATTACCAATAACTCCTTTTTCGTTTCACATGCAAATATTTATGATCAGCAATTAATGTCAAATGCATATATCAAAAATGAACATTGGACGTTCTTTGCAAAACAAAACAGATAAAGGAAAAACAGCTTGAAATTTCTAAAAATGAATTTGTATTGATTTTGAAGTTTGGCCTGAAAATAGGCGTTTTTGTACAAGAGGCTGACGTCCTAGTAAGAGAACGCCGCCGAACAAATAGAATTTATACAATTTGTGAAAAGGAAATAAAACAGCTATGTGAATAATCCCACTGGGTTCCAACTCTGCTATTGCCTTTATACCTTCAAGCATCTCATCACTTTGCTGCTTAGTTGAAGATGAATCTGATTGATTAGTGCCGTCCGAGCTTGATAGTCGATACCGAAGTCTGGATGCGAGGTGATCCAATGAGACATAGTGTTACGCTTTGATCCCTAACTTTTTCCTGGACTGCCCTTTCGGGTTTTCAGTCCATTGGGATACCCATTTTTGCCCAAGCCGCCTTTTCAGGTTTTCGACTTGCCGGGTGTACAAATATTTTATTTTCATCCCTTATTTTTACCCGAACCCTTTTGGTTCGCCGGGAAGCCCTTATTTTTGCCTAGGCCAGTCAACCTAGAAGGTCTTTGATTATGCGTAGTATCTTTTTACTATGTCTGCATTGATGGGGTGAGGGAGGTCGTCACCATCCATGGTGGTTAGAATCATAGCTCCTCCTGAGAAAATGTTCTTAACCACAAATGGCCCTTCATAAGTAGGGGTCCATTTGCCCCTGGGATCCCCTTGAGGTAGGATAATGCGCTTGATTACCAGATCCCCAACTTGATACTCCTGTCGTTTGACTTTCTTATTAAATTCCTTGATCATCCGTTTTTGATACGTCTGACCATGACAAATAACAGTAAGTCTCTTTTCGTCAATTAGGTTCAGTTGATCAAGCCAGGTCTGAATCCAGTCATCTTCACTCAAACCTGCATCCTTCATGATCCGAAGAGAGGGTATCTGAACTTTAATAGGCAAGACTGCCTCCATGCCATAAACCAAGGAATAAGGTGTTGCCCCTGTTGACGTTCGTGCTGAGGTACGGTACCCATGAAGAGCAAATGGTAACATCTTGTTCCAGTCTTTGTATGTCACTGTCATCTTCTGCACAATCTTCTTAATGTTCTTATTTTCCGCTTCGACAGCCCCATTCATCTTCGGCCGGTAGGGACAAGAGTTATGATGCTGTATCTTGAATTTCTCGCAGAGCTCAGTGATCATCTTGTTGTTGATATTGGTGCCATTGTCCGTAATGATCCTCTCTGGTACACCGTATCGACAGATCAGATTGTGCTGAATGAACCGTGCTATGATGTTCTTGGTTGCGGTAGCAAAGGAAGCTGCTTCAACCCACTTCGTAAAGTAATCAATTGCTACTAGGATGAAACGATGCCCGTTGGATGCCGTAGGTCTGATCTCGCCGATCATATCAATGCCCCACATTGCAAAAGGCCAAGGCGCTGTCAAAATATTCAGAGGAACTGGAGGTATGTGCACCTTATCAGCATAGACCTGGCACTTGTGACATGTCCGAGAATGCTGATAACAGTCGGCTTCCATTGTGGACCAGTAATATCCTGCACGGAGGATTTTCTTTGCCATGGTATGTCCAATGGAATGAGTTTCGAAAGTACCTTCATACACCTCTGCCATGATCCTTTCTGCTTCAATCTTATCCACACAACACAGTAAGGTCGAATCATGGTTACACTTGTAAAGAATGCCATTGCTGATGAAGAACTTCACCGCGAACCTCCTCAGAAACTTCTTGTCATTAACAGATTCACCCTCAGGGTATTCTTGAGCCTCAAGGTACCTTTTTACTTCGTGAAACCAGGGCTTTTCTGTTACCTCTTCAGTCTCAAGATCACAATAATGTACAGGTTCGTCCAATCTTTCAATAATGATCCGGGGAGCCTCGTTGTCCCAATTTACTTTGAACATAGAGGACATCGTAGCCAACGCATCCGCCAACTGATTCTCCTCTCTAGGGAAGTGTTCAAAGGTTATCTCCTTGAAATGGGGAAGCAATGTCAACACATACTCCTTGTAAGGAATAAGGTTAGGGTGTTTCGTATCTCACTCGCCTTTGATCTGACTGATCACGAGAGCGGAATCTCCGAAGACACTTAGAAACTTAATCCTTAGCTCAATTGCTGCTCGAAGACCCATAATGCACGCCTCATACTCCTCCATATTGTTGGTGCAGTTGAAGCATAGTCGGGCGGTGAATGTAGTATGAGAGCCTTTAGGAGATATGATCACGGCGCCAATGCCATTACCCAAAGCGTTCGAGGCTCCATCAAAGTACATAGACCATCGGGATCCTTCCTCAGGTCCTTCATCCGGTCCAGGTGTCTCACAATCAGTTACCAACATGATATTCTAGTCCGGAAATTGAAAGTTCATAGACTGGTAATCATCCACTGCCTGATGTGCCAAATGGTCTGCCAACACACTTCCCTTGATAGCCTTTTGGGTCGTATATTGGATGTCATACTCAGTCAAGATCATCTGCCATCTTGCAATTCTTCCGGACAAGGCAGGCTTTTCGAAGATATACTTGATTGGATCCATCTTTGATATCAACAGAGTAGTGTGAATCAACATATACTGTCTCAGCCGGCGAGCAGCCCATGCCAAAGCGCAGCAAGTTTTCTCGAGCAGTGAGTATCGGGTCTCACAGTCGGTAAACTTTTTGCTAAGGTAATAAATAGCATGCTCTTTTCGGCCAGACTCATCATGTTGACCCAGCACACACCCCATTGAGTTATCGAGCACTGTCAAGTATAAGATCAAAGGTCTCCCTTCAACCGGTGGCATCAGAATAGGTGGCTCTTGGAGATACTCTTTGATCCTTTCGAAAGCGGCCTGACATTCATCATTCCAACGTACTACTTGATCTTTCTTCAGCAGCTTGAAGATTGGATCACAAGTAGCAGTTAGGTGCAAGATGAACCGGGCAATGTAGTTCAGTCGTCCTAGAAAGCCTCTGACTTCTTTCTCTGTTCTGAGAGCTGGCATCTCTTATATGGATTTCACTTTGGCAGGGTCCACTTGAATACCTTTGTCGCTTACAACGAAACCTAGTAGTTTGCCAGATCTCACCCCGAAGGTGCACTTGTTCGGGTTCAACCTCAGCTTGTACAACTTCAACCTGTCAAACAGCTTCTGCAGATGGTCAAGGTGTTCTTCCTTAGTCTGGGACCTTGCAATCATATCATCGATGTATACTTCAATCTCATGATGGATCATGTCATGAAACAAAGCAACCATGGCACGCTGATATGTTGCCTCAACGTTCTTCAATCCAAAAGGCATGACCTTGTAGCAAAAGGTACCCCACTGAGTAACAAAAGTTGTCTTCTCCATGTCTCCGGGAGCCATTTTGATCTGATTATAACCGGAGAAGCCATCCATGAAGGAGAATACCTTATGCTGAGCGGTGTTGTCAACCAGAACGTCGATGTGAGGTAAAGGGAAATCATCCTTGGGGCTTGCCCTGTTCAAATCCCTGTAATCAACACACATTCGGACCTTCCCATCCTTCTTCGGCACAGGTACCACATTGGAGACCCACTGAGGGTAAGAAGTAACTGCTAGAAAACTGGCGTCAAACTGTTTCATAACCTCAACCTTGATTTTCTCAGACATCTCTGAGCGCATTCGGCGGACCTTCTGTTTTACCGGGGGACAATCTTCCTTGGTAGGCAGGCGATAAACCACAATATTAATATACAACCTAGACATATCTTCATAAGACCAGGCAAAGATTTCAACGTAGTCACGCAGCATCTGAATCAACCGTTGCTTCACACTAAGCTCCAGATTTGCACCGACCTTGACTTCCTTCTTGTCTGTCTCGGTACCCAAATTCACTGTTTCCACTGGCTCTTCATGTGGTTGAATAGCCCTCTCCTCCTGGAGTAGCAGTCTTGCAAGTTCACCAGGCACTTTGCAATCATCTTCACCTTCGTCTTCGGCTAAGTTAATCGGATTTTCGAAGTCATAACTGGCAGTAGCAGAGTCGTTACCAGTGAGATCCAGAGTGGATGTGGACCTGTATATGTGAGTGTGTGTAAATAGCTGTTTCGCAATATAATAAAGAAAAACAAGGAGCACAAGATTTGAAATGCAAGAACGTCCAATGCTTTTATTAATGATATATGAAAATGACACACAAAAGCCCTCACAAATGAAGCCACGATGCCCCGGGTAAGACATCGGGCCATAAAGTTTCAAAACATTGTCTATTACAAATTCAAAACAAAAAGTTTCATTACTGGGTGATAACAGAAACGGGCATAGAATCCTTCATTGTCCAGTTTCTTAATCCACCATTGGCAGTCGGGTAGATCCAACTGTCGATATCAAACTCTTCATCATCATCATCATCCCTTATAGCATTTACCCCTGCCTCTTGTTTAGGCTTCTCTAGTGCTCCGAACTCGATCTCTTTCGCATCAATCAAGTCTTGTACCTTACTTCTCAAAGTCTAACAATCATCTGTATCATGCCCCGGGCTATCAGAGTGATAAACGCAGCGGGCATTAGGGTTATACTTTGGTGACGTTGTATTTGAATTCTTTGGGGCTTCCCTTAGAGTCACCAGATTAGTCTTCAGCAACTGTGGCAGAATCTGAGATAAGGTCATGCTGAGACGAGTGAATTGCCTCTTATGTCTCTCGTCCTTTTGTTGATTGTTGTACTGAGGAGCACCAACAAGTTTTGAAATAACAACCGCATTGACAACTTGGCGGTGTTCAGGTCTATTCTGTCTTCTTGTACTGTAGACAACACTGGACTCTTTCTTAAACGGCTTCTTCTCGGGGCTTGATGAAGCACCCTTCTGTATCTTACCGGCCTTAATACCAGCCTCAATCCTCTCACCAGTCAAAATAAGATCTGTAAACCCAGATGAAGAGCTTCCAATCAAGTGGTTGAAAAATGGACCAGAAAGGGTCCCCAAAAACATGTCAACAAGTTCCCGATCAGCTAAGGGCGGTTGTACCCTTCCGGCGAGGTCCCGCCACTTCTGAGCATAATCTTTAAATCCTTCACCCGTTCCCATTGACATACCCTGGAGTTAGGTACGCGTAGGAGCAAGGTCGGAGTTGTACTGATACTGCCTGTAGAATGCAGTAGCCAAATCTTCCCAACTACGGATACTGGCTCCGTCCAACTGATAGAACCACTCAAGCTGAGTCCCTGAGAGACTGTCTTGAAAGAAATGGATCCATAAGTTCTTATCAGCAGTGTAAGGCTGGATCTTCCTCACATATGACCGGAGGTGCAGCTTCGGACAGGAAACTCCGCCATACTTGGCAAAGGCTGGTGCCTTGAATTTATGGGGAATCACCACCCCAGATGATAGACCTAGATCTCCGAAGTCCAGACCGGGCACCTTCTGAATTTCCATAGCTCTCAAACGGTCTTCCAGTTGTTTGTACTTATCCTCAGCAGGAGGATACTGTTCTTCATCGTAGTCCGTCTCGTTGTCGGAGACCATAGGGCTAGGAGCCCTCCTTTCTTGTGGACTATCTTTCCCTCCAGATGAGGTGGTCAAATCAACTTCATTCTGTAGCCTGTTCCCGAACCTGTGTCTTGTGTTAAACAAGATGGTCCTCTTCTTCTTCTTCTTCTTTTCTTTCAGAATCAGGGTCTTCAGGTCCCGCTGACCCTTAGCTAGATTCATGAACAACTCTTGAAATTGGGCATTCTGGGCCTGGAGAGCTTTGATAGCTTGCTCAGTTGAAGGTTCAGTAGACATGATGATCACTGAAATAAATAGCGAAGAAGATAATAGACCTGTAAAGGGTACCTGTTTATGAAGTGCATGAGATGAAATGCGTATGATTTATGATTTCAAAGACAATCGGGATTCAAATTTGTAAACAAGAAAGGAAACACACTTTATTAGATTTAAACTTCAAAATTTAAATTGTTCAACAAATTGCCCTTGAGGCGTTACAAGAATGGAAATACTGAAAAGTAAACAAAAAAACTGGAAAGGAAATCATCAAAGGTCCATCAATGCTCCCATGGTCTCTTCTTATCAGTGCGGACATAATCGTTGAGAATCCGCTCGTTCTCTAACTGCCTAGTCAACCTCTGGATCTTCTGCTCCTGCTTGTTGAACTTCTCCCGATAAGAATCCCGTTCATCCCTCAACTGCATCCAAGACCTCTTTAGTGCCCCAATGTCAGTGGGCATATAAGGATGGAGAATGGTTGGAAGAACCCCTTCTTCATTAGCAACTTCAAGAGTGACAGGCCAGACAGCTTCATATGGCATACCTAGCTTCTGGGCACGGATACGGACCCATATGAGATATTGCTCCATTGGCAGAGAAGTCTTTAGGCCCAGCTCATGTGGATCAGATTGGTGAACTCTGTCCCAAGCCCTTATGAATCTGCGACGCTGCTCGTCGCTATCCCCCTGAAAATCAAAGATGATATAAGGCATCAACATCTCATGAGGTCCTTCTCTTCTGGCTCTTCCAAACTGACGGAGAGCTAAGCATGGGTTGTAAGAAATTCCTCCATGGGTTCCTATCAATGGAACATTAAGATACTCTCCACAGCGATCAATGATAGTCACCTCATCCATACCTTTGAGAGTCCAGATAATGTCATTATGAGAAAGAGACATCACCCTATAAGCCCAACCCATTCCTTCTTTGTTTTCCAGCACTGACTTAGGGAGGTGCGAAATAAACCACCTCGATAATAAAGGAGAACAACACATCAAGGTTCCCCGCTTTCGGGCAGTACGAGCATAGAGCTGATGAAGAATGTCACCCAAGAGAGTGGGTACAAGGTTATGAGAGATGAAGATCTTTATGGCATTCACATCAACAAAAGTGTCAGGATTCGGAAACAATACCAAGCCATATATCAGAAGAGCCAGAATATCCTCGAACGCCTTAAAGTCTAGGCTATCCCAGAAGTAGTTAGCCTTGCCAACCAAGAACTTAGTCAGAAAGCCTTTTGCTCCACTCCTAGTATCCCAATCAGCCATTACCTCCTCTTTGGTCAAATGAAGGGCTGCAACAATCTCTTCGGGCCTAAGGGTCTTCTCCCAGCCAGTAAACGGAGTCTGCTCCAGAACAGAGATACCGAGCAGCTCAGAGAACTCTTCTAGGGTAGGAACCAACTGATAGTCTTGAAAAGTAAAACAGTGGTACAACGGATCATAGAACTGGACTAGGACACTCATCATCCGCTCGTCCAATTTGGAGGTGACCAAACTGAGAAGAGAACCATGCCTCCTGATGAAGGAAGTAGTGTCAGGCATCTTGGCAACCAACTCTTTAAGCAAGGTAGGGACTTGGACAAAGTTGATCCGGATAGTATTCTTACGCATGGGCATCATGATGACCTATAAGACAGAGCAAAGATGAAACCCTCCTATCTTTGAAATAGGTTAGTCTTATGCAAGATGTATGCAATGTTATGATGTCATGATAGTAGGCACACCACAAGTATCCACAAACAACAAACATGGTAAAGGCACACAAGTCACACAGAGAGCCCTTATATTTCAGGCTGGCAAGGAGCTTAGGTACTACCCTCTTTCAGTTCAGTTGGTTTAAACTTGTCCTAAAAATAGTAACCGGGTTCTAGAGGATCTCAATATCACTGACTACCCTCAATCGGTCATAATTCCAGTTTAGCAACCTTTTCTTGCAGCCAGAATCATCGCGAGAGTTTAGTCTCAATGAGTGTAGCATACTGCTACTGTTCTATGGCCAAGTTGGTCAATTTAAGGTTCTAAGGTCAGTTGGTGCTTAATGACCCCTTATAAGACCCATATTCTCCTCGTTCCAACACAAGGGATATCGGTACAGACTAAAGTGCCACACCAACATAGCTACTGCTTCATCCGTATCGGTATAGGCCGTACAGATCCCTCACAGTTTATTGCTACTTACCTAAAGGGTATCCCCAGATCCGGGTTAGGATCTATAGAACTCTGATACAAGCCCACAAAATTAAAGCATACAAAGCATACAATTGAAAACCCAATAATCTAATCCTAAGGTACACCTCACTTATTAAATCCCCAGCATAGTTGCCAGTTCTGTGATCGGTGGGAATGAGAACTGACTGTTTTGGAATGCTGGTTCGCGTTTGCGTTTGTTTTTGCAAAATGTCGCGGTAAGCAAGAGTTGCCACCGTCTTTTATTTTATCCAACAAGGAAAGGACAAAAGCACAGAAAAATTCCTTTTTTTTTGAGATATTTCTCGGGTTCGGGAGGTAGATTATAGAAAGGGAAGGTGGTAGCACCCTTTCTATTCGTGGTTATCCACGGGGTCTTAGGTACTTGCTCATTGTGTTTTCAAAAGTTTGCTTTTCTTTGTGTTTGTGGGTTTGAAAAGAGTTTTTGTTTTGAAGAGAGTGTAAGTGCGAAAAGTTTTGTTTTGTTTTAAAAGGAGCAAGTACTTAAGAACCATCCACCTACTCGAAAAAGGAATTAAACTGTGCTAATGTCCTTTAGACAATGCTATCCCACTATTGAGGAGTAGGTAGCATCGTCGTTAGAGTTTTCGAGTCAATTCGATTAAGGGACGTGTGGTTACTAAAGCAATGTTAGGATGCCTTAGCGGTAACCCTAATATCCTAGATCATTTTTCCGAGGCAACCGTTTCGAGGCAACTATGATCTTTGGACAAGAGGGCGACCTCTAAAACTTCCTATACTCAATGACCACGTTCGAGGCAACCAAGTGAGGTGTACCCTAAGAGTGGCATGTGCAAGTGTGTTAGTTCGGTTAACTTTATTTGTACATGTTATGGGTGAGCTATGTTGATTTTAGGTTAAAGATTGATATTGTCATGCATTGCCTATTTATCAAACATCTTACAGTTAATATTGTGCGGAAATTAAATTTGCAGAAATTAAATCTAAACTATTACAAGGTGTCGGGTATTTACATCGCCAAAAACAAACCCTTTAATTTAAATTGCGGAAAGTAAAATAAAGCGGTAAATAAATTAAAGTCCTAATTAAAAGCTATTACAAACTGGAAGCAATTATAATATTGGATCAAATGAATCGCGTGCGAGAAATTGAAACAGCGCCTTTTTTAGGGTTTTGACCCTTTTCGAAAGAAAGCATGTTTTTTGTTATTTTTGAAATTATGGAATTAAATTAAACGAACAATTAAATTAAATTAAATAATGAAAATATTTTTGTATTTTTTATATATAAGGAAATAAAATAAAAATGGTTAAAAGTTAATTAAAAAAACCTAATTCTACATTAGTTTTAATTTATTGCAAAAAATATTAAATGTTAAACCTATTTAAGACTAAGTTAATTAATTAATATTTATTTACAAAATAAAGTGATGAAATTATATTTAATAAATAAAAATAATATTTTTTATGTTTTCTGATTTTATTAGGAAAATTATTAATTAGTTAGTAATTAAAATAACAAATAAATAAGAATAAATAAAAATAAGAAAAATAATGAAAGAAATAAGAAAAGAAACAAACTCAGGGGGGTTCGGGCCTAATTTGAAGGTGTGATTTGCAATCTCCAGGCCCAATAGTTGTCAGCCTTGTTTGACTTTTCCCATCCAATGCATGCTTGTTGACTTGAGTATATGGTAGACCCTCATTCCTATCCACCAGATCTGGCCTGGAGGCCATCTGGCAGGTTGATATTTGCAAGCGTATGGTGGATCACCCTTTGGATATCACATAGAATCACCTGAAGAAAAATCAAATAAATGTTTTGGGGGACCTGGGATTCGAACCCAGGTCCCAAGGGGTTTTCCACTCACGCTTCCACCAACTGAGCCATGCTGCCTTATTGTTAACATAATGGGCAAATAATATTATAAAAGAAACGCAAGCAATATACTAGAAAAAAAAATGCGCGAAATTTATTTGAATGGGCCAATGAGAGGAAGACACCTAATCGTCTTCTTCACCAAAAACCTGGTTTTCTTACATGCGGATTTTTATCCGCAGGAAGATCCGTGGGATCATTCTAAAATAATTTCCAGGCCATGTAAACGCAAGCTGAGATCACCATCGTGTTCGTCTCTCTTCCCTGAACATCCCTGTACCAATTATTTGTCCTAATTTTGCCTGTATCAAAAATGCCTAAAAAACAAGAACACGAACCCTAGCTTCGGATCCAGGGTTATAAGCCATGAAAACAAAATTAAATAATACAGAATGCTTAGAAATTGAATGGCAAGCATGAATGTACAAACGATTTGGCAAAAAAAATGCAAGAACACGGATTCACGATTCCATGTTCAGAGTTATGTTCGTGGGCACTTACAGCGCAATTCAGGATGTCTCAAGGCCTAGTTTTGATTGCTTTAGCTCCACTGGATGTCAGGCAAGGAAGCTACGTTGAGATCTTGGATTGAATCGTGCTCTAACCAAGGTTTTAATCTCACACTTTTGCAAGCTTTTTTCAATTCTGGTCTAGCCGTTTTTGGACATCTTCCGGTTCTTTCCTTGATGTGTATAGCTTGTCTGTGTATAAGGGATTGCATTAGGTCAAATCTTGGGCCTCCAATCCATGTGCATTGAAGATTTTGAGATATGATTTGATCACCATTGATAAAGTTTCCAAAAATGTCCAAATCTGATTTTTTGTGCATAATAAGGCTTGATACGAATTTTATTATGTGAATCATGATAATTGAAAGCTGTAATGATCAAAAAGATATCATTCCATCAATTTTTGGATTTTATTTGAATTAATATTGATTTAAAATGAATTAATTCAATAAAAATTAAATAAAATAGAAAAATTAGTGAATGGACATGAAATTGAAGATGGGACACGTGTGTGGTGTGACAAGACCAAATCAAGTGAAAAAAAGTGGGCCCTTTTGTCAAAAAATGGAGTTTTAAAGATAGTTGACTTTTGGCAATTTTGGAAAAATGCCCAACTTCAACAATGCATAACTTCCTTAATTTTGAACTTTTGGAAGCGTTCTTGGACTTTTTAGAAACCTTGAGATGTCCTATAACTAAACCTTTTGGTCTCATCTCATTTTGATATTCCATTCTCAAGTTATAAGCTTTGGAAAAAAGGTGTTTTTGTTGACTTTCAAAAATGACCTATAATGTCCAAATTTGTAACTTTTTGTGAGAGAATTTCTTGATCTTGGTGTGTGAATATGGATTGTAGGAAATTGCATCCTATTCAAAATGAGCTTTGGATGGGTCATTTCTCATAAAGTATGAGAAAGTTATGCTTGGTCAAAGTTGAGTTGACTTTTCCTACAAAACCCTAATTTATCAACTTTTGAATCTTGATGAATCTTGAGCAATCCTTGATGAATCATGATCAACCCTTGATCAAATGATGAATTATCCTTCAAAATTATAATGTTGACAAAAAATATTGAGGTTTGACTGTATTTAGGTCACAGTCGTTTTTTGCCCTAACACAATCGAATTTTGGATCTCTTGAGCAATTGACTGACCAAACTTTCTCTGCAAGGCTTGAAATTTGACATGGATGAACTTGAGAACATATTAAGACATTGGGGAGCATTTGAGACCATTTGGATGTAAGGACCTTGATGCAACACAAAACCCTAATTTTGAATTGACTGCCTTAGGAGGTGATTTGACTATCCAACTCTTGAGCCATCTTGAACAACTTGGAGATGATCCTTGACATGTCTTTGAGAAATATGGGAGGGAAAATTTTGGGGTACAACAACGGCGTTCTCTTACTAGGACGTCAGCCTCTTGTACAAAACGCCTATTACAGGCCAATTTCAAAATCAGTACAACTCATTTTCGCAAAGAAATTTCAAATTGTTTTCTTTTTCTGTTTTGTTTTGCAAGAACGTTCAATGATTCATTTTTGATATATGCATTTGACAATAATTGCTTCTCATAAATATTTACATGCGAAACAAAAGACGATTACTCGTAATTCCAGGAACAGGGGAAAACAAGAAATGTCTAAACCTTACAGTTGCTCTACCCACCAAATACAGGGGTAGAGCCAGCTTGAGAAAATTACTAAAAGTGTATACACTCCCCGCAGGGTAGGAAATACCCAAAAACAATGGTGTTAATTCTCCCCAAGCAGAGTTTATCTATCACCAACAATAGAAGTTTATCCCCAGTAGAACTTATTTCTTCCACATACAGAAATTCAATCCCCGACAGGGTTCATTATCGCCAGCAATGGTAATTCATCCCCAACCGAGGTTATTTCTCCAAATCAGATCTTCTGACAGAGTATCTCTTCCCCACAGAGTCATTCTCTCACCAATTTTTTCTCCAACAGAGTCATTCTCTCACCACCTTATTTCGGTCGTTACCTCTAGCGAGAATGAAGAATTCAACTCCTTGTACCCTCCAGCAGTAGTCCGAGATTTATTTTCCCCAGCTAAAGAACATCATAAGAACATTACATATTCATACATCATGGCATACGCATAAGCATCATAGAGCATAATCTCATTTATTTTGAGAACATCATTACTCGATACATGTCATGCATCATGACATTACACACGACTAACTCTTTACCTTTCAGGGAAAGGTACAATCAAAATTCTCACAAGTTTTCTCTGGTTCAGTCAAATCAATGCTAAAGATTTCTATTCCAGTTCAAGCTATGAAGCCCGGGTCCTACCGGATAATATCTTGATTTCTCCATCATACTGCGAAGCCCGGAGAACGACCAGATAACAGTATCAGAACATCGTGAAGCCTGGAATCGACCAGATAGTGGTTTATCTTAAGTTTAAGCTATGAAGCCCGGATTAGACAAGATAATAGTTTAATCCCCAACAAGTTATTGTGAAGCCTGGATTACGACCAGATAGCAATGCAAGTTACTGTGAAGCCTGGATTACGACCAGATAGCAGTACAAAACACCATGAAGTCTGGAGTCGACCAGATAATGGTATATCTATAATGCAAGTTATGAAGTCCGGATTCGACTGGATAATATCTTGAGTTCTACAAAATGCCATGAAGCCTGGACTCGACCGGATAATGGTATAATACATCGCGAAGCCTGGATTACAACCAGATAGCGGTAAAAGACAGTGAAGCCTGGATTATGACCAGATAAAAATAACAGATACTGCGAAGCTTAGATTTTGACCAAATAGCAGTCTACCCGGCCAATTAATATGAAGCCCGTAAATCGACCCGATATTAGTAGGCCTAAAAATCAAATGGAAGCCCAGATGCAAATGGATAACCACTTGATTTCTTCTAAAGCTTGGAATACAACCAGATAAGAAGTAAGGTTTTGTGAAGCCTGGAATCGACCAGATAGCAGTACAGGACACCATAAAGCCTGGATCCGACCAGATAATGGTATGAAACATTGTGAAGCCTGGATTACGACCAGATAGCGGCAAAGGACTGAAGCATGGAATTGACCAGATAATAGTATAAGACACTGCAAAACTTGGATTTCGACCAAATAGAAGTTTACCTGGACAATTACTAAGAAGCTTGGAGTCGATCGGATATTAGTGTGCCCTAAATTCAAGTTGAAGCCCGGATGCGACCGGATAAAAACTTAATTCCTTCTGAAGCCTGGAGTACGACCGGATAAGAATTGAGAAATTGCAAAAGCCTGGATTACGACCGGATAGAAAGTTTAATCTCATCCCTCGTTAAGCCACTGTAAAGCCTGGAGTACGACCAGATAGCAGTCGATCTTATCACTATGAAGCCAGGATCACGACCAGATAATAGTTCATTTTCACCTCTTCGACCAAGAGACGTTTCCCCATTAGAATAACGGACGATCGAAGCTCCTAAAATTCAACTTTTCCTCAAGACAGACCAACATTCCCCAGCGAAGTCCTCCTCAATAACAGGTATGCCGGCTCTCGCAAAGGAATCTCTTATGCGATCGACACTCCTTCGGATGACATCTTTAATCCCATCTCCTGTCATCAACCTCCAAATCGCATCTATAAGCCCATTCCCGACATCGTAAGACGAGTACCACTTCATGCGAGTGCAAATTTCTGGGCACTCTAGTGTTCAATCATCTTCCACCCTCGGATTACGAAAGGTAGACAAACCAATCTACATCCTCAGGTTTAAGAAGATTTAACAGGGGCAGCTGTTGTACCCAAAAATTTGCCCTCCCATATTTCTCAACACATTTCAAGTAAGGTCTTCAAATTGCTCAAGGAAGTCCAAGGGTTGACCAACCAAACTCTCTCCTAAGACAGTCTACCTCAAATTAGGGTTTCAGTTTGCATCAAGATGTTTGAACAAAAGGGTCCCAAATTCTCACTATTATCCTAATATGTTCTCAAGATCATCCATGTCAAGTTTTAAGCCATGCAGAGAAAGTTTGCTCAGCCAATTGCTCAAGGGCCTGAAAATCGACTGTGCTAGGGCAAAAGTCAACTGTGGCCCACATACAGTCAAACTTCAAGATTTTTGGTCAACACCATCATTTTTAAGTTTTATTCATCATTTTATCAAGGGTTGATCATGATTCCTCAAGGATTGCTCACAATTCATCAAAACCCAAAAGTTGCTAAATTAGGGTTTTGTAGGAAAAGTCAACTCAACTTTGACCAAGCATAACTTTATCATACTTTATCAAAAATGACCCATACAAAGATCATTTTTAATAGGATGTGATTCCTTACAATTCACATTCATCTCCCAAGTTCAAAATATGCACTCACAAGAAGTTATGAATTTGTACATTATAAGTCACTTTGAAAAGTCAACAAAAACACCTTTTTTGTCAAAGCTTCATACATGAACATGGAAGATTTAATTGAGATGATACCAAAAGGGTGGCTTAGAGGACATCTTGAGATTTCTAAAAAGTCAAAGAACACATCTCTAGGGTCAAAATTGAAGGAGTTACACATTGTTAAAGTTGACCCTTTTTGCAAAATTGCCAAAAGTCAAATGTGTCTCAATTTGCAATTTTTTTCAAATGGGCCCAACTTTTTGTGCTTGCATTGAGTTTGTAACATGATCCACGACCCATGATCCTTCCCATTTGCCTTTATTTCATTTTTGTCATTTATTTTGATTTTTATTTCAATTAAATCAAATTAAATCAAAACAAAATCATGAAAATATCAAAAACCATTTAAACCTTGAGATTTTGTGCATATTTCAGGTCCATGAATAGCTGGAAATGAGATCAAATCGTGCAAGGCTTGTTTTTACACAAAATGATTGGATTTTGGCTTGATTTAGAAAGATTTATATGATAATCAAATCATGATCAATGATTATTGTTGGAGAAGATTTGATGCAAACTTGTAAACCTAATTCACTCAAGGGTACATATAGAACAAATCCAAAGAAAAAGGACAAGGGTTGGAGGCGTGAGAGAGCATTATCAGATTCAAAAAAATCATTAAAAAGTGTGAAATCATTCTTGCAGTTAGAGGTAAATTCAGGCCATTCCCAGACCACCATTCACATCTTGGACCTTCTCTGAAGCATATACAATCATTTGCAAGCATCCATAAGGCCAGAAACTCGAACCACAGACCCACAGTTTTCCCTTCAAACTCAAATCCATTCTTGCAAATTACACAGCATTAGCATGTTTCAATGACATATATGTGTTTGTTAATGTATTTGCAATGTTTTGGTTATACTCAATTGAATTTTTGATGCACGTACTGAGACCCACCATTGTTAGGGTTTTCTTACTCGTTTTAGGGTTTTCTCATGCAGGTAAAATTGGCCCAAAAGAGGGGTACCATGGTGCTCACAAGGCCAAGACGAACTGATCTGTACCATTAGTTTTCACTTATGATGCTTGTGTGAGATTTTGGAGAAGCGCAAGCTTATACCTACGCCCATAAAACCGTAGGTAAAAGTCTTGTACTTTTGCCAACGGAGAGAGGAAGAAGAAGGGTGGCGTGGCACCCCCTGGCTGGTCCATTCAAACTTCGTGCATTTTTGGATCCATTATCTCATTTTCCATTATATTAATTGTTGTTTATTTCAGAAACAAAAGAACCAGCCAACCCAGTTGGCAAGCACGCTATGGCTAGATGCTAAAGGGCCTAGGTTCGATCCCCAGGCCCCCTTGTTTCTTCAATATTTTTTTCTATGCATATTTCCATGCGCAGGTTTCCAGGACATCCACCATACATCCTCAATGATCAACCAACCAGATGTCCAACACGCCAAATCCAACGCCTGGCACATGAAGGTCTACCATAGGCCTAGTCAAACGTGCAATATAGAATCAGAAAGGTCAACGTGGACCAAGGCATATTGGGCTTATTGACACCCTCCTTTTACTTTGGTACCAGGCCCATTTCTCTCTTTTCTTTTATTTATTTAATTTTGTTTAAATTATTTTCTCACACAAATTTAATTCCTTTTTTACAAAAAACTCATAAAATAAATTTTCATCGAATTAGAATTTAGGTTTTTTTATTTATTTTATTTTTTCAAAATTAATTTTGTATTAGTTTAATTTTAGGGTAATTTTAACCTTTTTGCAAATAATTTAAAACAAATTAGAAATTAGGGTTTTGTTTGATTTATTTTTTTTTAAATTTCTTTTCTTAAAATAACCAAATACAAAAATAGGTCAAAATTAATTAATTTTCTTAATTTAAATTAATTAGTAATTAGGTTTATATTTATTCATTTAACCTTATTTTTCTCAAAATAATCAAAACAACAAAAAATGTTTTTTCCTTTTAATTAGGTTTAGACGGGGTCAAAACCCTAATTCTTTTTCGTTCTCGATTTATCGAGCACATTTATTTATTTTTACGATATTAATGTAACTACCCATGGGATGTAATAGTTTAATTAGGATTTTTCTTTTATTTATCGTTTTACGGGTTTTTTGCTATGTAATTAATCCCCCTCCCCGAAGCCTTGTAATAGCGCACTTTTATTTCTCGCATTTTATTTTTCGCAAATATTAACCGTTAGATGTATGATAATAGGATTGCATGACAAGAATGTATGTTAATTTTAAAATGGTTAGCAAACCCTAAATGTGCAAAGATAATAACTTGAAATCAAATCACTCGCACATGTGCACTCCTAGGGTATACGCTCACTTCGGTTGCCTTCGGTAAACGATCATTAAGTATAGGGTGTTTTAGTGGTCGCTCTCTCGTCTAAACAAAGATCAAATGTCCCATTCGGAAATGTTGCCTCGAAAATGTTGCCTCGGAAAGGTTGCCTCAGAAATGTTGCCTCGAATATGATCTTGAAACATTAGGGTTATTACTAAGACGTCCTAACATTGCTTTAGTGATCGTATGTCCCTTTCGAATTGACCCTTACAACTCCAACGACGGTACTACCTACTCCTTAATAGTGGGATAGCACGGTCTAAAGGAAACAAGAACAAAAACATTCTTTTTTCGAGTAGGTAGATGCTAGTAGGTACTTGCTCAGAAATCAAACTTTTCCACACTTACACTCTTTTCAAACAAAGTTTTCAAAACGACTTCGTAACACTCTTGAAGACAAAAGCAAAGGTTAAAACGAAGTAAAACAAAACTTTTCAAAACACACAAACACGGAAGCAATTTTTAAAAATGATGAGCAAGTACCTAAGAGCCCGTGGAAAACCATGGATAGAAAGGGTGCTAATACCTTCCCTTTCTATAATCTACCCCCATACTCAAAATCTCGAAAAAGGAATTTTTCTGTGCTTTTGTCCTTTCCAGTTGGATAAAATAAAAGTCGGTGGAGACTCTTGCTTACCACGACATTTTGCAAACACAAATGCAAAACGCAAACCAGCATTTTCCTAAAACAGTCCGGTTCTGCCACCGTATCACAGAACTGGCGACTCTGCTGGGGAATTGAATAAGTGGGCTATAACTTAGGATTTAGTTCATCATATTTTCTTCTCTTGTTTGTTTTGGTTGCTTTACTTTTAAGGGTTTTGTTCGGGAGTTACTATAGATCCTAACCCAGATCTGAGGACACCTTTTAGGTAAGTAGCAATAAACTGTGAGGGAACTGTACAGCGTAGACCGATACGGTTGAAGCAGTAGCTATGTTGATGTGGCACATTGGTTAGTACCGGTATCCCTTGTGGAGAAACGAGGAGAATACGGGACTGCTATATGTGTCGTTAAGTATCAACTGACCTTAGAACCTATAATTGACCAACTTGTCCATAGGAAGTAGAGAGATAGCCGGTCTCGGTGTAAAGCTTGGAACTGGTTGATACTCGATGCTACACTCATTGAGACCATACTCTCGAGATAGTTCCGGCCACAAGAAAAGATTGCGTGAGATGAAACCATGACCGATGAAGGATGGTCAGTGATATTGAGAACCTCTAGAACCCGATTACTTTTGCTAGGACAGGTTGAAACCAACTGAACTTCAAGAGGGTAATACCTAGACCCCATGCAAGCCTTAAACTTAAGGGCTTTTGTGTGACTTATTTGCCTTTACCATGTCTGTTATCTGTTATACCTGTTGTGTGTTTTATCATGACATCATGCATCATAACATAGCATGCATACCTCATTATACTAACCATTTCAGAGATCGAGGGGATTTATCTTTGTTCTGTTTTGCAGATTATGGCTTCCGTGCGCAGAAACACCATTCGAGTTAACTTTGTGCAAATACCTGCTCAATTCAAAGATTTAGCCTCGAGAGTTTCTGATACTTCTTCATTCATTAGGAGACATGGTCATCTTCTTAGCTTGGTTATCTCAAAGTTTGATGAGCAGATGATGAGTGTGCTCTTCCAGTTCTTCGATCCGGTGCATCATTGCTTCACTTTCCTGGATTATCAGCTAGTTCCTACTATGGAAGAGTTTTCTCACTTATTGGGCATATCCATCCTCGAGCAGACGCCCTTCACTGGTATGGAAGAGACTCCTAGACCAAAAGACATTGCTTCAGCTCTACATTTGAAACGGGCTGATGTAGTATCTAATTGGGAGACACGAAGCGGGGTTGAAGGTTTCTTAGCCAAGTTTTGGATGGATCAAGCTCGACTATTCTGGGATAACTTGGACTTTCAGGCTTTTGAAGACATCTTAGCTCTCCTTATCTATGGTTTGGTTATTTTCCCGAATCCAGATTCCTTTGTGGATGTGAATGCGGTTAAGATCTTCTTGTCTCGCAATCCCGTGCCTACTCTATTGGGTGATATTTTGCATGCCCTCTAGACTCGTACTGTGCGAAGAAGAGGGACCCTCATGTGTTACACAGCGCTGCTGGCGAGGTGGTTTATTTCGCACCTCCCCAAGTCCATGTTGAAGAATGAGGAAGGTTTAGGATGGTCTTACAGGATAATGTCCCTTGCCCATACAAACATTCTTTAGAGTTCTAAGGCTATGGAAAGAACTGCTGTAATTGATCGATGTGAGGGATATCCTAATGTCCCGTTGCTTGGAATCAGAGGGGGTATAACCTACAATCCCTGCCTAGCTTTATGAAAATTAGGTCGTGCTCGGAAAGATGGTCCTCATGAACTACTTCTTACAGATATTGCATTTGACTACAAGGAAGACGTTGATGACCATCGCCGAAGGTTTATACGAGCTTGGGGCATGGTGAACAGATCTGATCCTCAAGAGCTGGGACCAAGGACTTCTCTCCCTATGCAACCTTATCTCCAGTGGGTTCGAGCTCGTGCTCAGAAACTTGGGATGCCCTATGAAGCTGTGTTTCCAGTGATTGTGGAGCCTACCAATGAAGAGGGCGTTCCTTATACAGTTCTTTATCCCTACATGCCCACTGATCTTGGAGCATTGAAGAGATCCTGGATTCGGTTGAAAGAGGAGAGGGATACCTACCGGGAAAAGTACCATGAGAAAGAGAGGAAGATCTTGAAGCTCACCAGGCAAATTGAGAATGAAAGAATGATTAATGACTACGTCAGCACCAAGGGGAAGCATCCATGGGATTTCTGATTTTGCTTGCTTTAGTTTAGATTTGTTTTCGGTTTATTTCTTTTGTAAATGCCTTAAAGCATTGATAAACATTTTTTACGAGTTAATCTAATAAAGTTTGTTTTATTTTTTGTTTTGCAAATTTAAATCTCCCAAAGTCTTTGAAATCATTACATACGCATCCCATTATCATGCACATCATTACAGGTACCGTTACAGGTTTCTCATCTTCTTCGCTGTTTATTTCAGCAGTTATGTCTTCTGATCAAGCTATCAAAGATCTTCAGGCACAAAATGCCCAATTGCAAGAGATGTTCTTAAGCTTGGCTAAAGGGCAAGAGGATTTGAAAGCTCTCATCCTGAAAGAGAAAGAGAAGGAGAAGAAGAAGAAGAAGGCTGTTCTTTTTAGCATGGGTAAAAGGTTTGGGGATAGACTAAGACAACAAGTTGATCTGCCACTTTCATACAAAGGAGAGGAGAACCAAGAAGAAGAAAAGGGCCCCAGTCCTGTAGTTTATGATAATGATATAGATTATGATGAAGAACAGTATCCTCCTGCTGAGGATAGGTACAAACAACTAGAAGAGCGTCTGAGCGCTATGGAGGTTCAGAGGATCCCTGGTCTAGATTTCGAAGAGCTGGGATTGGTATCAGGAGTGGTGATTCCTCATAAGTTCAAAGCACCGGTTTTTGCTAAGTACGATGGAGTGTCTTGTCCTAAACTCCATCTCCGCTCGTATGTCCGGAAAATTCAACCCCACATTGCTGATAGAAATTTGTGGGTGCATTTCTTACAAGATAGTCTGTCAGGGACTCAGCTTGAATGGTTTTATCAATTGGAAGGAGCTAATGTCCGAAGCTGGGAGGACCTTGCTGCTGCTTTTTACAAGCAGTATCAGTATAACGCCGACCTTGCTCCCACTCATACTCAGCTTCTGGGTATGTCCATGGGTGCAAGTGAAGGTTTTAAGGACTATGCTCAAAAGTGGAGAGATTTGGCTGGAAGAGTCCAACCCCCTCTGTCTGATAGGGAGTTGGTTGACATGTTTCTGGGGACGCTATCTGGTCCATTTTTCAATCATCTAATTGGCAGTTTGTCACCTGGGTTTACTGAATTGATCCTGACTGGGGAGAGAGTAGAAGCTGGTATCCGAAGTGGTAAGATACATAAGGATACGTCGTCAAGTGAAGTAAAGAAGCCTTTCACTGGAAAGAAAGAAGCTAGTGCAGTTTACAGCTCGAGGAGCCAAAACTGACCTGAACGCCGTCAAGTAGTGAATGCGGTAGTAATATCAAGACCCACTGTTGCCCCACAGTCCAATAATCAGTAAAGAATGGAGAGACCGCAGAGACAGTACACTCGGCTTAATATGACCTTGTCTCAAATTCTACCACAATTATTGAAGACCAACCTGGTAACTCTGAGGGAAGCCCCGAAGAATCCCATCACCACATATCCTCTATATAATCCGAACGCCCGCTGTGCCTATCACTCTGATAGCCCAGGTCATGAAACAAACAACTATTGGGCCTTGAAGAATAAGGTGCAAGATTTGATTGAAGCTAAAGAGATTGAGTTTGATGCTCCGGAGAAACCCAATGTCGTCACTGCTCCCATGCCCAAGCATGGTCATGGAGTAAATGCTATAGACGATGATTTATTTGTGACCTCTGTGGAAGAAATTTCTACTCCTTTAATGACAGTTAAGAAGAATCTCTTATTGGATGGTTTATTTCCGGGCTGTGGCGAAGGTTGCCACATGTGTTCAATCCTTCCTACTGGTTGCCATTTATTGAAATCAGGTGTTCAGCGCCTGATGGATAACAAAGAGATCCTATTCGAGAAGACTTTAATCCCATTAATTCCAGTTGAAGATGTTGCCATCATAACCATTTCCGCCAATCCTTCCAAGGCTTCCTCGAGAAAGCCTGTTAGGATTGCATCTGTTCCAAGAATTTCTCTGTTAATCATTACTATTCCTGGTCCTATCCCTTACACTTCGAATAAGGCTGTCCCTTGGCACTATGGGGCCGATGTGTATTACCATGGAGTTAAATAAGACTTGAAGATTGAAGAAGCTGATGCTGATATCATCAATATTGTCGGGGCTAGCAAGGTCACTAGAAGTGGAAGACTCTTCTCTCCTGAGATTTCCCCTCCGACTGTTCACAAACCTGTTGTTATTCCATCTGCTAGTACATCAGCTACTGTCCCAGTACATATTCCAGTTATCATCCCTGTCGCTGAGCCATCTGACACTCGGGGAAAAGAAATCACAAGTGAGCCTTCCCGGATGGAGGCACCTAAGAAGATCATTGTAGAAACCTCTAAGCAGGAGATAGAGGAAATTCTGAAAATTATCAAGAAGAGTGACTATAACGTAGTCGAGCAGCTGGGGCAGACCCCATCGAAAATCTCCATGTTATCCTTGTTATTGTGTTCGGAAGCCCATGTAAAGGCTTTAATTACTTTCCTTAAAACTGCGCATGTGCTGCAAGAAACTTTTGCCGACCAATTCAAAGACTGCGTAGCTAGTTTGACTGCCAACAACGGGTTGGGTTTCTCAGACGCAGATATGACTACTAAAGGAATAAATCACAATGATGCTCTGCGCGTCTCGATCGAGTGCAGGGGAACTACTATAGCCCATGTAGTAGTGGATACCGGTTCCTCATTGAACGTTCTGCCAAAGAAAGCATTAGGCCGTCTGGACTGTGAAGGTTTGATTCTGAAGCCGAGCAATATTGTGGTCAGGGCTTTCGATGGGTCAAAAAGGATGGTGCACGGGGAGGTGGACATCCCTGTTAAAGTTGGCTCTCAGACTTTTGCATCTACTTTCTATGTGATGGATATCCGACCATCATATTCTTGCTTGCTGGGTCGCCCGTGGTTTCATAAGGCTGGGGCAGTGACTTCTACGCTCCATCAAATGTTGAAATATCCAGTGAAGGGGAAGATTGTTACAGTACAAGGTGAGGAGGAGTATATGGTGAGTCATCTTAATTCCTTTCGCTATGTGGAGATGGATGGGGAGTTCAATGAAACCCCTTGTCAGAATTTTGAAGAGGTCCCTCAGACCTTGTCGTCAACTGAAGTTGCTACTGACAAACCTCCGATGAAGATGGCTTCCCTCAAGGATGCCAGGGCTGTAATTGAAAAAGGTGGGTGTGCAAATTAGGGTCAACTCCCTGATTTCACACATAAGACGGACAAGTTTGGTTTGGGCTTTACTGCAGAGGCTCAAAGGGCTGTTAGGCGCGCACGGATTGGAAGACCTCCTCTGCATATCAGTAATCCGGGAGTAAATGCAATCGAGGATGATGAAGAAGAGTCAGATTTCGACAACTGGATTTACCCGACTACCAATGGTGGATTGAACAACTGGACAACAAAGGACTTCGTGCCCGTTTCTTTTATTACACAATAATAGAATTTTGTTTTGAGATTTGTAACAAACAGTTTAAAACTTTACGGCCCGGTGCCTTGCTCGAGGCACTTTGGCTTTGTTTGTGAGGGTTTATTATTTGTCATTTTCATATATCATCAATAAAGCATTGGACGTTTCTTGCATTACGAATTTTGCGCTCCTTGTTTTTCTTTTCTATCTCGAACTTTATCAAAATAGCTATTGTCTTACACACACTCACATATCATAATGCAGATCCACATCCACTCTGGATCCCATTGATAACGACTCTGCTACTGCCGGTTATGACTTCAAAAATCCGATCAACCAAGCCGAGGACGAAGGTGAGGATGATTGTGAAGTGCCTGGGGAACTTGCTAGACTATTACTACAGGAAGAGAGGGCCATACAGCCTCATGAAGAGCCAGTGGAATCAATAAATTTGGGTACAAAGGAAGACAAGAAAGAGGTCAAGATAGGTGCAAATCTGGAGCCTAGTGTTAAGCAACAGTTGATACAGATGCTACGCGACTATGTTGAGATCTTCGCCTGGTCTTATGAAGATATGCCTGGTTTGGACACTGACATTGTGGTACACCGCATGCCAACCAAAGAAGACTGCCATCCGGTAAAGCAGAAGGTTTGTCGTATGCGCTCTGAGATGTCTGAGAAAATCAAAGCTGAGGTCATGAAACAGTTTGACGCTGGATTTCTAGTTGTTACTTCTTATCCGTAGTGGGTTGCCAACGTGGTTCCGGTGCCTAAGAAAGACGGTAAGGTTGGGATGTGTGTGGACTATAGAGATCTGAACAGGGCGAGCCCGAAGGATGATTTCCCACTCCCTCACATCAACGTTCTGGTCAACAACACCGCGCAACATAAGATCTTCTCCTTTATGGATGGTTTTTCTAGTTACAATCAGATTAAGATGGCTCCCAAGGACATGGAGAAGACGAACTTCGTTACGCAGTGGGGCACCTTTTGCTACAAAGTCATGCCGTTCGGATTGAAGAATGCTGGGGCAACGTATCAACGCGCCATGGTCGCTTTGTTCCACGAAATGATTCACCATGAGATTGAGGTGTACGTTGATGACATGATTTCAAGGTCTCAAACTGAAGAAGAATACCTTGACCATCTCCAGAAACTGTTCGACAGGTTGAAGATGTACAAGCTGAGGTTGAACCCGAACAAGTGCACCTTCGGGGTAAGGTCCGGTAAGCTGCTAGGTTTCGTTGTTAGTGATAAAGGTATTCAAGTGGATCCTGCCAAGGTGAAAGCTATACAGGAGATTCCGGATCCCCGCATAGAAAAAAAAGTCAGAGCCTTTTTGGGACGTCTGAATTACATTGCCCGATTCATTTCACATCTGACTGCTACTTGTGAGCCAATCTTCAAGCTGCTGAAGAAAGATCAAGTGGTAAAATGGAATGATGAATGTCAGGCCGCTTTCGAAAGGATCAAGTAATATCTCCAAGAACCACCTATTCTGATGCCTCCAGTTGAAGGAAGACCTTTGATCTTATACTTGACAATACTCAACAATTCAATGGGGTGCGTGCTGGGGCAGCATGATGAGTATGGCCGAAAAGAGCATGCTATTTACTACCTTAGAAAAAAGTTTACCAACTGTGAGACCCGATACTCACTGCTTGAGAAAACTTGTTGTGCTTTGGCATGGGCTGCTCGCCGACTGAGACAGTATATGCTGACTCACACTACCCTATTGATATCAAAGATGGATCTAATCAAGTATATCTTCGAAAATCCTGCCTTGTCCGGAAGAATAGAAAGATGGCAGATGATCTTAACCGAGTATGACATCCAATACACAACCCAAAAGGAAATCAAGGGGAGTGTGGTGGCAGATCATTTGGCGCATCAGGCCGTGGATGACTATCAATCTATGAATTTCGAGTTCCTGGATGAGAACATCATGTTGGTGACCGACTGTGAAGAACCTGGACTGAATGAAGGACCCGAGGAGGGATCCCAATGGTCTATGTATTTTGATGGAGCTTCAAACACGTTGGGTAATGGCATTGGTGCTGTGATCATATCTCCTGAGGGCTGTCATACTCCGTTCACCGCCCGATTATGTTTTAACTGAACCAACGATATGGCAGAGTATGAAGCATGCATCATGGGTCTTCGAGCAGCTATTGACCCGAGGATTAAGTTCTTGAGTGTATTCGGAGATTCCTCTCTAGTGATCAGTCAGATCAAGGGCGAGTGGGATACGAAGCACCCAAATCTTATTCCTTACAAGGAATATGTACTGACATTGCTCCCACATTTTGAGGAGATAACCTTTGAAAACTTCCCAAGAGAGAAGAATCAGCTGGAGGACGCGCTAGCTACCATGTCTTCTATGTTCAAGGTCAGGTGGGACAATGAAGCTCCCCAGATTACCATCGAGAGGTTGGATGAACCCGCACATTACTGTGACATCTAGACTAAAGAGGTAGCAGATAAATCCTGGTTTCACGAGGTAAAGAGGTATCTTGAGGCTCAAGAGTACCCCAAGGGTGCATCTGTTAATGACAAGAAGTTTCTGAGAAGGTACGCTGCGAAGTTCTTCATCAGTAATGGGATTCTTTACAAGCGTAACCATGACTCAACCTTACTGCGATGTGTGGACAAAAGCGAGGCAGAAAGGATCATGGAAGAGTTACATGAAGGTACCTTCGGAACTCATTCCAGTGGACATACCATGGCGAAGAAAATCCTACGGGCAGGATATTACTGGTCCACTATGGAAGCCGATTGTTATCAGCATTCTCGGACCTGTCATAAGTGCAAAGTCTATGCTGATAAGGTGCATGTACCTCCAGTTCCTCTGAATGTTTTAACATCTCCTTGGCCCTTTGAAATGTGGGGCATCGATATGATTGGCGAGATCAGACCTACTGCGTCCAACGGGCATCGTTTCATTCTGGTGGCTATTGATTATTTCACAAAATGGGTTGAAGCAACTTCCTTTGCTACAGTGACCAAGAACATCGTGGCGCGGTTTATCCGACATAATCTGATCTGTCGATATGGTGTACCATAGAGGATCATTACAGACAATGGTACAAATCTTAACAATACAATGATTACCGAGCTCTGCAAACAGTTTAAGATACAGCATCACAACTCTTCTCCTTACCGGCCGAAGATGATTGGGGCTGTTGAAGCGGCTAATAATAATATCAAGAAGATTGTGCAGAAGATGACAGTGACATACAAAGACTGGCATGAGATGTTACCATTTGCTCTTCGTGGGTACCGTACCTCAGCTCGGACTTCGACAAGGGAAACACCCTACTCTCTGGTATATGGCATGGAGGCAGTCTTGCCCATTGAAGTCCAGATACCTTCTCTCTGGATTATAAAGGATGTAGATTTGAGCGAAGAGGATTGGATCCAGACCCGACTTGATCAACTGAATTTAATCGATGAAAATAGACTTACTGCTATTTGTCATGGTCAAACGTATAAAAAGTGAATGATCAAGGCATTTAACAAGAAAGTCAGATGACAAGAGTATCAAGTCGGGGATCTGGTAATCAAACGCATCATACTTCCACAAGGTGATCCCAGGGGAAAATGGGCCCCTACGTACGAAGGGATATTTGTGGTTAAGAACATTTTCTCGGGAAGAGCTATGATTCTAACCACCATGGATGGCGACGACCTTCCTCACCCTGTCGATGCAGACATAGTGAAAAAATACTACGCATAATCAAAGACCTGCTAGGTTGACTGGCCTAGGCAAAAATAAGGGCTTCTCGGCGAACCAAAAGGCTTCAGGCAAAAGTAAGGGATGAAAATGAAAAAATCTGTACACCCGGCAAGTCGAAAACCTGAAAAGGCGGCTTGGGCAAAAAAAAGGGTATCCCAGTGAACTGAAAACCTGAAAGGGCGGTCCAGGCAAAAATTAGGGATTAAAGCGTAAAACTATGTCTCATTGGATCATCCTGCAACCAGACATCAGTATCAACTATCAAGCTCGGACAACACTAATCAATCTGATCTACCATCAACCAAGTAGCAAAGTGATGAGACGCTCGAAGATATAAAGGCAATAGAAGAGCTGGAACCCAGTGGGATTGTTTACATAGCTGTTTTTCTTTGTTTTTCACAAATTGTATAATTTCTATCTTTCGGAAGCGTTCTCTTACTAGGACGTCAGCCTCTTGTACAAAACGCCTATTACAGGCCAATTTCAAAATCAGTACAACTCATTTTCGCAAAGAAATTTCAAATTGTTTTCTTTTTCTGTTTTATTTTGCAAGAACGTCCAATGATTCATTTTTGATATATGCATTTGACAATAATTGCTTCTCATAAATATTTATATGCGAAACAAAAGACGATTACTCGTAATTCTAGGAACAGGGGCAAACAAGAAATGTCTAAACCTTACAGTTGCTCTACCCACCAAGTACAGGGATAGAGCCAGCTTGAGAAAATGACTAAAAGTGCATACACTCCCCGCAGGGTAGGAAATACCCAAAAACAGTGGTGTTAATTCTCCCCAAGCAGAGTTTATCTATCACCAACAATAGAAGTTTATCCCCATTGGAACTTATTTCTTCCACAGACAAAAATTCAATCCCCGGCAGGGTTTATTATCGCCAGCAACGGTAATTCATCCCCAGCTGAGGTTATTTCTCCAAATCAGATCTTCTGATAGAGTATCTCTTCCCCACAAAGTCATTCTCTCACCAATTTTTTCTCCAACAGAGTCATTCTCTCACCAACTTATTTCCGTCGTTACCCCTAGCGAGAATGAAGAATTCAACTCCTTGTACTCTCCAGCAGTAGTCCATGATTTATTTTCCCCAGCTAAAGAACATCATAAGAACATTACATATTCATACATCATGGCATACTCATAAGCATCATACAACACAATCTCATTTATTTTGAGAACATCATTACTCGATACATGTCATGCATCATGACATTACATACGACTAACTCTTTACCTTTCAAGGAAAGGTACAATCAAAATTCTTACAAGTTTTCTCTGGTTCAGTCAAATAAATGCTAAAGATTTCTATTCCAGTTAAAGCTATGAAGCCCGGGTACTACCGGATAATATCTTGATTTCTCCATCATACTGCGATGCCCAGAGAATGACCAGATAACAGTATCAGAACACCGTGAAGCCTGGAATCGACCAAATAGTGGTTTATCTTAAGTTTAAGCTATGAAGCCCGGATTAGACCAGATAATAGTTTAATCCCCAGCAAGTTATTGTGAATCCTGGATTACGACCAGATAGCAATGCAAGTTACTGTGAAGCCTAGATCACGACCAGATAGCAGTACAAAACACCATGAAGCCTGGAGTCGACCAGATAATGGTATATCTATAATGCAAGTTATGAAGCCCGAATTCGACCGGATAATATCTTGAGTTCTCCAAAACTCCATGAAGCCTGGACTCGACGGATAATGGTATTATACATCGTGAATCCTGGATTACGACCAGATAGCGGTAAAAGACAGTGAAGCCTGGATTATGACCAGATAACAGTAAGGGACACTGCGAAGCTTGGATTTCGACCAGATAGCAGTCTACCCGACCAATTACTATGAAGCCCGTAAATCGACCGGATATTAGTAGGCCTAAAAATCAAATGGAAGCCCGGATGCGACTGGATAACCACTTGATTTCTTCTGAAGCCTGGAATACTACCAGATAAGAAGTAAGGTATTGTGAAGCCTGGAATCGACCAGATAGCAGTACAGGACACCATGAAGCCTGGATCCGACCAGATAATGGTATGAAACATCGTGAAGCCTAGATTACGACTAGGTAGTGGCAAAGGACTGAAGCCTAGAATCGACCAGATAACTGTATAAGACACTACGAAACTTGGATTTCGACCAAATAGAAGTTTACCTGGACAATTACTAAGAAGCCCGGAGTTGACCGGATATTAGTGTGCCCTAAATTCAAGTTGAAGCCCGGATGCGACCGGATAACAACTTAATTCCTTCTGAAGCCTGGAGTACGACCGGATAAGAATTGAGAAATTGCAAAAGCCTGGATTACGATTGGATAGCAAGTTTAATCTCATCCCCCGTTAAGTCACTCTAAAGCCTGGAGTACGACCAGATAGCAGTCGATCTTATCACAATGAAGCATGGATCACGACCAGATAGTATTTCATTTTCACCTCTTCGACCAAGAGACGATTCCCCAGTAGAATAACGGATGACCGAAGCTCCTAAAATTCAACTTTTTCTCAAGACAGAGACCAACATTCCCCAGCGAAGTCCTCCTCAACAACAGGTATGCCGACTCTCACAAAGGAATCTCTTATGAGATCGACACTCCTTCGGATGACATCTTTAAGCCCATCTCCTGTCATTAACCTTCAAATTGCATCTATAAGCCCATTCTCTACATTGCAAAACGAGTACCACTTCATGCGAGTGCAAATTTCTGGGCACTCTAGTGTTCAATCATCTTCTACCCTCGGATCACAAAAGGTAGACAAGCCAATCTACATCCTCAGGTTTAAGAAGATTGAACAGGGGCAGCTGTTGTACCCAAAAATTTGCCCTCCCATATTTCTCAACACATTTCAAGTAAGGTCTTCAAATTGTTCAAGGAAGTCCAAGGGTTGACCAGCCAAACTCTCTTCTAAGGCAGTCTACCTCAAATTAGGGTTTCAGTTTGCATCAAGATGTTTGAATCAAAAGGGTCCCAAATTCTCACTATTATCCTAATATGTTCTCAAGATCATCCATGTCAAGTTTCAAGCCTTGCAAAGAAAGTTTGCTCAGCCAATTGCTCAAGGGCCTGAAAATCGACTGTGCTAGGGCAAAAGTCAACTGTGGCCCACATACAGTCAAACTACAAGATTTTTGGTCAACACCCTCATTTTGAAGTTTTATTCTTCATTTGATCAAGGTTTTATCATGATTCCTCAAGGATTGCTCACAATTCATCAAAACCCAAAAGTTGCTAAATTAGGGTTTTGTAGGAAAAGTCAACTCAACTTTGACCAAGCATAACTTTCTCATACTTTATCAAAAATGTCCCATCCAAAGCTCATTTTGAAGAGGATGTGATTCCATACAATTCACCTTCATCTCCCAAGTTCCAAATATGTACTCACAAGAAGTTATGAATTTGTACATTATAGGCCACTTTGAAAAGTCAACAAAAACACCTTTTTTGTCAAAGCTTCATACATGAACATGGAAGACTTAATTGAGATGAGACCAAAAGGGTTGCTTAGAGGACATCTTGAGCTTTCTCAAAATTTAAATAATACATCTCTAGGGTCAGAATTGAAGGAGTTACGCATTGTTGAAGTTGACCCTTTTTGCAAAATTGCCAAAAGTCAAATGTGTCTCAATTTGCAATTTTTGTCAAATGGGCCCAACGTTTTGTGCTTGCATTGAGTTTGTAACATGATCCACGACCCATGATCCTTCCCATTTGCCTTTATTTCATTTTTGTCATTTATTTTGATTTTGATTTCAATTAAATTAAATTAAATGAAAACAAAATCATGAAAATATCAAAAACCATTTAAACCTTAAGATTTTGTGCATATTTCAGGTCCATGAATAGTTGGAAATGAGATCAAATCGTGCAAGGCTTGTTTGTACACAAAAAGATTGGATTTTGGCTTGATTTAGAAAGATTTATATGATAATCAAATCATGATCAATGATTATTATTGGAGAAGATTTGATGCAAACTTGTAAACCTAATTCACTCAAGGGTACATATAGAACAAATCCAAAGCAAAAAGACAAGGGTTGGAGGCGTGAGAGAGCATAATCAGATTCAAAAAAATCATTAAAAAGTGTGAAATCATTCTTGCAGCTAGAGGGAAATTCAGGCCATTCCCAGACCACCATTCGCATCCTGGACCTTCTATGAAGCAGATACGATCATTTTCAAGCATCCATAAGGCCAGAAACTCGAACCACAGACCCACGGTTTTCCCTTCAAACTCAAATCCATTCTTGTAAATTACGCAACATTAGCATGTTTCAATGACATATATGTGTTTGTTAATGTATTTGCAATGTTTTGGTTATACTCAATTGAATTTTTGATGCACGTACTGAGATCCACCATTGTTAGGGTTTTCTTGCTCGTTTTAGGGTTTTCTCATGCAGGTAAAATTGGCCCAAAAGAGGGGTACCATGGTGCTCACAAGGCCAAGACGAACTGATCTGTACCATTAGTTTTCATTTATGATGCTTGTGTGAGATTTTGGAGAAGCACATGCTTATACCTACGCCCAGAAAACCGTAGGTAAAAGTCTTGGACTTTTACCAACGGAGAGAGGAAGAAGAAGGGTGGCGTGGCACCCCCTGGCTGGTCCATTCAAACTTCGCGCATTTTTGTATCCATTATCTCGTTTTCCATTATATTAATTGTTGTTTATTTCAGGAACAAAAGAACCAGCCAACCCAGTTGGCAAGCACGCTATGGCCAGATGCTAAAGGGCCTGGGTTCGATCCCCAGGCCCCCTTGTTTCTTCAATATTATTTTTCTATGCATATTTCCATGCGCAGGTTTCTAGGACATCCACCATACGTCCTCAATGATCAACCAACCAGATGTCCAACAAGCCAAATCCAACGCCTGGCACATGAAGGTCTACCATAGGCCTAGTCAAACGTGCAATATGGAATCAGAAAGTTCAACGTGGACCAAGGCATATTGGGCTTATTGACACCCTCCTTTTACTTTTGATACCAGGCCCATTTCTCTCTTTTCTTTTATTTATTTAATTTTGTTTAAATTATATTCTCTCACAAATTTAATTCCTTTTTTACAAAAAACTCATAAAATCAATTTTCATCAAATTAGAATTTAGGTTTTTATTTATTTTTATTTTGTCAAAATTAATTTTGTATTAGTTTAATTTTAGGGTAATTTTAACTTTTTTGCAAATAATTTAAAACAAATTAGAAATTAGGGTTTTGTTTGATTTAATTTTTTTTACTTTCTGTTCTTAAAATAACCAAATACAAAAATAGGTCAAAATTAATTATTTTTCTTAATTTAAATTAATTAGTAATTAGGTTTATATTTATTCATTTAACCTTATTTTTCTCAAAATAATCAAAACAACAAAAAATGTTTTTTCCTTTTAATTAGGTTTAGACGGGGTCAAAACCCTAATTCTTTTTCGTTCTCGATTTATCGCGCACGTTTATTTATTTTTATGATATTAATGTAACGACCCATGGGATGTAATAGTTTAATTAGGATTTTTCTTTTATTTATCGTTTTATGGGTTTTTTGCTATGTAATTAATCCCCCTCCCCGAAGCCTTGTAATAGCGTAGTTTTATTTCTCGCATTTTATTTTTTGCAAATATTAACCGTTAGATGTATGATAATAGGATTGCATGACAAGAATGTATGTTAATTTTAAAATGGTTAGCAAACCCTAAATGTGCAAAGATAATAACTTGAAATCAAATCACTCGCACATGCGCACTCCTAGGGTATACACTCACTTCGGTTGCCTTCAGTAAACGATCATTAAGTATAGGGTGTTTTAGTGGTCGCTCTCTCGTCTAAACAAAGATCAAATGTCCCGTTCGGAAATGTTGCCTCAAAAATGTTGCCTCGGAAATGTTGCCTCGAATATGATCTTGAGACATTAGGGTTATTACTAAGACGTCCTAGCATTGCTTTAGTGATCGTATGTCCCTTTCGAATTGACCCTTACAACTCCAACGATGGTACTACCTACTCCTTAATAGTGGGATAGCGCGGTCTAAAGGAAACAAGAACAAAAACATTTTTTTTCCGAGTAGGTAGATGCTAGTAGGTACTTACTCAGAAATCAAACTTTTCCACACTTACACTCTTTTCAAACAAAGTTTTTAAAACGACTTCGTAATACTCTTGAAGACAGAAGCAAGGAATAAAACGAAGTAAAACAAAACTTTTCAAAACACACAAACATGGAAGCAATTTTTAAAAATGATGAGCAAGTACCTAAGAGCCCATGGAAAACCACCGATAGAAATGGTGCTAATACCTTCCCTTTCTATAATCTACCCCCCGTACTCAAAATCTCGAAAAAGGAATTTTTCTGTGCTTTTGCCCTTTCCAGTTGGATAAAATAAAAGTCTGTGGCGACTCTTGCTTACCGCGACATTTTGCAAACATAAACGCAAAATGAAAACCAGCATTTTCCTAAAACATTCTAGTTCTGCCACCGTATCACAAAGGGTTTTCAGGAAGACCTTGGTCATTTCTTGTTCTCCCATTGAGGGTATCACCTGGGCAGCTATCTCGTGCCAAAGCTGCACATATTCTTTAAACGAATCCTTATCTTTCTGAACCATTGCTCTCAATTGGTCACAATCAGGCGCCATGGACATATTATACTTATACTGTTTGATGAAGGCTTCCTCTAGATCATTGAAGGTGCGCATATTTCTACTGTCCAAACTCATATACCACTTCAAAGACTCATCAGTTAAGCTATCCTAGAAGAAATGAATAAGAAGACACTAATCATCAGTATTGGTGGACATTTTTCTTATATACATCACCGGGTGGTCACGAGGAAAGGAGTTGCCCTTGTACCTCTCAAATTCTGGCACTTTAAACTTTGCTGGAACCTTTACGTTAGGAACTAAGCAGAGTTCATTGACATTCAGTCTAAATAATTCTTTTCCTCGAAGAGCCTTCATTTCCTTTTGTATCTCATTGAATTAGTCCTGAAAGTCATCCAATCGGTCATAGAAACCCACACTTTCACTCGATGTAGGAACAAGATAATAAACTTCATCATTAACAAACGGTATAGCATTCACCGTAGGAGGTGCAATATAATGGATCTCATTTTTAGCAGCAGGAGTAATATGCACCACAGGAGGTGCAGGAATATCAGCAGCTTGAGCAAATGTAGCAACTTGAGCATCAAGATTGTAAACTTCTGGCATGAAATTTTCAGGCATTCCCCACGGGTAACCCTGAGGTATATGGTTTTGAGCATCCGTAACGGAAATGGGAACTATCAGAGCTTTGGAAGCAACCATTGTTTGTTGTGACTGAGCAGGCGGAGGAGCAAGTGGTGGCTGATTCTGAGCAGCCACCAATGATTCCATCAAAGCAGTCAGATTGGCAATACCGTCTTTCAAAGAAGTAACTTCTTCATGCAGCTCACGATTCTCTTGTTCAAGATTCTCCATTTTCTTCCTGGAATTAGACCGAGTATTATACCGGTGAGACAACTTTCTAAATGAAGTAGAGAAACACAGTAAGACACCTGGGAATGAACATAAATGCAAGAAATATGTGCAAAATGATACATGATATGCAATGCATATGATTTATTTATCATTATTAATATTTCAAGGTACTCAAAGAATTATAGACTATTTGAAAACATTAAAGTACCTTCACATTTTGAAATACTAAAAATTTCATTATAATAACTTCAAAATGGATTACAACTTTTAGTACAAGTCTCAATAATCCTAAGTACAAGAGAAGATAGAATCTAAAATCCTAAGGAGGCAAAGCTGATGAAGATCTCTCCACGCACTGATGTTTTCCCATGAGTCTTGCAATCTGAGCCTTCAACTGCTTGTTCTCTTCTGCACACCTGTTGGTGACTTCTTTCCAATCACCCGAGTCAGGAAGTGAGCAACTAGGTCCAGACCGAGCTCTAGAGGAAAATAAATCCTCTTGCGTCTCCATCATCTCCATAACACAACTCTCAAGAATCTGAATCAAGTCATCCTTCTCTTTCAATTCTGTTTGATAGGTCATATCTAAAGTCTGACACTTGTTCTTCCAGGCTTCCTTCTCCTACTGCATCCTAACCAGGGCAAGATGAAGTTCTTCCACATCATCTAAAAGGGGAGGAGAAGTCTTCTCAAACATATCAAGTATAGGTTCTTCACGGGAATATAGCATCTTGAACTGAATTTCTCTTGCTTGTACCCACCGGAGATGAGGCTCCAAAGAAACAAGTGCTCTTGGTCCCAAGTCTTTTCTACTCTTCCTGTGAATATGGTGCCAAGCCTTTGCAATTTCCTCCTTAGCTTCCTTATGATCCTCTCCTTCTTTGAGAAATAAACCACTCAAATGAATACTATTTGGCTTGTCTCTCATCAGATATCCGAGTTGACAATGTGCGAGAACGACATTGTAGTTAATTCCTCCCTTTGTACCAAGAATAGCTACATTAGGGAATCTACAACAACTATCAAAAATCTCCATATCATAATAAGCCTGGTGATACCAAACAATGTTAGAATGAGTGAGAGATATAATCTTTGGAGCCCAACGAGGTTCCTTCTTGATATCCCAGAAAGCATCAGACCGAGGTAAGTGAGAAATAAACCACCGATACAACAAAGGCGTGTAATAAACGATCATCCCTCCATGATAAAAATCCCAAAGATGAATGGAATAATAATCATCTCCTAATAACGTAGGAACAAGATTCCCAATAAAAAGGATTCTAATGGCGTTGACATCCACAAATCTGTTGACGTTAGGAAATAAGAACAACCCATAGGCAAGTAGAGAAAAGATATCCTCAAACGCAACTGTACTCTTCATCCTAGCAAAGTAGAAAGCTTTCTCTAATAAAAACTGAACATGTAATTCTCTGATTCCTCCTTTGATAGTCATGTTGGCCTCAATCTCAAACTTCCCCAAATGAATCATGGCAGCAATCTCATGAGACTTGGGCTCTCCCTCTAAACTGGTAAAAGGAACATGATCGGTAATAGGTAAACCTAGTAGGTAAGAATACTCCTCTAATGTAGGCATCAGCTGATAATATGGGTAAGTTAAACACTGATACAATGGATCATAGAACTGGACCAAAGTAGAAAGAATACCCTCTTTCATCTTGAGCTTCACAAGAGACACAACGAATCCATACTTCTTCCAAAAATATGTAGAACTCTCGATCTCGGGAATCAGACTCATCAATTCATCTATCTTAGGATCCGTGAAACTGTACTTTCGAGTCTTTCTTTTCCCATAATTAATGGTAAAAAAGTACCTGATATATTTGCAAAAATTCAACTTTAATTCCCTTGAAGGAATTGTTTTAAAGGATGCTCAATGGGTGCATGAATGCATGATGCAAAAATCACACATAAGATCACAAACATGGGGGTTCAAAGGTTCGATGTCACGAGCATGAAGTCAAAGGTACAACCCACAAGGTATGTACTAATAGTTTATCACCTGTCGAACAAGGTTCTAAAAGGTTCCCAAAGTCTACATCCTTCTTTCAGATATTACCAACATTCTGATTAACTCGATAATTAGTAATATTCTCAGGAAAAACTCATCTGAGAGTAGTATCGCGTGACAACCACTTCCGATTACTCCGTCATAGTTTCAGCACTACACCTAAAAGTCAAAGATTGGTTAAGGGTTCTACGGTCCTCAGTTTCAGCAGGCTCCTAAGTCGAAAGCAACACATCTTCTCGATTACTTGGTAATGATATTATAGTAAAAGAGGCCTCCACTGAGTGGGGAATCTCATGTATCCTTTTTTGGGATTACTCCCTCAAAGCTAACATGACTATACCGCCCGTCCTATCTTAAGTTTGCCAAAGTCCGGGTAGAGGACTTATGAAAAATCACCAAGCACCCTGAAAACCAGGAAAATCTAGACAAACATATACAACACATAATATACAACCAATAATAGCACATACACAAATAAACAAAGATAGGCTCAACCCACTTAGATATGGACCAACATTTGGTCGATTTGTCCCCAGTGAAGTCACCATTCTGTAGCGGTAGAAATGTTAAGACTAAGCCATTGGATTGACTTAACTCACACATATCAAATAAAAACCGCCACTGCACTTTATTGTTTCCAAAGGAATGAGAAAAGAGCGAATAACCCAAAAAAGAGGGGGATAGAATCTAGGTACGGGGGTTGGTTATGCAAAGGGAAGGTATTAGAATCCTAAACATCTACGGTACTCCGCAGGACCCTCTTTGAAAATTTGTGTATTTTGGCTTTAAGTGTTGTATACAAAATGAATGGTGGGGGATGAGAAAAGAAATATTTTTTTACTATTTTTTTACACCCGCCGCATTTGCGAACCTTTAATTCCTACATACCACCTTCCATGCAATAGGGGATCAGGGTACTTGTAGTTCACCTTTAAAAATTTTAAAACACAAATGTGTTGCTTAATTTTAAGAGATGAGACATCATCATCATATTTGAGTGGAAAACATACTTACTACCTACGATAATGAGAAAGGAGAATTTGCGTCATCTCAAAGTGGAGGATATAGCTTAGATTTTAAAATCAACAAAGCTTCACTATACACCCAAGTGGAAAATATCTCACTTCACTACCGTAGAAGTTTAATATTTGACAAGAGTTTTTAAAGTAAAAATCCAAAGTGGAAATATTTTGAGAAAATTTTTTAAAGTAAAAATCCAAAGTGGAAAAACGGTTTGAATGATATTGATTGACTTTTAGTCTTCTCACAAAAATGTCAAAGTATGACTAAGTTGATTAAAGTTTGTTTAAGGAAATATTTTTTGAAAAGGGCATGGACCTAGGTCCAAGTTTATTATGAAAGCGGTACAAGTTAGAAAACAATAATAGTTTTGAAAGGGAGGGAGAAGATTTTTTAAATTAAAGAAGATGGGAGGAGATGAAGGGACTATCCTAAGGCATAAGTTAAAAGATAGGGAAAAGAAGTGTCTAACCAACAAGAAACTAACACATGACACAATAAGTCAATGTAGAATTCTCATCCTTTGAATTGAAACCAAATAAGCAAATATATTAAACCTCTTAAGAATACCAAACTTCAAATGCATTAGGTCTTCACAAAAATTGGGCAGAGTAACAGCTGTATATAGAGAAATTCCCAATCACATACAAAGCACATAATTAGAATATCCTGCACACAAAGAAAAAACAACCCAATGTCTTGGGGTAAACCCCAAGAACTCCAGACAAAATAGCAACAAAAGTCACAAGGTCTCAAGGGTATCAAGGCTTCTAATCCTAAGTCCACAGGGTCTATAACTCCATAATGCCAAGGATAGTAACCAAATAGTACAAGTAACCTTAAAGCCTTTTATTGTTCAAGTTGGTTATTAAGTATCTTCAAAAAGAAAATGAAAATCTCACGTGAGCAAAACAAAATGACATAAAGATAATGCTCAAGTGAGCAAAGATGAAAATAACATGAAATGTAAATGCTAAAGTAAATTGTGCATAAAAGTAAAGACGTAAAGTAAAAGCATAAAATAAAGTTGATTGTTTGTGATTTAGAAATTAGAGGTTAGTTGAATGTCCATCTTGAAAATTTCATTTGAAAACTCATTAGAAGATTGATAAAATTAAAGCTTCTCAACAACAAGTTTCATTTACTTTTTTTCAAGTATATTATTCATTTCAAGTGTTCATGGTAACAACATATGATCAACGATGTTTAAATGATTCTATTAGACCAAAGCTTATGATGGTTCATTAGAGGATTGATAAGACCAAAGCCTCCTAACAATGAACCTCAAGGTTATTGGATCCAAGGTTTGAAATTAAATATACTTGGGCTTGCAAACATAAGTTTGGGCCACGAATGATCATTTCTCGAATCGGGACAAAATTTAACGCTATGTTAAGCAATCGTAAGTGGACTTATATAGAAGTCACACCTATTTTAAGGTCGATCAATAGCAATTTATGTACCATATGTTTGGAGAAATGATATGTAGATCATCTTCTAACAACATGTAGCACAAGTAAGAAAAGGATAAGCTGATTAGGGAGGGTAAATATTTGAACCAAAGATTTTAATCAAACTATCATTAAAATCATTCATCCATTTTGGTGCAGTTAAACTCAACACCCAAGATCCAATGATATTAATGAAGCTCATGATCAAAAATCATATAGTTATGGCTCAGTCATAATATATTCAAAAATAAAATTGCAATTAATAAACAAAATAAAAAATTTTTAATTATTTTTTAAATGAAAATAAAAGGCAAAATAACAAACTTTATTCAAAGTATCAAATGAAAATTAAAAAAAAAACATAGAAAAGTCAGAGATAATCTCAAGTATTTTTACAGATTTTTTAGCAATTTTTAAAATAGAAAAAGTATTTTTTTTTAAATATTTTAAATCATTCAAGTAAGTGAAAAAGATCAAAAATAGTAAAAATCAAAATAAAATTCTAGAAAAAAATTCAGAAACTCAGATGTAAAGAAAATGATCTTGGTAAATTTTTCAGAATTTAAAAACACCAAAAAGTATTTTTAAACAATTAAAAACAAATTAAAACAACTAAAAAATATCAAATTTGAAAATAAAATCATGAAAAAATAAAAATAAGAAAGAATATTTCAAAATATTTTTGTTATTTTTTTCATAATTTTTGGGTCAAAAATGAATTTTCTATGATTTCTTTAAAGTTTAAAATAATTAAATAGAAAAAATCAGAAAATAAAATAAAGTCAAAACAAATGTGGACCATTAGATTAATGTCAAAAAATGTTCGTAAGCAGATCCAAGGGATCTGACACGCTGTGCATAATATGGTCATCTTTGGAAATCACACCAAATCATTTTTTAATAATTAAAAGCAACAAAAAATCTGGCGCAATGGATAAAGTCTGACTAATGAAAGTAACAAGATCCAATAATCCTCAAAACACACGGATAGTAAGACAATGCACTTGATACGATTCAAAAAATCACATGTCACGCTATCATTGGCTGAAGCACGACATGTAGGTCGTCTTCAACCTCCAGACACCCTAACTTGAGGTTTCACAAATTGTAAAATTAGAGGACCAGACCGGTACCATTAGATTCGTCTCTTTAAGACGATTCTAATGGTACCTGTGATACGGTAGGAGAACTGACTTGAGGTTTTGCGTTTGTTTTCGCAAATGTTTCGGTTGAGCAAGAGTCGCCACCGACTTTTTATTTTATCCTAAGGAAAGGTTAAAAAGCACAGCAAAAACCTTTGAGATATTTTCTTGGGTTCGGGGAGTAGATTATAGAAAGGGAAGGTATTAGCACCCTTTCTATCCATGGTTATCCATGGGCTCTTAGTTACTTGCTTAGATCAACTTGCCTTAATTTTCAATTGTTTGAAATGGTGCTTTGTGTGTGTGGGTTTGAAAATGTTTTGAAAAGAAGCCAATGTGGTGGAAACCTTTGTAATGATCCATGTTGTGATGTATACAAAGGTGTATGTCTTTTGAAAAAGGTTTTCATTGTTTTTGAAAGTTGTTTTGAAAGTGTAGTGATGTGTGGTTTTAAAAATAGGCAAGTGTTTTGTTTTGCAAGTTTGATTCAAGTAACTAAGAGTTTGTCTACTCCTAAATTTCTCAAAGATTTCTCCTATGTTTTAACCCTTTTAACAATTTTGTTCCACCATTGCATTTGGTGGACAATCTTGTGTTAGGATGTGAAAGGGACGGGCGCGGGTCATCGTTTAGACCATAATTGCAATGGTGCCAAGTATCTTTGGGCAATTTTCCTTTAAGGGACTTGATCATTTTTAAGGCAACTTTCGAAAGCGTCATCGAGGGACTATGATCATTGGAATTGTATTTGTTTTGCCCAAAGAGACCTAACATGCAATATGGCCCATTATTGAAGGCAACAAGTGGAATACCCTAGGGGTGCAAGTGTGATTGGTGTTGTCCATTTTCATGCTTGTTTATCTTGAAATTAGGTCAAACTATTTTGGTTAATTGATTTGCATACAAACCCTAATTCTAACATGGCATATTTAGAAAGCATTTAAAGTGCGAAATTTAAAAGTTCTAAGTTATTACACAATGATCATGGGAATGGGGGTACAAATGTTCAAATGGGGATGAGACTTCATAGGAGGATGGTACCCAATATTTACAACCAAATTGAATTGCGCAAGTATAAATGTATAGATGTATAAGAAAGGAACAATATGTATGGGAAAGTATTTTTGTGTATGTGTATATTTTATTCACAAATAAAATAAAAATAATTAAAAGAAAGTTGATTTTTTTGAATATTTTCATGTTTAGGGCAAAAACCCTAATCTTACTAAATAAAAGGTATTAACTACACAATATTTAAATAAAATAAATATGCAAAATGCAAAAAGGTTTTCTTTTTTATATGTATGTAAAAAGGTATTTTTCATGTGTTAAGTAAACAAAATAAAATGGATTAATTTTTGGTATTTTATGTATTTAGGGTAAAAACCTAATTTTATAAATAAAATGTATTTATTATACAATATTTATTAAGTATTATATACCATATTTATTAATTATGTATAAAAAATAAAATGAAAAAGGGTATATTGTAAAAAAAAAAGGTATTTTGAGGTCAAGATATTAATAAAATAAAAATGTATTAATTCTTTGTATTTTCCTAAATATATTAACAAGTATATATGTATTTACATTATTTATTAAAATATATATTATATGTACAAAAATATACTATTTAATATTTATAAAAAAAAAGTATATTTTATGTAAAATGTTTTCAAGAGGTAATATAAAATAAAATCAGAAAATAAACATGTTTGCATTATTTTTTTTAGTATTTTGAATATCTATATATTTATTTATGTACAAATACCCATTTAAACAAATAAATGCCTAATAAATACAAAAATGGTTTAAAAAATAATTTTTATATTTTTAATATTATGAGAAAAAATAAAAAAGTCAGAACAAAAAAGAAAAGGTCAAAAAATCATAAAAATAAGCATAATGGGTCAAGGGGGTGCACAAGTAGAAATGAGGTGCAAATAGGAAAAACAACCAAGCCCAGCCCAAAAGGGTTGTCTTCAACCTCCAGACTGTTTGAACATGAACAAAAACGCGCGTTTTCTATCTCCAGATTCCTGGACTTTCAAGCAAAACTCACAACATGAAAAATGTAGAGCATTAAAAGACGAATCCAGACATATAAAGAACTTGACTTAACTCTCTAAGATGAGAGAGAATTTCTCCATTCCTAATTCTTGACCTAAGTTTTCATCAATGTTCAGACCTTAAATTCTCATAGCACATGCAAAATAAATGGAAAGTAAAGATATGTACAGCTTCAGGGGCATGAGTAGAACATTTTTCATTCACAAACCTAGAGCTAACAATGCCTGGATAGGGAGATAGAAGTCCATGAACTTACCTGTTCAGTTGAGATCGTGTGCAACAATGGCGATGTTTACAAGGCAAGGTAATGATTTGTATAGCTTCCTTGATGCCTCAGGATGCTATTCCAACCTTTTGTTTGCTTGGAAACCAAGAGAATCGTGCTATGGTACTTCAACTGCAAAACAGAAAAATGAAAATGGTGATGTTAGCTAGGGATGTTACAGGTCGTGTTTAGGGCTTGGAACAGTTTGTCTGGATGGTAGGGAAAGTGTTTGAAATGGTTTGGATGGAAGTGCACGATGGAAATGAGTTATGGGGATCCAACTGCAACCTAAGCCCTGTTTTTGCAGTTTTATGGTGATTCTGTGTTTGAGAGGGTGTTGGAGATGGTTGGCTCGTGTTCTAGCTCAGTTAGGATGTATGGAATTTGTTTGCAATCTTTTCTTAAGCTTGCCTTGACAGGAATGTGAAGTTCTGATTGTTATGCCAAGTTACTTCTAACTTAAGCAAGAAATGGCAAGTTGGTGTTTTAGGCTTGTACAGGCCCCCAATCTATGCTGCATACCTTAGCCTTGATCAGTGTAATTAGTTCATAAACTTGTGCCAAAAGGATTTTCATTGTACTTGCTTGGATTTGCATTTGACATAAAGTTCAACTTTTCTAAAATGGCTATTTTGCTTTTTCTATTTATGGCTTAGTCTTGCATATAATGCTTGGACACACAAAATAAGGCCTTGGAACAATGAGTTAGCATTAAATTTATGAGTGCAAATGGGATATAGGACCTGTAATCAAGGAATGCAAACTGAGTTCAAAATTGCTTAAGTGTATGAACATGAAACTTGGCCTTAAACAAAGTGAGTTTTTTCCAACTTGCCAAATTCGATTCTCTCTAACCATGAGGTTTTTTGATGAGTTCTTGGACATTTTGGAAAGTTTGGAATGTGTACTTCAATCCATCTTTGAAATGAAAATTGAAATTCCAAGTGGAAGCATGTGAAAAATGGTCTTGAAGTTAGGCAAAAATCCTGCCTAAAATGGTTCAAAATTTCTCTAAGTTAAGAATGGTTTGGTACCCTTGTTCCAAAAATTGTAACTTGAGCTACAAGCTTCTTTTTGGAAAACTTTGTGAATCAAAGTTGTAGATTTTGCAATGGACTACAACTTTCATGTTTTGACTTTTGCTTGAATCCAAATGAATCTTGGTGAGAAAGTGGGACAAAGTTAGGAAAAAATTAGGGTTTTTCATAACTTAGAAAAATTCTAAGTTATGAAAAATCTTCATTTCAAACCCTAATTTGTGATTCTTGATTTCTTGATGAACAAGTTTCATGATTTGGCATGTTTTTGATGAAAAATGAATCTTGACACTTGATTTTGACCAAAAAGTCAAAGTTTGACTTTTCAGTATACAGTCAAAATTGATCAATTGACTGGGAAATTCAATTGTCAATCTTGTGCATTTGGGATATTTTGAACTTGTTGAGTATGTCAAGACAATTCCATGGGGTCTTTGAGTCCATATGTGAGCTTGGTTTGCCATTGGCTAGGTCAAACAGTCAAAAATTGCCTTTGTGCAGTCAAAACCCTAAAAATGACCATTTTGCCCTTTTGGTGATCTGATCAAATTTCTTGTGGAATTGTGATCCAAACTTGATCAAATGGCCCATATGAGTTCATAATGTTGATGTGGGTCAATTTTCATGAGATTTGACTGTTTGTTGGCCACAATTGACTTTTTCCCCAATACAGCTGATTTCTAGGTCAACTGTCCAATTGACTGGGCAAAATTTGGAATCAAGACTTGAAACTTGGTATGGATAAACTTGGGAGTCCAACATGAAGCATGAAAGTCATCTTAGGCATTTTAGGTCAAAATATCTTTGTGCAAACACAAACCCTAATTTGGGTCAACAGTGCAAGGAGAAGTCTTGAGCAGAGGAAACCCTAACTGGATCTTGAGCTCCAAGGGTCTTATGATGAGAAAATGTTGAGGAAATGGGAGGGCAAATTTTGGGGTACAACAGTACCCTCATGCCATATTTATATAAACTGCGTGAGGCTGTATTTGGAGAAAACCAGAAAAAATAGTGAGCACGAAAATCCCAAGTATCTCTCTCAATTCTCAATGAAAATGAAAACCATATAAGTGTGAGAATTAGAAGGATGAATAGAGTAGAATAGGGCTTTGTTTAGTTCAATTTGGTTGAGAATTCTACCTGAACGAAGTATCTGAAACTGGACTTGGTTAGCACGATTTTGGACACTTCAAGGCTTGGTTCTTCTTCTGTTAGCTTCAGTGAAGTTCAAGGATAAAGAACCAACAAAGAAATTGGATTGAAAAGTGGAGAAAAGGTGAATTCGAAAACTCAGAAAAGTGGGTTTTGTAGAGAGTTTGGCAAGGTGAGTTTGGTTGTCCAAGCTTGAGAAAATAATAGGAGTGAGGTCCTCTATTTATATGGAAGAGAATGGTGCAAACAATTGAGAGGAAAATTGAAGTTTGGAAGGAGCCCGAAAGTGGAAAATGTCTGACTCCATGTGCATCAAAACTCATCCAATTCCCATGTTTCGATCCTTAATTCAACTTTTGGAACTTTGTTAAACATGTTTAAATCAAAAACGCGTGCTAATTTGGTGTTTAGAAGCTGGATTATGGATTTTAAATTCTGACTTGGAAGGAAAATTCAATTTCAAGTAGCTGACTTTGAACTCATGGTGTGCACGATTTAGGGAACCTTAGGACCTTATTCTTGGTGCATTAGAAATATGAGGTAACATTATTTATAATGTTCCAAGAAAGATATCATTTGGATGCTTGAGCTAGAAGTTGTGCTTGGTCAAAATTAGGAAAATATGTGTTGACTTTTATACTTATAAAAAATTCTAAGTTTTTTCTAAAAAATGACCTATAATGTTTTGATTCCAAACAAGGTGTTCTTCCAAAAAATTTCTTTGATCAATGATGATAGCTTGAAGTGGACTCTTTAAAGAGTATTGTTAAACTTGTATCACTCAAAAATTCTAAATATTGGACGAGTAATGATCCTTTGAATTTGATGAAAATCCATAAGGTGACCTATAATATTTTGAGATATTAAGGCATCTTCTAATCATTTCAAGTTTTGCACATAAATAAATAGTTGAGGTTCACAATCTTAAGATCATTTTGGAAAAACAATGGGCTCAAGGAGATAAAAATTGATCAAGTTATGACCCTTTAAAGTCACATAAGGGAATTTGTTGGCCTATTTAGAGGACTTGTAATCTTTCTCAATCATTAGTTATATTTCACACAAAATTTGCTTGAAACTCTTGAAGTGATTTTTGGATAACACTTTAAAGAGAAGAATATCTTTGGAATCACTTAAAAATATCAAAAGATGGACAAGATATAGCCCTTATAAGTCCAAAACCCTAACTCCTAGAGCATCAAAATGACTTGGGAACCCCTTTCAATTTTGACAATCTTTCTTGTACAAATACTTTTGGTATGTGAAGAGATGTTGTTGTGGATGATGATAAGAACCTATGGTAACAATAAACACTTCCAAATGTTGAGAATTGAGGGAGTTATGCACTTGTGATCAAGGAATTAAGAATTTGTTCAATTAGGCCAAACTTCTTCAATCAATTCTTGCAACTTTTGACTTCCTTTGGCAAATTTAAGCATGATGAATCATAGTAGACCTTGTCATGACATTTCTTTAAAGAAATCTCAATGGTGAAACTTAAATTTCAGTGAAGCTTTGTTGAAGAAAACATGGAAATAAACTCATGAACCTATGAATCAACTTGATGAAGTGTGTGGTGCCCTCACCTATAGTATCATCATTTAGAGCAAACAATCGTTGTATTTGTTAGTTAAAAGTTAATCAACACAATAAAAATATGACCAAAATATGAAAATCAAAGTTCTTGGTGATCCCTCATGAGAAAACCTAAAGATAGGGAGAAGAACCAGACCCTAGTGTGATCTTGATATGATTGGGTTAATATGAGATGATAGAGGACTCTTAGGGGAAAAATTGGGGTATAACAGAAACCTTTGGTACAATAACTTTGAAGTTCATTGTTTGAATCATTTGAACATCGTTTATCATATGTGGTTGCTTTGAGCATTTGCAATGATTGATATACTTGACAAACAACAATTGAGACTTGTTATTGAGAAGCTTTGATTTTATCAATCTTCTAATGAGTTTTCAAATGCAAGCTTTAAGATGGTCATTCAACTAACCTTGTAACTTCTAGTTCACTAACAAGTAACTTTACTTTATGCCTTTATTTTTATGTACAATTTAATCTAGCATTTACATTCCATGACATTTCTCTTTTGCTCACTTGAGCATTTATCTTTATGTCATCTTATGTTTGCTCATTTGAGCTTTTATTTTCTTTTGAAGACACTTAATAACCAACTTGAACATTAAAAGTATTAAGGTTACTTGGACTATATCCTTGGCATTATGGAGTTGTGGACCTCTCGACTTAAGATTAGAAGCCTTGATATTTTGGGACCTTGTTGCTCTATTGTTATTTTGTTTGAAGTTCTTGGGGTTTACTCCAGGGCATTGGGTTATTTTTCTTTGTGTGCAGGTTATTCTGGTTATATTCTTTGTTTGTGATTGAGAATTCCTCTGTATATAGCCAATACTCTGCCCAATTTTTGCGAAGACTTAATTCATCTAAAGCTTGGTATTTCCCAGAGGTTTAGTATTTTTTCAAGTATGGTTATAATCCAAAGGATGATAATTCTACATTGGCTTCATATGTCAATATTTGGATTCTTGTTGATTAGATTGTTCTTTTCCTTGGCTTTTACATTATGCTTTAGGATAGTCCCTTCATCTCCTTCCATCTTCTTTAATTTCAAAATCTCCTTCCTCTTTTTAAAAACTCTTCTTGTTTTCTAACTTGAACCACTTTCATAATAAACTTGGACCTAAGTCCATGTATTTTCAAAAATATTTTTTCTCAAATAAAATTTAATCAATTTAACCATACTTTGACATCTTTCTCAAGACTAAAAGTGAATTAACCTCATTCAAACCATTTTTCCACTTTGGCTTTTTTTAATTTAAATTTTTTCTCAAAAGATTAGACTCTTGTTGATTCTTGTAGTGATGCGAGCTACTATACTTCTACGATATGTAGTGAAGTGAGATATTTTATACTTTGGTTTTGAGTGGAGCTTTGTTGATTTTAAAATCCAAGCTATATCCTCCACTTTGAGATGATGCAAATTCTCCTTTCTCATGACTGTGGGTAGTAAGTATGTTTTTCACTCAAATATGATGACGACGTCTCTTCTCTTAAAGTTAACCAACACACATGTGTTTTAAAATTTTTAAGGTGAACTACGAGTACCCTGATCCCCTATTGCATGGAAGGTGGTACGTAGGCACTAAAGGTTCACAACCGCGGCGGTTGAAAAATTGTAAAAACCACTTCTTTTCTCATCTCCTCCATCTATTTTTTTGTATACATCTTTTATAGCCAAAACACACTGATTTTCAAAGAGGTTCCTGTGGAGTACAACAGATGTTTAGGGTTCTAATACCTTCCTTTTTCATAACTAACTTCCGCGCCTAGATTCTCTCCCCTCTCTTTTTGGGTTTACTCGCTTTTTTCCCATTTCCTTTGGAAACAATAAAACACAGTGGCCATTTTTATTTGATCTGTGCGGGTTAAGTCAATCCAATGGCTTAGTGTCAACATTTCTACTGCTACACGCTTTCCCCTATAATCATCATTAAAAGACATGATCTTTCTGAGCATGAGGCAGCCTTCTCTGAATTCACGAGACTTGACCTTCTTATCAAAAGCTTTCTTCATTCTTTTCTGATATAAGTGACCATGCCACAAGGTTGTCATTCTCTTTTATTCAATCAAATTCAACCGGTCAAACATGTTCTGGACCCATTCAACATCTGAAAACTCGGTTTCCATTATTACACACAAAGAGGGAAGCTCAACCTCAACGGGGTGCATTTCTTCCATACTATACACAAGAGAGAATGGGGTTTCCCCTGTTGAAGTGCAGACAGATGTACGATACCCATGCAAAGAAAAAGGGGGCATCTCGTCCTAATCCTTATAGGTAACAACCATCATTTGGATGATCTTCTTAATGTTTTTATTAGCAGCTTCAACAACCCCATTCATCTTAGGCTTTTAAGGAGACAAATTATGATGGACAATCTTGAATTCTTCACAAAGTTCTATCATGATTTTATTATTCAAATTTGGGTCATTATCAGTGATAATCCTACTTGCCACACTATACCCTCATATAAGATTGTTCTTGATAAAGCATACTGCGACCTGCTTGGTGATATTAGAATAAGAAGTTTCTTCCACCCACTTTGTGAAGTAGTCAATTGCCACCAAGATGAAACAATGTCCATTCGACGCCCTAGGTTCAATCATTCCAATCATATTAATACCCCATATAAAAAAGGCCATGGGGAAGAAATAACATTGAGAACCGTTGGAGGCACAAAAATATTTTCAGCATAAATCTGACACTTATGGAACTTTTTCACAAATTTGTAATAGTCAATTCATTGTCATCCAATAGTAACCTACACTAAGCATCTTCTTCGCCATCGAATGTCCATTGGAATGGGTACCAAAGGAAACTTCATGAATCTCATGCATCAACATGTCCGCTTCAAGTATATGCACACATCTGAGCAGGACCATGTCATAATTTCTCTTGTATAAAACATCTTCATTGAGGAAAAAGCTACCTACCAACCTTCTCAATGTCTTTCTATCTTTGTTTGACGCACCAACCGGGTATTCTTGAGTCTGGAGGAAATTTTTTATATCATAATACCAAGGTTTTTCATCTGACGGCCCCTCAGTAGCAAACACATTAGCTGGTCTATCAAGATGTCGAACTGTAGTCTGAGGTACATCATTCCAAGCACTTACTTGGTACATGGAAGCCAAAGTGGCTAAAGCATCTGCCATGTGATTCTTATATCTGGGAATGTGATGGAATTCAACCTTATTAAAGAAAGATAATAATCTTCTTGCATAATCTTTTTAGGGAATCAAGCCAATGTGACGAGTCCCCCATTCTCCTTTGATCTAATTTATTACCAAAGCTAAATTACCATATACATCAAGAATTTTGATTCTAAGATCTATAGCCTCTTCAAGACCCATGATCGAAGCTTCATACTCTGCCATGTTATTGGTACAATCGAATGTCGACCTTGCAGTAAAAGGAATATCTAACCCATGGGGAGTGATAATCACAACACCAATTCCTTTTCCATAAGAATTTACAGCTCCATCAAACACCATACCCCACTGGGATTCAGGGTCAGGACCTTCCTCAAGCAAGGGTTCATCACAATCTTTTAGTTTCAAAAACATCACTTCTTATTAGGGAAATCATACTTAACAATCTGATAATCATCAACCGGTTGGTGAGCAATGTACTCTGCAAACACACTTCCTTTTATAGCCTTATCAGTACGATATTCAATATCATATTTAGACAACAACATCTGCCAACGAGCAATTCTTCTAGTAAGAGTAAGATTTTCAAAAATATACTTAATTGGATCCATTTTGGAAATCAACCAAGTAGTATGATTCAACATATATTGCCACAATCGCTTCGCCGCCCAGGACAAAGCACAACATGTTTTTTCTAGCATAGAATACCGTGACTCATATTCAGTGAATTTCTTGCTTAAATAATAAATGGCACATTCTTTTCTTCTTGTTTCATATTGTTGTCCCAAAATACAGCCCATGGAGTTATTCAACACAATCAGATACATAATCAATGGTCTTCCTTCAACAGGAGGGAGCAAGATAGGAGGCTCAAGCAGATACTCTTTAATGCTTTCAAATGCTCTTTGGTAATCATCTTTCCATGCACAACCTTGATCTTTCTTTAACAACTTGGAGATTGGCTCACATGTTGCACTCAAATGGGAAATAAAATATGGAAATGTAATTCAAACATCCAAGGAATCCTCTAACTTGATTTTCAGTTCTGGGTGCAGGCATTTCCTGAATTGCCTTAACTTTATCAGGATCAACTTCAATTCCTTTTTGGCTAACAATAAAACCTAACAACTTTCCTAAATGAACTCCAAAAGTACACTTATTTGGATTCAAACAGAGAAGATAATACCTCAAACGCTGAAACAGTCTCAATAAGTCTTCTATGTGCCCTTCCTCAGTCTAAGATTTGGCGATCATATCATCAACATGTACTTCAATTTCCTTATGCATCAGATCATGGAATAGGGTTGTCATATCCCTCTAGTACATTGCACCAACGTTCTTTAACATGAAGGGCATCACTCTGTAACAGAATGTTCCCCAGGGTGTGATAAACATTGTTTTTTCCATGTCCTCAAGAGTCATCCTAATTTGATTGTATCCAGAAAATCCGTCCATGATTAAGAAAACTTTAAATTTTGTTATGCTATCAATCAACATATCAATATGTGGTAATGGGAAATCATCTTCCAAACTTGCTTTATTTATATCTCTATAATCAACGCACATGCAAACTTTTTCGTCTTTCTTTGGTACTGGAACAATATTGGAAATCCACCGAGGGTACACTAATGTTACAAGAAAACCAACATCAATCTGCTTTAAAACCTCTTCTTTAATCTTCACTTTCATGTCAGTATGAGTTCTTCACAACTTCTGCTTGATTGGTGGACATTTTGGCTTTAACGACAAATAATGTTCCATAATATCGGTATCTAAACCAGGCATGTCTTGGTAAGACCAAGAAAAGATATCCATATACTCTTTCAGCAACCCAATCAACATGCTCTTCACATCAGGATGAAGAAGTGCCCCAATATTGACTTTTTCGGATCTTCCTCTGAACCCAAATTAATCATCTCCAGTAGTTCTTTATATAGCTGAATGGTAATTTCCTCACGCTCAAGAAAACGTGAAAAAATCTTATGCGATTTCATCATATTCTTCTTCTTCAGCCACATACACATGGTATTCAAAGTTGGGAGAGGGTGCAGGGTCATTGCAGTCAACAGGTTTTTTAATTAATCTGCACATATGATCTATGATTGATTTTAGAAATTGACACTTGTAACAAGTGATTATATAGATTTATTTACAATATTATTTATTTTGAAAGGATTTTTCCGATTACCATTTTCCAAGAAAAAGCATAAAATAAATACACAATTTTAGAAATCAAAAACAACTTTTATTAATGATTTTAAAATTCAAAACAACAGACACGCCCACACAACATCGTTAATTTCACCTTGGGCAGGGTGAATGATTTTTGAAAAGACAAACAAAAAAAACTTTGAAATGTGAATGCAAGAAGGAACATCAACAATGACCAAATTCTAGATTATAACTCCATGTGTCAGAAAGTTCAGCATCTCTTGCTCCGACTCATCTTCGAGAATAATGTTGATCCTTGGAGTAGTCGGATGAAGATATCTTGTACTGTGAAAGATGTTTTAATATTTACTCAAAGCCAACTTCAGCTTCACAACTTCCTTCTTCATGGAGAAACCCAAACCCGTCCCATTCTTGTTTACAAGTGGATTAATAACCTGCCCCCACACCTTCCTAGGGCCCTTCTGCACTACCTGTTGCGCATCCTTAAAAGAGGTGATAAAATCTTCATTATTCCTTATATTATCAATAGACAAAGCTTGGAAGTGAGTTCCAACAGTGGCTTCATCGGCTTCTATAATGATAAAGGAAGACAAACGAGATATCAATAGAGCTTGCTCATTATTCACAATAACTACCTTTCCTTCACGGACAAATTTCAACTTCTGATGCAAGGTGCAAGCGGCATGATCGTGTGTGCAATAGATGAACTCACAGAGATCAGCATGCATCTTCACTAAACCACCTTTGACCAGAATGATATCAAAAATCTAGAAGTCCCCAAGACAACCAACAACCATATTTATAGCACTTACACCTTCATGCTTTGGTAGTGGATTATCTTTCACATTGAGACCAACATCTTTAAAAGATAGGAGACCAAATCTTACCATCTTCTGCACCTCAGGCTTCTAGAGATAACAATTTTCAATGATGTTACTAAGGGCTCCTTGATAAAAAGCACAAGTTTGATCAGCTTTATAATATCATGGTAAAGTTGAAGGTATAACATGGGAAAGCCTAGTCTATACCAATTTCTTTTGAATCAAACCGGAAACAATTATGCATAAATCATTGGAAGAGGATCAAAATCTTCTCTCTTCTGACCTTGTCCTTGATTACCTTGTTGAGGTGCTCTCTGATAGGAAGCAACAGTCGGAGCCATATTGACGACTGGATTCACTGAAGCAACCTGTTGTTAATGCTGATGATGTCTTCTTGGAGGTCTAACACTTCTTTATTCAACAATAACATTTGTTTCCCTTTATTTCTTCATAGAAAACCCATATGAAGATTTCCTTGTTTCACTAGAACCTTCATCTTTTTTCTATCGTCCTTCCCTAACAACTTCCTCTAGACGCACAACCATACTTACCATCTCAGTGAGATCACTTGCTGCACTTGCAAACATCCTTTCATAGTAAAATGAACCAAGGGTTTTTAGGAAGACCTTAGTCATTTCTTTCTCTCTGATTGGGGGTACCACTTGGGCAGCAACTTTGCTCCAATGCTGCGCATACTCAAAGGATTCCTTATCTTTCTGAGTCATCACTCTCAATTGGTCACGGACTAGTGCCATAAACATGTTGTACTTATACTTCTTAATGAAAGCTCCACCCAAGTCATTGAATATGCGGATGTTTCTACTATCCAACCCATATACCATTTCAAGGCAGCACTATTTAAACTATCCAGGAAGAAATGGATAAGCAAACATTAGTCATTAGTATAAGTGGACATCCTTATGATATACATCACCAGGTGGTTACGGGGATAAGAGTTGCCATTATACTTCTCAAATTTTGGTACTTTAAACTTTGATGACACTTTCACATTAGGAACTAAGCATAGATCACTGACATTCTGTCCGAATAACTCTTTCCCTCGAAAAGCCTTCACCTCTTTCTGCATTTCATTGAATTAATCTTGAAAGTCATCCATTCGGTCATAAAAGCCCAAACTTTCACTTGGTGGAGGAGCACGATGACAAACTTCATCATTAATAACATGCATAAGATTCATTGCATAGGTGCAAAATGATGAATCTCATTATTAGCAACATGAATAGTGTGCGCCACAGGAGGTGCAGAAGCAACAGTTGTTTGAACAAATGGAGCAACTTGAGCAGCAGGATTGTAACCTACTTGCATGAAATTCTTAGGCATTCCCCACAGGTAACCGTGAGGCATACATTATTGAGTAGCAGTAACTGGAGTAACATAGATGGGAATTGACATAATCTCTGAATAACAGTTGTGTTGTGGTTGAGTAGCATGAGGAGACAAAGGAGGAGGAGGTGGTGGCAGATTCTGAGCAGCCACAAAAGACTCTACCAAAGTAGTTAGGCTTGGCATACCAGCTCTTAAAGTAGTAACTTCTTCATGCAGCTCAGGATTCCCTTGTTCAAGGGTTTCCATTTTCTTTATAGAATTAGCCCGAGTGTTGTAGCGACGAGACAACTTATTGACTGTTGAAGCAGAGAAACAAGTAAGACACCTGTGAAAGATAGGAATGCAAAAATATGTGTGAAATGATGCATGATATGCAATGCACGTGATTTATCTTGTTTATTCAAGGAACTCAAACAATTGCACATATTAAAGTACTAACACATATGGAAATACTGAAAATTATCATTTTATTAATAATTTTGGAATAGATTACAACCTTTAGTACAAGTTTCAATAATCCTAAGTACAAGATAATAAAGATAGAATTTAAAAATCCTAAGGAGCCAAAGCTGATGAAGATCTCTACCCACACCTACGCTTTCCCCTAAGTCTTACAATCTGAGCCTTCAACTGCTTGCTCTTATCTGCATACTTGTTGGTGATTTCTTTTCATCCACTAGAATCAGAAAATGGGTGACCTCGACCTGGGTGAACTCTACAGGAAAATAAATCCTCTTACTTCTCCATCATTTCCATAGCATGACTCTCAAGAATCTCAACCAAGTCATCTTTCTCTTTCAATTCTGTTGAGTAGGATACCTCAAAAGTCTGGTACTTGTTCTTCCATGTTTCCTTTTCTTGCTGCATCCTAACCAAGGAAAGATGAAGTTCTTCCACATCATCTAAGAGAGGAGGAGTAATATTTATAAACATATCAAATAAAGGTTCTTCACGAGAATAAGGCATCTTTAATTGAATTTCCCTTGCTTGTACCCAACAGAGATAAGCCTCTAAGGAAACAACTCCTCTTGGTCCCAAATCTTTTCTATCCTTCCTATGAATATGGCGCCAAGCCTTTTCAACCACTTCCTTAGCTGCCTTGTGATCTTCTCCTTCTTTGAGAAAGAAACCACTCAGATGAATATTATTTGGCTTGTCTCTCATTGGTAAGTGAGTGAAAGCCATAATCTTCGGGGCCCAACACTATCCCTTCTTGATATCTCTAAAAGCAACAGACTGGGGTAATTGAGAAATAAACCACTGATATAACAACGGTGTGCAACAAATGACCATTCCTCCCTGATAGAAATTCTGAAGATGGATGGAATAATAAGTATCTCTTAGCAATGTAGGGACTAGATTTCTGATCAGAAAGATCCTATGGAATTAACATCCACAAATTTTTCGATGTTAGGAAACAAGAACAACCCATAGGTAAGCAAAGCAAAGATAGCCTTGAAAGAAGTTGTACTATTCATCTTGACGAAGTAACGAGGTTTTTCCAATAGAAACTTAGTAGGTAAACCTCTGATTCCTCCTTTGGTAGTCATGTTAGCCTCAATCTCAAACTTCTTGAAGTGAGTCATGGTAGAAATCTCATTATACTTAGGCTCTCCTTCTAAATCGGTGAACGAAATACAATCAATAATAGGTAAACTAAGTAAGTAAGAATAATCCTCTAATACGGGCATCAAATGGTAATCAGGAAAAGTAAAACAATAGCGTAGCGGATAATAGAACTGGAACAATGTAGAAAGAATACCCTCCTTCATCTTGAGCTTGATAAGAGGCACAATGGCTCCATACTTCTTCCAGAAATCTATATAACTCTTAATATCAGGAAACAAACTCATCAGTACCTCATTCTTAGCATCATTGAAACTGTACTTTTGAGTCTCTCTCTTTCCAAAATCCATGGTCAAATAGTACCTGAGATATTTGCAAAAGTCAACCTTAAGTTCCTTGAAAAACTGTTTAAAGAATGCTCATGGGTGCATGAATGCATGATGAAACAATCACACACAAGATCACAAACAGGGGGGGTTCATAGGTTCGACGTCACGAGCATGAAGTTAAAGGTGCTACCCACAAGGTAAGGACTAATGGTCTATCACCTGTACAACAAGGTTCTAAAAATTTCCCAGAAGATATATTCTTCCTTTAGATATTTCCAACGTCCCGATTAGCTCGGTATTTAGAAATATTCTCAGGAAAAACTCGTCTGAGTGTAGCATCGCATGACAAACACTTCCAAATTTCTCTGTCATAGTCTCTGCACTACACCTAAAAGGCTAAGATGGGTTAAGGGTTCTAAGTTCTTGAGCTTCAGCAGGCTCCGAGGTGGAATGCAACACGTCTTCCTGATTGCTCGGTAAACAAATACTACAGTCAAAGGGGCCTCCACTGAGTGGGGGATCTCATGTCTCCTTTTTTGGGTTCCTCCCTCAAAGTCAACATGACTATATTGCCCGTCCTATCTTAAGTTTTCCTAAGTCCAGGTAGAGGACTTATAAGAGATCACCAAGCACCCTAAAAATCAAAAAAATCAAGACATACATATATACAAATATAAAACAGATATAGCACATACACAAGTAAACAAAGATAAGATTAACACAATTAGAGATGACATTCTCCAACATAGTCTCCAGTTTTCTGTAGTAGTAGAAATGTTGAAACTAAGCCAGTGGATTGACTTAACTCGTACAGATTAAATAAAAATTGTCATCGCGCTTTATTGTTTCCAAAAGAAATGGGAAAAGAGTGAGTAAACCCAAAAAAAAGGGGGGAGAGAAGCTAGGTATGAGGGTTAGTTATGAAAAGGGAAGGTATTAGCACCCTAAACATCTATGGTACTCAACAAGAACCTCTTTGAAAATCTGTGTATTTTGGATATAAAAAGTGTATACAAAAATAGATCGTGGAGATGAGAAAAGAAATATTTTTTAGAATTTTTTCACCCACCGCGGTTGCTAACCTTTAGTTCTTACCTACCACCTTTTGTGCAATAAGGGACCAGGGTACTCGTAGTTCACCTCAAAAATTTTAAAATACACGTGTGTTGGTTTTTTTCAGAGAAGAAACATCATCGTCATATCTGAGTGGAAGAACATACTTACTACCCACAATTATGAGAAAGGAGAATTTGCATCATCTCAAAGTGGAAGATACAACTTAGATTTTAAAATAAACAAAGCCTCACTCAACACCCAAGTGTAAAATATCTCACTTTACTACATATCGTAGAAATATATTAGCTCGCATCACTACAAGAATTGACAAGAGTCTAATCTTTTGAGAAAAAGTTTGAAGTAAAAAAAAAGACAAAGTGAAAAAATGGTTTGAATAAGGTTAATTGACTTTTAGTCTTTCAAAATATGTTAAAATATATTTAAGTTGATTAAATTTTGATTAAGAAAATATTTTGAAAACGCATGGACATAAGTCCAAGTTTATTATGAAAACGGTTCAAGTTAGAAAACAAGAAGAATTTTGAAATTAAAGAAGATGAGAGGAGATGAAGGGACTATCCTAAACCATAAGGTAAAAGCTAAGGAAAAGAAATATCTAACCAACAAGAAGCCAACACTTGACATATAAAGTCAATGTAGAATTCTCATCCTTTCGAATGAAACCAAGAAGGAAAAAAATACTAAATGTAACACCACAGGCTTCCTTCAGGATTATCGACTGACCCCACAAACAAAGATAAGGAAAAGAACGATCTAAACAAAAAGAAGCCAACACTTGACATATAAAGTCAATGTAGAATTCCCATCCTTTGGAATGAAACCAAGAAGGAAAAATACTAAATGTAACGCCCCAGACTGCCTTCAGGATTATCGACTGACTCCACAAACAAACACAAGTCTTTTATCCTCACTCACACGCTTTCCGGGAAACTTCGCAGAAGGTCACCCGTCCTAAAATTTCTCCAAGTTAAGCACACTTAACTATGGAGTTCTTATGAATGAGCTAGCGAAAAGAAGATTCATCTTGTTGGTATAACTAGTACAAATTAATCCTTATAAGCCTTTATGCAGTCCCATACCTGCATAGCCTCAAGATCTCTCTCATTTCGATGTGGCGACCACTTTTCCCCTTTTAGGCCTCGGGAGTTACATGCGGTGTAACGACTCCTTGCCGTTTTCGGCCTCGAGTTTTACATTCCCACCTAGCTTCCGCATGGTTTATCCTTGAACCACATCGTACTGGGAGAGGTATGGCTCTGATACCATTTGTAACGCCCCAGACTGCCTTGGAGTTCTTATGAATGAGCTACCAAAAAGAAGATGCATCTTGTTGGTGTAGGTAATACCAATTAATCCTTATAAGCCTTTCTTAAACCATGCAGTCCCATACCTACATAGCCTCAGGATCCCTTTCATTTCGATGTGGCGACCACTTTTTCCCTTTTAGGCCTCAGGAGTTACATGCGGTACAACCACTCCTCGCTGTTTTCAGCCTCGAGTGTTACATGCCCACCTAGCTTCTGCATGGTTCGTCCTCGAACCACATCGTATTGGGAGAGTATTGGCTCTGATACCATTTCTAATGCCCCAGGCTGCCTTCAGTTTTATCGACTGACCCCACAAACCAACACGGGTCTTTTTAGTGTGTTTTTATCCTAACTCACACGCTTTCTGGGAAACTTCTCAGAAGGTCACCCTTCCCAGAATTGCTCCAAGTTAAGCACACTTAACTATGGAGTTCTTATGTATGAGCTACCGAAAAGAAGATGAATCTTGCCGGTATGGGTAGTACTAATTAATCCTTATAAGCCTTTCTTATTCCATGCAGTCCCATACATGCATATCCTCATGATCCCTCTCATTTCAATGTGGCGACCACTTTTTCCCTCTCTGGCCTCAGGTGTTACATGCGGTGCAACCACCCCTCTCTGTTTTTGGCCTCGAGTGTTACACTAAACCTCTGAGAAATACCAAACTTCAGATGAATTAAGTCTTCACAAATATTGGGCAGAATAACGACTGTATATAGAGAAATTCTCAATCACAGACAAAGTATATAATCAGAATAACCTGCATACAAATAAAATCAAACCAATGTCTTGGGGGTAAACCCCAAGAATTCCAGACAAAATAATAACCGAGTAACGAGGTCCCCATGTATTAAGGTTTCTAATCCTAAGTCTGAGAGGTCCACAACTCCACAATGCCAAGGATAATAACCAAGTAGTCTAAATGAGCAAAGATAAAATGGAATAAAGATAAATGCTCAAGTGAGTAAAAGAGAAATGGCATAGAATGTAAATGCTAAAGTAAATGGTACATAAAAATAAATGCACAAAATAAAGCCATAAAGTAAAGTTAATTGTTAGTGAATTATAAGTTACAAGGTTAGTTGAATGAACATCTTGAAGCTTACATTTGAAAACTCATTAGGAGATTTATAAAATCAAATCTTCTCAACAACAAGTCTCATTTGCTTTTTGTCAAGTATATTATTCAGTTCAAGTGCTCAAAGCAACCGAATATGACCAACGAGGTTCAACTGATTCACTTTGACCAAAGTTCATAAAGTTCATTAGAGGATTGATAGAATCAAAGCCTCCTAACAATGAACTTCAAACTTATTAGATAAAAGGTTTCAAATTAAACATACTTGGGCTTGCAAACATAGGTTTGAGACATAAATGATCATTTTTTCAAACATGTTAGAGAAATCTATATACCAACATGTTAGAGAAATGATATTTAGATCATTCTCCAAAAACATGTAGCGCAAGTAAAAACAAGAAAGGGATAAGACGAAGAGAGAGGTGGATGTATCAGATGAAACTAGAGTTTCAAATATCATCAACATCATTCATCCGTTTTGGTGGATTTGGTTTTTCAACCTATCAACACCCAAGATCCAATAAAATTGAGGAACTTGTCCTAAAATAACACCCAAGTGTCCAAATTAGGACCAATGAAAAAATTTTAATATTAAAACAAAATTCAAATGATTTAAAAATGATATAATTGATAAAATACAAAACATGTATTAAAACACCATATAAAAATCCTAAAAAATATCAGAAGTCAAACATGAGTCAACAAGTGTTGACAAATTTTTTTAGAATTTTTTAAAGTTAGAAATTATTTTTAAAATTTTACAGATCTAAGAAAAATAAACCATAATTTGTGAAAAATAGTAAAATAAAAAATAAAAATAAAATGAGGTCACCAATATTTGACAAGAGGTTATTGGATCCTTCCATAATTTTTCCAAAATTTTAAAATCAAGAAAAGTATTTTTTAACAGTTAAAACAAGTTAAATAAAGTAAAAATCATTAAAAAAACAAATCTCAATAAAATTGTGAAAAAATAAAAATCGGATAGAGATAAATCAAAAGTATTTTTGATAATTTTTTTCAGAATTTTAGAAGTTGAAATGAATATATTATGAATTTTTGAATTTTAAAACAATTAAATAGAAAAATCAGAAAATAAAAATAAAACCAAAAAAGTTGTAGACCATTGGATCAATGTCAAAACGCGTTAGTAAGACAATCCAAAGGATTAGATGCGCTATGCATGATATGAACATTAGTGAATAAACCACCAGATCATTTATTTTTTAAACATATTTGAATAAATAAGTGGCGCCTTGTCATTGGTTGAGAGATGACACACTTGTCATCTTCAACCTCCGGCCACGCGCGAGTTGCAGGTTCCACGAACTATAAAGTTAGAAGCTCAGAATAGTGCCATTCGCTTCATCTCTTCAAGACGATTCCAATGGTATCCTCGCGAAAAATTTATATAAACTGTAGCTCAGTCGATTTGCAAAACACAAGAAGAAAAAGAATGAAAAGGGATTTGAAAATTAATGAGTAAAAATCACTTCCAATTAAAAACCAATGATGCTTTGAGTATCAGAGTGATGAGAGCTATAATGTAGTAATAAGTTTGGAGAGAATTGATGGAGGAATCTACCTATTGAAGCTTAACTTTAGAGCTCTGAAACTTGACTTGGCTAGCATGATTTAGAACACCTCAAGGCTTGGTTCTTCTTCTGTTAGCTTCAGTGAAGTTCAAGGATGAAGAGTGAACAAAGAAATTGGATTGAAAAACAAGGGAAGAGTGAATTTGAAATCTCATAATTACGACCTATGGAGAGAGTTTTGCAGGGTAATTCTGGCTATTCAAGCTTTTGAAAATGAGTGGAATGTGGTTTGTATTTATAGGAGAATTGAATGGAATCAAGAGGAGGGGTGAATGATGCAATTTGAGTGGAAATTGTGCACACTTGTGGTCACGAGGAAAAGGTGATCACATGTGCATCAAAACTCATCCAAATGGTGTTTTTTGACACTCTAAATGATCCAAGCATTTACACTAATCATGTTTAAGTGTAAAACACACACAAATTTGGTGATTAGAAGTTATATTATGGAAATTGCAATCTGATCGCAAGTGAATCTTTAGTTCCAAGGTATGAACTTTGAATCCATGGCACACACGGTTCAGGAGGCTTTATGACATGATTCTTGAATCATTTGAAAGACAAGGTCACAAACTTTACAATGTGACAAGAAAGGCATCATTTGGATATCTGAGCAAAAAGTTACATCACTTTGAAATCGTGGAAAAAATCTCACTTTTGTACTTCAAAATGACCTATAATGTTCTTCAAAATTACATGACCTTCCGTTCAAAATTTAGTCTTGATATCTGAATATGAGATGAAATAAACCTCTTACATTGATTTGTGGAATTGAGATCACTCAAAAATCATAAAATTTTACAGAGTTATACACATGTGATCACTGAATCAAACATTTGCTCAATTAGGTCAAACTTGTTGAATCAACCTTGTATCTTTTGAACTTTTTTGTCAAAAGAAAGCATTATGAATCATAATAGGCCTTGAGATGATGTTGTCTTGAAGAACACTCAAATATGAAGCTAAAGTCTCAATGAAGCTTGTTGAAGAAGGCATGGAAATAAACACATGAACCTATGAATCTTCTTGATAAATTCCACCACCGACTTTGAGAAGAACTTGACCTAAATAAAGTGAGGGAGCCCTTTGAACCACAAATCTTTGAAATCATAGACACAACCTTGAAGATTGAACTCTTGAAATCCATTGAAGAACCATTTGACTGAGGACCACCCCTCAAACCCTAGGTTATATGGTGAGATGAATGCAATTGTGTCATCACCTACAATATGAACATTCAAAGAGACATATATACATATCTTGATTTTAGTTAAAAGAACACATGTTCAAGATACGCAATTCAAGATGATTGATGATCCCTCAAGAGAAAACTTAAAGATAGGATAAAGTAGAAAGGGAGAAGCAACCCTAATGTGTGATCTTGATGTATTGATAACATGAGATGATGAGGGATCTTAGGGGGAAAATGGTGTATAACAATATTAACATGCCATGGTGACTCTTTTCCATGACATTATCCACAAAGAGATTGAGGTTTATGCTGATAACATGATTGCAAAGTATCAAATAGAGGAGGAGTCTTTGGTACACCCATAAAAGCTGTTTGAGAGGTTAAGAAAGTCCCGGTTGAGGTTGAACCCAAACAAATGCACCTTTGGGGTACGATATGGAAAACTTTTGGGTTTTATAGTAAGTCAACAAGGGATTAAGGTCGACCCTGCAAAAGTAAAAGCAATACAAGATATGGCCGAGACAAGAACATAGAAAGAAGTCCATGGGTTCCTAGGAAGACTAAACTAAATTTCCAGTTTCATTTCTCACTTAACAGCTACATGTGAACCAATCTTCAAGTTGTTACGAAAGGATAAAGTCGTGGAATGGAGTGATAGGTGTCAACAAGCCTTTAACAAGATCAAAGATTATTTGCAAGAACCTCTAATTCTCATACCTCTAATTTCAGGAAGACCTTTGATTATGTACCTGAAAATACTTGAGAATTCTATGGGCAGTGTACTCGGTCAACATGACAAATCAGGGAGAAAAGAGCATGCAATCTATTATCTAAGTAAAAAATTCATTGAATACAAGTCAAGATATTCACTACTTGAGAAGATATGTTGTGCACTTGCATGGGTAGCCAAGCGCCTGAGGCAATACATGTTGACACATACAACACTTTTGATATCCAACATGTACCTGATTAAGTACATCTTTGAAAAGTCACCTTTTACAGGAAGAGTTTCCCATTGGAAAATAGTGTTAATAGAATATGACATCCAATATGTTACCCATAAATCCATCAAGGGTAGCGTATTATCAGATTACCTTGCCCACCAGCCAATGGATGATTATCAACCAATGAAATTTGACTTCCCAGTTAAGGACATTATGTTGGTTAAGGGAGTATTTATTACAAAAGAAGGCCATGAACCAGGAGCGCGATTGATAATCGTGTTTGATGGTTCCTTGAATGCCTTGGGACATGGCATTGGATAAGTCATTACCTTTCTTATAGGTTTTCACCTCCCGTTCTCTGCAAACAAAAATTGATGCCACCAATAATGTTGCGGGATATGAAGCTTGCATCTTTGGTTCAAAATCACCCATTGATTTAAGAATCAAGACTTGGTAGTATATGGAGATTAAGCCTTGGTAATCTTCCAAATCAACGTAGATTGGGAAACCTGTCACCCCAACTTGGTTCCCTACAGAAAACATGTCATGCAACTAATTCCCTACTTTCATGAAATCACTTTCAGCTATATCCCGAGAGAGGAAAATCAATTAGTTGATGCCTTGGCCACCTTGTCTTTCATGTTCAAAGTTAAATGGGCCAATGAAGTGCCTAACATCAAAATTGAACGATTGGATGAACCAGCTTACTGCCTTGAGTTGGAAAGGATAGAAAATGACAAGATTTGGTACTACGACATTTAGAGGTACCTTGAAACACAACTATATCTAGAGGGAGCTTCTACAACTGATGAAAAGACTTAACATAAATTATCATCCAAATTCCTTCTCAGTGGTAAAGTGCTCTACAAAAGGATTATGATTTAGTGCTGCTCAGATGCGTGGATAGACATGAATTAGCTAAGGTCATAGAGGAAGTACACGAGGGATACTTCGAAACACATTCCAATAGCCACACCATGGCTAAGAAAATCCTGAGGACATGATATTATTGGACCACTATTGAAACTGATTGCTTTCATCACACAAGAGCTTTCCATAAGTGTCAGATCTACACAAATGAAATGAGTGTACCGCCAGTACCTCTAAATGTCATGACTTCTCCCCGACCCTTTGCTATATGGGGAATTGACATGATTGGCAGAATCGATCCAAATTCTTCCAATGGACACCGCTTCATCCCAGTTTCCATCGAATACTTTACTAAATGGATAGAGGTTGCTTCATATGCCAATATCACCAAACAAGTGGTTGCCTTCTTCATCAAGAATCAAATCATTGTTCTCTATGGAATTCCTGAAAGGATCAATACTGATAATGGATCCAACCTCAACAATAAGATGATAAGAGAAATGTGTCGGAACTTCAAAATCCAGCATCACAACTCTTCACCTTATCGGCCAAAGATGAATGGCTCAATTGAAGCTGCAAATAAGAACATCAAGAAAATTGTACAAAAGATGGTAGTTACATACATGGATTAGCACAAGATATTTCCTTTTTCTCTACATGGCTATCGTACTTCAGTCTGTACCTTGACCGGGGAAACAACTTTTTCGCTTGTTTATGTGATAGAGGCCTTCTTACTGTTAGAGGTAGAGATACCTTCCCTAAGGGTTAGAATGGATGTCAGGTTGAATGAAGCAGAATGGGTCCGAACAAGGTTTGATCAATTGAACCTTATCGATGAGAAGCAATTGACATCCATTTTCCATGGCTAGCTATACCATAAAAGAATGAAGAACTCTTTTGAGAAGAAGGTTCGGCCTCGAAACTTCCAAATTGGAGACGTTGTGTTAAAGAAGATCCTGCCTCTTAACAGTACAGATACACGTGGTAAATAGGCCTTAAATAATGAAGGACCATACATTGTGAAGAAGGTCTTCTTAGGAGGATCTTTGCTACTTACAACCATGGATAATGAAGATTTCCCTCTCACAGTGAACGCATACGCAATTAAAAAATACTTCGCATGAATAGACCCGCTAAGTCGATGACTTACGCAAGAAATGGGCATCCCGACCGATCACAAAAGGAAAAGATCCGGGCAAAAATTAGGGATAAAAAATAATAATGCAAAGAAGTAAACCCTCTAAGTTAAAAACCTTCAAGGGAAACTTAGGCAAAAAAGGGTATCCCGGTGGACTGAAAACCCTCCAAGGGGCGGTCCAAGCAAAAGTTAGGGATTTAAAAGTGAATGACTGTGATCTATGATTTTTCTGAACAATTGACAATCCTGAGAGACATGGATTAATCAAATCATATTCTTCAGAAGGAAAACGTGATAGGAGCTTTGAGGATATATTTTTTATAGAAAAATTAGAACTCAGTGGAAATCAGATCTTCCCGTTGCCAACTTAAGCTTTTACTCACAAAATCACCTCTTTTTAGGGATTGTTTCCTCATATAAAAACGCCTATTTACAAGCTAATTTTAATAAAATTTCCCTTCATCCAAAACAACTTGTGTTTTTTTTTTCTTTTACTGCTTTGAATATTAAAACGTCCAATATTTTCCTGGAAAAATATCAAATTTAAGACTTTGAGGGGTCACAAAAATTTATTGAAAAAATATAATAAGAACATTAAAAGTTACTTAGAAATGTTAGGGAAATGAACACAGTTATTTACACCATGTCGGGAGCATAAGTGGCAAACCAAATACTCATAAAGGTCATCTTTCACTCATAAAACAAATACATATTACCTCCCCGGAGCTGACAACACAAGTAATCCACTCTCCACATGGATCAGACCGACATGTTCTTCCCCATTAGGGCCTCTTCTCAAAAGTAACATTGCATAATAAAAATCACATCATGGAATCCTGATTATGCAGCATATCCAATAAAAAGGATCATTAAATCATAAAAATAAAACATGCATAAGTTAGCTTGATCTTCCCCGCAAATAATGATCTGAAGAATACTTACCCAAAAGATTAAAACTTGCGGAGACTCATCCATATCCTAACAGATACTTGTTCTTCATCATTACAAATCCCTAGAAGCATAGTGTTAAGTTTTCTTTGATGAAGTCACCACTCGTCCACTTCAAATTTTATTAGTGTTCACATTGTATCTTCCTTTGATACTCATCCACCTAGATTCCGACACTCGTTCGTCATCTGATATTCTTCCAATTTTCCTTTGATCCCCAGTAAGGTTACTAATTTAAACAGTCATCTGTGTCAAATATTTCTTTGATACTCATATGTATCTTATTCCGATACTGATTTAAACACTTGTTCATGTCAAATCTTTCTTTGATACTCGTCTGTATCTTATTACAATACTGATTTAAATACTCGTTTGTGTCAAATATTTCCTTGATACTCGTCTGTGTATTAGTTAACACTCACTTGTGTGAAATCTTTCTTTAATGATCGTATGAGTCTTATTTAAACACTCGTTTGTATCAAATCTTTCTTTGATACTCATTTGTATCTTATTTCGATACTGATTGAAATACTCATCCGTGTAAAATATTTCCTTGAACCTCGTCTATGTCTTAATTAACACTCAAATGTGTCAAATCTTTCTTTGATATTCGTCTGTGTCTTATTTAAACACATGTCTGTGTCAAATATTTCTTTGATATTAGTTTGTATCTTATTTCGGTACTGATGTTCACCCCCAATACTCGACTGTGTTATTTTGCTCTATGAATCCCCAGTAGAGTCCTTGGTTTAAAACTCGTTTGTGTTTGATTCCTTCCAACACTCGTCTGTGTCAATCCTCAAAGGTTGCAAAAACATGTCTTCTTTCACATGCAAAGATCAAACTTACCTTTTCTGTAGGACAAATTTTATGGTTCATTTAGTATTTAATCTCTATATACCCTGAATTTTCGAAAAGGAGAAAGCCAATCTCACCTTCAAGTCTAAGATGATTAAATATGGGCAGCTGTTGCACCCTAAAATTTTCCCTTTGAGTTTCAACCACAGTTAACTCAAGCCTCACTTTCATTCATCTCCACATGCATTTTCATCTACATCATAATCATTCATAGCATGTGATCTCAAAGCATGGGATCACATTTTTCTAAGGATTAGAGTTTTGCAGAGGAGAGGCTCATCATGGTCTTCATCTTCAAGGTATCCTCAATCATTGGATCCCATCATTTTGGTCTAGAGAGAATTAGGGTTTTTGGCCTTCATTAGTAGAAAATAAGGAATTAGGGTTTTGAGGCTTGAAAATCAAGGTTGATTACTTGAAAGTATCATCAACAACCATCTCACGGTCATCACATCATCTCAATAGTTTCACAATTACAAGATTGCATTGGTCATAGGAGAGTGAAATTCATTTGAAGAAAAAGTCAACCATATATTCAAACTTTGACCTTTTCATCATACAAGGGTGTATCAAGTCAAGGATCAAAGAAGTATGATTGCTATCATCATTTGATCATTTAACCAAGAAATCAAGAAAAAGATTCAAAATCATTAATTGGATTTGAAAATTTCACTAATTGTAATAGAATTTCATATGCAAAATGTCTTATTTTGCAAGGTGTTGTACCCCAAAATTTTCCCTCCCATTCTTAAGACAAAATGGTTCAAGACACATCCTCATGCTCATAGGAGTCTCAAACACTCAAAACTCATCAAGGATTGATCAGATGGACTCTTCTCCTATGCAATAGACCTACGACTAGGGCTTTGATTCTCTCAAAGGAAATTAAGTTTATAATATGCCATGTGGACTTCATGGTTTCCCATATGTCTAAAAGTACCCTCATGTCAAGTTTCAAGCCTTACATCACAAATTTGCTCAATCAATTAGCCAGACGATTGAAAATCAGTTGTATTAGACAAAAAGTCAACCTTGACCAATCTACAGTCAAACTTCAAGATTTTTGGTCAATATCAACATTTTGAAGTCACATTCATCATCTGATAAAGGGTTGATCATGATTCATCAAGAAAACTCAAGATTCATCAAAAGTCAAAAATTACTAAATTAGGGTTTTCTTAAGGAGGAGTCAACTGAACTTTGACCAAGCATAACTTTCACATACTTCATCAGAAATTCCTTAACAAAAGCCTATCTTGAAAGAAATTCAATTCTGTACAACTTTGTCTCCCTAAGCTCAAGGCCAAAAATGCTTCATTTGAGAGATATGGGCCAAAACATTACAGGTCATTTTAAAAAGTCAACAAAAAGAGATTTTTTTTGTCAAAGCATTTTACATGAAGGTAAATGCTTCAAATTAAAAAATGAACAATATGAAAGTTGTAGGAGACATATTAAAATTTCCAAAGAGTCCAAGATCATATTCATATGACAAAAATTAAGAGATTTATGATTAGTGCAAGTTGAGCAATTTTGAGAAAATGCATGAAACATAAATTGATCAACGTTGAATTTTTGGGCTAATGGGCCTAAGTTTTTAGGTTCAAACGTGTCCATAACCTTATAAAAGACCTATAAAAATATTAACATATTTTTATGATTTGTATTTGTTTTATTTGGATTTTATTCATTTAAGTGAAAATTATATCAAATAAAATACAAAACATTAGATTAAGGTGCATGGTTAATATTTTTAATCATGTTGGAGGCTCAAAAATCTACCTTGAAGTTGGAGAAATCGTGTGGTCTATATTTGAAACAAATCTTCGTTGGTTTTGGAAGGTTTCAATTTATTTTCAAACAAAATCAAAGATATGATTACATGAGATGTCCAAGCCCACCACTTGACCTAATCTTCTTTATTATAAATACATAACACCTTCAGACCTCAAGGGACATGTGTGCTGCCTCTCAAGAAGAACCCTAAAAAACTTAATTTTTCAAGAACTAGGGCAAACTCAAACCCTTATCTCCAGCCATTCTCAGTCGATTTCAAGCATCACACTAGCCTCCTGAATGTCCCAGGAGTTCATACCAACCATCATTCAAGCTCAAGCAATCCCAGAACGTGCCAACCAAGTTGCTTTGGTTTGATAACTTTTTTGATTTCAAACTTTTAATTAATGCAATTTAAATGAATTTGATGCATACATTCATGTTCATATTGATGTTTGGAACTGTTTTGATGTACTACTTGTGTGGTTTGACACAGGAATGGAGATCTGCCGTTGTTAGGGCAGTTTGAAATATTTTCTTTTAAACTCACTCTACAGGCATTTTTAGGTCAAACCAGTTCTACCATTGGATTCACAAGGGTCAAATTAGGGGGATAGGGTCCCTATTATGATCCAACTCACGCGGTTTTGCAGGTTTTCAAAGTCTCCTCATCGGAGAAGATGAAGTTGACCACCCTCCACGGCGGTTCAACTCTCCTGACTCAGGCGACCTAGGCGTGGCGCTCTCCCACTTATTCATTCAAAACCCTAGACCCCACTAACATGCACATATTTAATTTTGTTTGTTTTCTGAATTTCTGAATTAAGCTTTATTATATATTGAATGATAGTGTTAATATGAACGCTTAACACAATTGGCCTGATAGTAAGAAGCGTGACTAGTATTGCAAAGGGCGTGAGTTCAATCCCAATTTTTGTCAAATTATTTTTCTTTTTTCAGGATAACACGCAGATTTATAATAGATTGAGTCATTCTCATTCTTCATCACAAACAACACCATGGTGCATTAGTAAGAAGGACTGATGGTAAAAGGGAGGGTGTGGGTTCAAACCCTAGTGCCTGCATTCTTTTTTTCACTTGTTTTCTAACTTTGTTTACTTTCTTTATTTTTCTTCTTTTAATATTTTCAATTAATTCTTTTTTTTAATAACTTTTAACTAATAATTAAATCAGGAAAATCATAAAAAAATCAAATAGTCTTTTAGGTTTTTCTTAATTAACCTTTTTCACTTAATTAGATTTTAGGTCTTTTCTTAATTTGTAAAATAAATTAGAATTAGGTTTTAATTACTATTTATTAGCACTCAAATTATTTTCTACAAAAACACCAAAAATATCTTTTCTAACATCTAGAAATTTAGTGCATTTAACATTTTTCTAACAATCTTTTTCTAGTCTTTTGCTATTTAAATTTCTAGAACAAATGTATAGGTCGCAACTCTCAATTGTAATAGCGTAGATTTATTTTCTCGCATCTTTTTCCTATTATGTAACTGCTCACAGGATGTAATAGCTTATGTTTAATTTTCCGCACATTATATTTTTAACTGTTAGTAATTAGGGTTTGCATGGAAAGACTAACAATTGGACATAGAAAACCTAATTTTCAAGATTAACATAACTAAATTAACACACTCTTCACACTTGCACCTCTAGGATAACCTCTCATGTTGACTTACGATACTTTGGTCATGTCCCTTAAAAGTGGGGATACTTTAGCAAAAGACCCTCAACAATATCATCATGGTACCTTTCGAATAAAGATCATAACACCTCGATGACCCTCCGAGTTGCCTAAAAAATGATATAGTCCCTCGATGACCCTACAAGAAAAATGACGATAGACCCTTTGATACAATTGCTAAAGTATCCTTACATTTTGCCTTCGATGACCATACGATGACCCTACGCTTGTCCCTTCACATCCAATATATAGGATTACCTACCAACTAATGGTGTGGATAATACTATCTCCAAAAGAGAAGGAAAATAATTGTTAGACGGTATGACATATCTAGAAGGGAGGGGGGGGGGGGGGGTGAATAGATACTTTGATTTTTAAAATCAATTTTTAAGAAAAATTTGAAGCACAGTGAAAGCTACCCGGATACACTCGTCTAAAATGATCCTATATTGAAAATACCGGATATGTGAATAAAAAATGGAATGAATTAATGAGAATTATTAACACTTAACTCAATTATAATTGATCACTTATACTCTTTAAATATTTTCAATTACTTCCAATGCAATGTTGAGAAGAAAATACACAAATTTTCACTTTTGAACTTTTATCGAACACTTGGTGTGCTTATCACCAAGTTCAATCTACCCGGATACACTCGTCTAAAACGATCCTCTATTGAAAAGACCGGATATGTAAATAAAAAAATGGAATGAATCAATGAGAATTATTAACACTTAACTCAATTATAATTGATCACTTATACTCTTTAACTATTGTCAATTACTTCCAATGCAATGTTGAGAAGAAAATACACAAATTTGCACTTTTGGACTTTTATCGAACACTTGGTGTGCTTAATTTCACCAAGTTCAATCTACCTTAATTTGTAGTGTTGAAATAAATTATAGTAATCAAAGTGATTACTATAGTTTCTAGTAACAGTTTTATTGCACTACAAATCAGGATAGTTGGAACCACAAGAGAAAATTTTCAGATTATTACAAATAAACGGTAAAGAGTGAGAAAGAAAAATGACACGCGATTTGTTAAGGAAGTTCCCCCCGTCGTCCTCACATGGGGTACGTCTGCCCCTAATTCTATAATTTAGAATTAGGATAGTTACTATTATGATTGCAAAGTTTATACAAGAGATAGAAAATATTCACCATAATTCAAACCCAATATGTTGAATTGAAAACTAAGCTCCTCTCTTCCCATGATTCAATTTGAATCAAGTATGTCATTAATCTTCGATAAACCTCCGGTTGTAGCTACCTTGTTGAGAATCCAAACCATTTATAAAACCCTCTGCTCGGCTGATTTGATCGCAAGATGATGACCCCAATTCTTACTTTAAAATCCTTCAATTGTAGCTACCTTGTTGAGCGAACCCACAATTCCTCAATCCCTTAAGCAAGAATGAATTTGATGAAGCAAAGAATTGTTAAAAACCCCCAAATCCCAATTATCTTGGAGGACAAAACCCTCAGATTTTATTCAAGAAAAACCCACAATTACTCAACCCGAACAAGATCGCAATCTTCTACTTCGGACGTTGTCAACACACACTCCGCACCTTGATCGATAAAAAATATTATGTGTGTGTCAATGGATGAGTGAGAGGTTGAAGATGTTGAGTACCTTGTGTATCTATTTCACTTTTCTTGTTAAAAACAAAATTAAATAACCAAACAAGTATATATATGTTATCTAAGTTCAAGACCCAAACTAACAGACTGAAAAACAATTTTTACGAGCGAGCGGCCGACCTATGCAAAAGGGGACTCGACCCGAGCATTCCTGTAAGTTCCATATGACAGTGTGTACAAGCCATGCGTCGACCTATGAAAAAGAGGTGACTCGACCTAAGCATTCCTGAAGGTTCCATATGACAGTGTTGACGATCCATGCGTCGACCTATGTAGAAGGATGACTCAACCTGAGCATTCCCGAAGATGCCACATGTTGTACCCCAAAATTTTCCCTCTCAATTCTCAAGGCGTTTCATACAAGGATTTCAAGGTTCAAGCTTAAACAAGTGCATTGGGATTTTCCATTACCAAAAGGAAACTGTCAAAAAGGGGGAAAACAGATAAAATTAATATTTTGGCAAATTTGGATAAAAACAAGTGTTTTTCGATTCAGCTATTTCGATTGACTCTTGGCCTTCTTCGATTTCTCAAAATGGCTACTAGCGTGCCTCTTTCGAATCTGGATATTTTGCCTCCTGCATGCCTCTTTCGAATCTGGACATTCTGCCTCATGTATGCCTCTTTCGAATCTGGACATTTTGCCTCATGTAAGCCTCTTTCGAATCTGGACATTTTGCCTCATGTATGCCTCTTTCGAATCTGGACATTTTGCTGCCTACAAGCCTGCTTCGACTGGACAAGATTGCTTCCTGCATGCTTGCAATCGAAGGCCATGACCTACTGGTCACATGTATCCCCTGCAAGGCAAGTCTTCGTTTGGGCACTCACCTTCTGTGTGCCTGGATGAAAACTTCAGTTGAGCAAGAGCCTCCTTTGAACACAAGCTTGGCTTGCATCCTTCGATTGGCCTTTTGACCTCTTTTGACACAAGCTTGGCTTGCATCCTTAGATTGACCTTTTGACCTCTTTCGACACAAGCTTGGCTTGCATCCTTCGATTGGCCTTTTGACCTCTTTCGACACAAGCTTGGCTTGCATCCTTCGACTGGGCATGGGCCTCTGACACAGTTTGGTTTGGATTCATAAGGAAAAGAGCCTCTTGTAATCTATTTCATTCACAAGGCAATGACTCCCTTTATGTTTGTTTCGATCCACATGCTTCGATTGGGCAACATTGCTTCCTTCGAACACGGACTTTCGATTGGGAAATATGTTTGCTTTGACCCAGGCTTTGATTGGGCAATATGCTTGTTTCAACCACAAGCTTCGACTGAGGGAAAGGCTTTCTGGTGGTTTTCTTCAATTCAAAAGTCAAATATCTTCTAAAAGCTTCTTTCGATTCAAAAGTTAATAACCTTTTGAAAAGGGCTATTCGAAGAACACACAGTTGGTTCATTCGAAGGACACACATGCTGTGTTGTTCCAGTCTGGTCGAAAGATGTAGAAAGAGGGAGGATTCAACTCAAAAGATCAAGTTGAACATTCAGACCCATAGGCTAGGCCACGTGTCATCCCTTTTTAGGCCTGTACCCATTTATTGTCTAAGACCACTTGCACTTAATAGCACAGTACTACCTTTTAGGAAAGTCTGTCTTGAGTCTTGCACCTATTTTCCTTCAGCATGAAGCAACCCCATCTGAACCATTCATCTTGCTTTTATGGCACAAGTGGACATTTACTTTCCAGCTGGGCCTTATTTTATTATTTTCGCTACACAAGAAATGACAGAAGCATGAGTCACAGCTTCTGCACCCCAACTGCCAACAGGCCCACCACATATACTGTCACGTTACCTATTATTTTACTATTTTTGCAAGGCTGGTTGTTGAAAACATGTCCATTCTTTTCCTCTATAAATAGAGGAATTTATGCAAAGCTGAGGGAGGATTTTTGGGACCAGAGGAACGAATCACCCAAAGTTTCTCAAACACAACAAAACTTCTCAAGTTCATCAACACTTGAGAAATCAAAACCCAGAATTCCAAACACTTGCTTCCTTCGATTCTGAAGAACAAATACTCTTCAGTATCCTTCGAATCCAGTTTGGAAAGAAACACAAGACTTGTTTCTTTCCTTCCTTCGAATCCAGCATTCTAGGCGCAACTGTTGGCCCCCTCTTTCAAATCCAGAACCTTGGGCCTCCACTCAAGGTCCCACACCCATTCAACGCCTCCAGCAAGGTAAGTCACTCTTACCCTTGAACCTTTCGCTTCATGGCATAGTATGTGAATAATCTTCCCTTTCATTTCAAAACATGTACATAACACTTTGGTTCTTTTCGTTTCCACCCTATTAACATGTTTTTAAAAGTTAACCCTTTCGTTTTGCTTGCTGTTTGCCTGAACTAGCTTTAGTTATTAAACTGTTTGAAAGATAAATACTAGCATGGCCTCAGGCCATGTTGTCATTTAATGCTTGAAATGAAAGAAACAGGAAACAGGAAATAGGGAACGAAGCTTCTGGCTTCTACCCTCTTTCTCCAGGTCAAACGAAAGAGACAACCAGGAGGAAAACCATGTTGACTTCTAGGCCCAAACGAAAAGCATGCCTTCACTGACTTCCAGGCCCCAGGCTTCCTCACTGACTCCAGACCCAATCGAAGGAGACATAAAGGCAGATTGCATCTTGCACAGATTCCAGGCCCAATCGAAGAAGGCAACAAGGCAGAAAGGCCCAGCCAGAGGCACACTTGCACTAAGTCCAGGCTCAGACAAAAGGAACTTCCATGCTGGTGCCAGCCTCCAATCGAAGTACATGACCTGACTGGTGCCAAAGCCCAATCGAAGGCCATGACCTCACTAGCGCGAATTCCCAGTCGAAGGACAGGACCTTACTGATGCCAGCCCCCAATCGAAGGAGGCCAACAGAGTGCAAATCGAAGGGTGCTCCTGCCCAAATTGAAAGACACTCATTTTTCTTGCTTTTACCTTATTTTTGCCTTTATATTCTCATGCAATTCAATATGGTTGTAATAGTGTAGGATTTTATCTTTCTGCGCTTTATTACTTTTATATGCTTGCTAGTAAATAAGATATGTATGGCAAGATAAAATCAACAGTTAGACAACCCAAGAATCAAAGACAAAATGCATGCAATTAAACACACTTGCACACATGCACCCTTAGGGTAATTCCACTTGTTGCCTTATAAAAATGGCCATGTTATGCATGTGGGATGTCTTAGCACAAACGAATTGAAAAAAGATCATAGTCCCTCGATGACGCTATCCAAGTTGCCTTTCAAAATGATCTTAGTCCCTACAGAAAAGTGCTAAGTCATTTCACAACATTGCTATCATGGTCATACGATGACCCGCGCCTGTCCCGTTTACATCCTAACACAAGGTTGTTCACCAAATACAATGGTGAAACAACACTGTTAAAAGGGTTAAAAAACATAAGAAATATCTTTGAGTAAAATAGGGTAGACAACTCTTAGTTACTTGATCAAAAATCTTGCAAAACATCCTTGCTATTTTTCAAAACACACTCCACAACACAATTTCAAAACAACTTTCAAAACATTGAAAACCTTTCAAAAAGACATACACCTTTGTGTATACTCAAACAAGAGTCATTACAAAGGTTTCCTAGACAAGGCATCTTTTTCAAAACATTTTCAAAACCACACACACAAAACACCATTTCAAAGCAATTGAAAAGCAAAGGCAAGTGATCTAAAACAAGTAACTAAGAGCCCATGGATAACCATGGATGAAAAGGGTGCTAGCACCTTCCCTTTTCATAATCTACCCCCCGAACCCATGAAAACATCTCAAAGGTCTTTCCTGTGCTTTTTGACCTTTCCTTAGGATAAAATAAAAAGTCGGTGGCGACTCTTGCTAAACCGAAACATTTGTGAACACAAACGCAAAACCTCAAGTCAGTTCTCCCACCGTATCACAGAACTGGTGACTCCGCTGGGGATTATTCTAAAAGTGGGGTTACCTTAGGGTTTAGATCACCTTTACATGCTTACTTTGATTGATTTGATTGCTTTAATTTTTGGTTTCCTTGTTTGGGTTTGTTGTAAATCCTACACCCGGATTTGGGGGCACCTTTTTAGGTAAGTAGCAATAAACTGTGAGGGAACTGTGCGGGGTATACCGACATGGTTGAAACAGTAGCTACGTTGATGTGGCACTTTGGTTGGTACCGGTAACCCTTGAGTTGAATCAAGGAGAGTACGGGGCCGCCGCGTGGTGTCGTGAAGCATCAATTGACCTTAGAACCTTACTTGACCATCTTGGCCTTTTTAGGGGTAGTGAGATGACCGACTTTGGTGCAGTCCGAAGTTGGTAGATACTCGATACTACACTCATTGAGGATTGTTTTCTTGGGATATTTTGGTCGCCAGTTAAGTGGCTAAACCAAAATAATGAACATAGAAAATAATCCAGTGATATTGAGCTCCTTAGAACCCGGTTTCTATTTCAGGACATGTTTGGGCCAACTAACTTCAAGAGGGTACTTACCTACAAACCCCACGCAAGCCTAAACCTAAGGACTTGTCTGATTTGTGTGAATATGATTATCTGTATATACATTTGCTTACTTTTTCATGCATATACATAACATCATAACATCATACCATAGAATTTTTTCAATAACCATTTCAAGGATCTCGAGGGTCTTTTGATGCAGGGTCACGTTGAACCAAACATCTACCAAAAGGCAAGAGGGTTTTCCTCTAAACAAACGCCATCAAAGATCAAGTGCAACAACTTGAATCAGGGGCTATGACCCACTTTACATGGTGAGCTTGATTCTCGTGGAAAGACATCCACCGACACAAAGTTCTCCAATAAAAGATGTTGACCAAAGTTCAACCTCTAACATTTTTCTTGTGTTTACCCCGCAAGATCCTTGGAAACATGCATCCACATATCATGCATCATATCATGACAGGTTTCTCCCTTACAGGTCTCCTTATCTTTCTGCTGTTTATTTCAGTAAGATGGATATGGAACAAACAGTGAAAGATCTCCAAGCTCAAAACGCTCAATTCCAACAAATGCTTCTGGATATGGGAAAAGGGCAAGAGGATCTGAAAGCTCTCCTTCTCAAAGAAAAGAAGAAGAAGTCCAAGAAGGCAGCGGGCATCCCGAACTTGAAAATAAGACCTAAAACCCTAGATCTTTCAACTCCACCCAACATAGAGGATAGTCTGGAAGAAGACCACAATTTGGAGATCGATGATGGTGAAGCTGACTACTCCGAAGAACAATATCCTTCCGCTGATGACAAGTACAAACAGTTGGAGGATCGCCTCAGTGCTATGGAGATTCAACAAATACCTGGCTTGGATTTAGGAGACATGGGTCTAGTTTCTGGATTAGTCATCCCTCCAAAGTTCAAAGTCCCTACCTTTTCCCTATACGATGGAGTCTCTTGCCCTAAGATGCACTTAAAGTCTTATGTCCGCAAGATTCAACCATACACAACTGATCCAAAGCTTTGGATCCATTTCTTCCAAGAAAGCCTGGTAGGGACTCAACTCGAGTGGTTTTATCAATTGGAGAGTTCCCGCATCCACACCTGGGAGGATCTAGCTGTTGCTTTTTACAAACAGTATCAGTACAATGCTGATCTTGCACCAACTCGTGTGCAATTGCAGAACATGACCATGGGTTCCAACGAAAACTTCAAAGGATACGCTCAAAAGTGGAGAGATCTGGCTGGTAGGGTGAAACCCCCTTTAACTGACAGGGAGCTGATTGACATCTTCATGGGAACATTGACAGGGCCTTTCTTCAAACACTTGATCGGAAGCTCTTTAGCCGGATTCACCGAGCTAATACTGACCGGCGAAAGGGTCGAAGCTGGCATCAAAAGTGGAAAGATTCAAGAAGCTACACCTTCTGATGCTCCGAAAAAGCCTTACAGTGGGAAGAAAGAGTCTAATGCTGTGTACAGTCAAAAGAGTCACCATGACCAACACGTAGGGGCAGTCTTGATCTCTGGTTCTGCGTCACACTGACAACAGCAAAGGGGAAATCAACGAAGTCCAGACGCGCCTAAAAGACAATATACTAAGATCAACATGTCACTAGCTCAAGCGCTACAACACATGTTGAAGAAAGAGCTGATTACATTAAAGGCTCCTCATCCGAACCCTAAGACTTCTTCTCCTAACTACAACCCGGATGCAAGATGTGCTTATCATTTTGGTAGCCCAGGGCATGACACACACAACTGTTGGGCTCTGAAGAACAAGGTCCAAGACATGATTGATGCCAAGGAGATCGAGTTTGACCCTCCGGAGACTCTAGCATAATCACTGCTCCTTTGACGAATCATTGAGAGCATCTTTGTTTCATTTTTCAAGTTGTAACCTATTTTGTTATTCAAACAATTATCTATTAATGTCAAACTCTGTTTCATTAATGCATTGCATATGTTTGTCTTGAATTCATCCTTTCATTTTCACTATAATTATGCTTTCTTTATGACATTCAACTCTTGCTAAAAGTTACAAGCCTTTAGAGGGAGGATGACGAAACAATGCCATAATCTCATACAGTATGCTTTTGAACAAACCTTGCTGACGATGTACAGGCATTTCTTTCAAATCCTAAACACTGGAGTTATAAGGAAGATAATCCCTAGTCAACCCCTTCGAGCCAAAGAAGTAGGAGTTTTCTGTTTTAAACACAAATTAAAACCTTTGATTAAACCTGGGGCAGGGTAGTCTCTCAGTTAATTCAAAAGATGCGCATTGAAGTCGCAAAACTCTCTGTTCATAATACAACGAATGACATCAAAAAAGTTCCTCTGGAATCAAAAGACAGTGGTGGTTCCTTATCTCATAGGCAGTCAATCTCTCAAAAGAGAAAAGCCCACTGAGCCAAAACCTATAAAGGAGGCTTAAGAAAGTCGGGGCATCCTGCTGACTGTAATCTCGAAAACAGGAACAGTCAGGCAAAAGTTAGGGATAACAAATCAAAAGAAAGAGGTCGCTACAAATCCTCAACAACATGAAAAATGTTGCAAAAATGACTGCCTTCCAAAATCCAACTTGTGTGAACCATCACCAAAACATTGTTCCAAATTCGAATGGAGTTCGACGCACAATTAACTGAGTTTAGGATTGAAGAACATCACGAAGAGCGGGTGGGTACAAATATACTTTGAGCCTTTATCCATTGTTTCTTAAACCATGAACCAAGCCAGGTTACAACCCTTCAAAAGTCCTAACTGAAGCATGGGTTAGTTCGAAAGCATACTGTTACAAAAGGTATCCTGACTCCTGTAAGGCTTAGCCCTAAATCTTGTGTTGAATTTGTCTTATAAAAAGATTTCTGCTCAAAAAACGCATTTTTCAAAACTTCGAGACAAGTATAAACTTTGCATTACTTGAATATCATTGTTTTCATATGGCTATTTGTTTAACAGCGGAGAAATTCACACAATGAATATCCAGTGAACAAAAGCTCTCTCAGTGAACAAAATCAATTCAAGAAGGATGACACTTCCATTGACGAATCTCCTATCAACAAGGGGGTATGACATGCCACTATCCAGCACACCTGGGGCAGTCCAGTCAAGATTCCAGGAAATCTCTCAAAGAAGTGCAGAGTAACCAGGGGAAAGTCTCCATCTCCGTCACTTGGGGAATTGAACTTCAACCCCGACAAAGGTTTACATACAATCAAACTTTTTGGTAATGCCACAAACATTCGCTACTGGGGGCAATGACAAGTCTCCCCAAAATCCTTCTCATAGGATAATTTCCCAGCAAGAGTTTAACCTCTGAAAACCTTTCCCCAGCTGAATCAACCTCAAGAATCCTCGAGGACTTCCCCCAACGAAGATGTCACCTCTCTAGCGGACTGACGACAGGGTTTATTTCCCCAACAACACCAGGATTCCCCAGCTTGAGTTTGCCTCTCCGACTACTACAAATCAAAGGACCACAACTCCTCTTCCCTAGTAGACTACTCTACAATCTCCAGCAAGTTACTGCGAAACCTGGACCCGACCAGGTATCAGTTCAACTTCGACTTCCCAGTAGAGCAAAGGACGACTAAGACTCCTAAACTCTTTTCCCAAGCAGAAATAAACATACTCCCCACAGAGTTTTCAACTTCCCCCAGCGGAGTTCTCCTCAAACAACAAAACAGGAATCCATTGGAAATATTCTAAGCAAGGTTTGAAGACACACATACTCTTCAACAGCAGTCCAGGATTTAATGACTCCCCAGCTTTTGTCAAGGATTTATTTTCCCAGACAAAAATAAATTCATTAACATTTCACACATCCTATTTACATACATGGTAAGTGCATACAACACAATGTCATTTACTTTTGAGAACATCATGACATCACGCATTTCATGCATCATGACATTGCATACAACTAACGTTCTACCTTTTTCAGGAAAAGGTCAATCAACAGATGGCTACCATCAACCTTTTCAAATTATAGATTAATACCTGTAACAAGCCAGGAAAACTATCTACATGAAGAGATTGAAGATTAACACCTGTAACAAGCCAGGAAAACTATCTTTCTTTCTCAGGTCAGAGATTAATACCTAAAACCAGCCAGTACAACTATCTCATCGGCCAATCTTTTCAAGTTCCAGATTAATACCTGTAGCAAGCCAGAAAAACTATCTGTGGACGACTGATTGTAGATTAATACCTGTAACAAGCCAGGAAAACTATCTACATGAAGAGATTGAAGATTAACACCTGTAACAATCCAGGAAACCATCTTTCTTTCTCAGGTCAGAGATTAATACCTGAAACTAGCCAGTACAACTATCTCATCGGCCAATCTTTTCAAGTTCCAGATTAATACTTGTAGCAAGCTAGGAAAACTATCCGTGGACGACTGATTGTAGATTAATACCTGTAACAAGCCAGGAAAACTATCTACATGAAGAGATTGAAGATTAACACCTGTAACAAGCCAGGAAACCATCTTTCTTTCTCAGGTCAGAGATTAATACCTGAAACCAGACATGACATATATCTCATCGGCCAACCTTTTCAATTTCCGAATTAACACCTGTAGCAAGCCAGGAAAACTATCTGTGGACGACTGATTGTAGATTAATACCTGTAACAAGCCAGGAAAACTATCTACATGAAGAGATTGAAGATTAACACCTGTAACAAGCCAGTAAAACTATCTTTCTTTCTCAGGTCAGAGATTAATACCTGAAACCAGACAGGACAACTATCTACTCGACCAACTCAAACAACCCAACTTTCCAAGATACAATCCAGATACGCTCCAGATACGGTTGCCATTCTGTCACTCATTCAGATCCCAGTTACAGTTTCAGATACATTCCAGACACGGAAGTCATTCTGCTACTCATACAAATCTCGAACTCTAGATACAGTCCAGATACGCTCCAGATACGGTTTCCATTCTGTCACTCATTCAGATCCCAGTTACAGTTTCAGATACATTCCAGACACGGAAGTCATTCTGCTACTCATACAAATCTCAAACTCCAGATACAGTCCAGATATGCTCCATATACGGTTGCCATTCTGTCACTCATTCAGATCCCAGTTACAGTTTCAGATACACTCTAGACACAGAAGTCATTCTGCTACTCATACAGATCTCAAACCCCATATACAGTCCAGATACGCTCCAGATACGGTTGCCATTCTGTCACTCATTCAGATCCCAGTTACAGTTTCAGATACACTCCAGACACGGAAGTTATTCTGCTACTCATACAGATCTCAAACTCCAGATACAGTCCAGATACGCTCCAGATACGGTTGCCATTCTGTCACTCATTCAGATCCCAGTTACAATTTCAAATACATTCCAGACATGGAAGTCATTCTGCTACTCATACAGATCTCAAACTCTAGATACAGTTCAAATGCATTCCAGACACGGATACCATTTTGATACTCATTCTTTTGACTTGCAACTTACAAATCAACAAACATTCTTGGATGGCATCTTTAAGCCCATCTCCAACAACTATCCATTACATCTCCAGATGGCATCTTTAAGCCCATCTCTGACAAGATTCTGTCACATCTCCAGATGGCATCTTTAAACCCATCTCCGACAAGATTCTGTCACATCTCCAGATGGCATCTTTAAGCCCATCCCCAACAAGATTATGTCACATCTCCAGATGGCATCTTTAAGCCCATCTCCAACAACTTTCTATCATCTCTCCAAATGGCATCTCTAAGCCCATTCTCCCAATCATCACATCACCGAGTGCAAATTTCTGGGCACTCTAGTGTTCAATCATCTTTCCCTTTCAAGTCACGAATGGCAGAATTACCAATCTAACTCCTCAGGTGTAAGCAGATTGAACAAGGGCAGCTGTTGTACCCCAAAATTTGCCCTCTCAATTCTCAAGGCGTTTCTTACAAGGATTTCAAGGTTCAAGCTTAAACAAGTGCATTGGGATTTTCCAATACCAAAAGGAAACTGTTAAAAAGGGGGAAAACAGATAAAATTAATATTTTGGCAAATTTGGATAAAAACAAGTGTTTTTTGATTTAGCTCTTTCGATTGACTCTTGGCCTTCTTTGATTGCTCAAAATGGCTAATAGCGTGCCTCTTTCGAATCTGGATATTTTGCCTCCTGCATGCCTCTTTCGAATCTGGACATTCTGCCTCATGTATGCCTCTTTCGAATTTGGACATTTTGCCTCATGTATGCCTCTTTCGAATCTGGACATTTTGCAGCCCACAAGCCTGCTTCGACTGGACAAGATTGCTGCCTACATGCTTGCAATCGAAGGCCATGACCTACTGGTCACATGTATCCCCTGCAAGGCAAGTCTTCGTTTGGGCACTCACCTTCTGTGTGCCTGGATGAAAACTTCAGTTGAGCAAGAGCCTCCTTCGAACACAAGCTTGGCTTGCATCCTTCGATTGGC